>CM030360.1:17172399-17588707 GCA_017893485.1 Hemerocallis citrina
ATGCCCGCAGAGTCATCTCAAGTAATGATCATATCGTCAACATAGAGTAGTAGAATTACCCTCTCCTGCGGTGATGACCGCATAAATATAGAATGGTCCTGAGAACTCTGACTAAAACCAGTCTTGGTGATGACAAGGCGAAAACACTCAAACCAGGCTCAAGGGGCCTGCTTCAAACCATATATAGCTCGACGCAACCGGCAAACATGACGAGGAGGAGTAGGGAGGCTAGGAGGAGGATCCATATAAATAACCTCAGATAAGGTACCATGAAGAAAAACATTCTTCACGTCCATCTGGTATAACGGCCATTGGCGGATGGCTGCAACAGCAAGAAGAGTGCGAATAGTAGTCATCTGTGCAACGGGAGCAAAGGTCTCATCATAATCAATGCCATGCTCATGAGTAAATCCTCGGGCTACTAGACGAGCCTTGTGCCGCTCAATAGATCCATCAGGTTGATATTTGACCTTGAAGTTCCACTTGCAACTAATAGGCTGAACGCCCTCTGGCAGAGGAACAACATCTCAAGTGCCAGTCTGATCAAATGCACTGAATTCCTCTGCAATAGCTTTTCTCCATTCAGGATATTGAATTGCGTCTTGATAAGTTCTGGGCCCATGTGTAGAGTATATAGCAGTGAGATATGCATGAAACTGTGGTGAGTAGGAAGCTAGGGTGGCAAAACCAAACTGGTCAGAAGGACCAGTGGCATCAGGTGTATAACGTGCCGGAGGAATACCAGAAGTGGAACAGGTAGACTGACGAAGAGGTGGTGGACTGACAGAGTGTGGGGGTGAGGACGGTGGAGTAGGTGTATGTGTCGGTGGGGAAGTAGGTTGGATTGGTGCTGGCTGTTGTGGGGATGCAGGTGGTGTTTCGGTAGGAGGAACAATAGGTGTAAGGATTGCAGGAGATGTGAATGGAGCCAGCGGAGTGGGATCAAAAGGAATGCGGGAAGGTAAAGTCGGGAGGCTAGCAACAACTGGGGAATCGAGAAATTGAGTATCCTCGGGGGGGGGGGGGTCAGGTAGTAAAGGGAGTCTTCCACAAAGGATACATGTCGAGAAATGCAGACACGACCCGCTGATGGATCAAAACAACGATAACCTTTGTGTTCAGGACTGAGACCTAGGTGAACGCACTTAGCAGCACGAGCGGAGAGCTTCATGCGCTCAGTAGGAGGGAGGACGTAACAAGTGCATCCAAAGGTACGGAGCATACTGTAGTCGGGTGGTGAATGATAAAGAGCCTCGTAAGGTATTGTACCAGCTAGGGCAGACGAAGGAGTAATGTTGATGAGACTAACAGAGGTCATGATAGCTTCAGCCCAGAAAGAACGAGGAGCAGAAGAGGAGAGTAAAAGAGCGCGAGCCGTCTCAAGGATGTGACGATCCTTGCGTTCAGCTACACCATTCTGCTCATGTGTGTGAGGGCATAATTGCTGAAATAGGGTGCCGTGAGACTGAAGGATTGATCTCATAGCGCTGGAAGTGTACTCACGTGCACCGTCTGATCGAAAGTTCTTAATGCGCACACCGAACTGAGTGTGAATCATATTTGTAAAGCACCGGTAAATATCAGGTATCTCAGATCGCTGACGTATAAGAAAAATCCATGTATGTCTAGTGAATTCATTAATGAAGGCAACATAATAGAGATAGCCTTTCCACGAGGGTACGGGAGATGGTCCCCATATGTCGGAATGAACAAGTTGAAAAGGGTGAGTGATTTCAGAAGTTCTTTTGTGACTAAAGGGTAGGGCAATGTGTTTGGCCAAATGACAACCCTGACAATCAGATAAATATTTAAAAGTGAGAGAACCAAGGGCACCACTACGAGCTATAGTCTGGAGTCGTGATGCGCTAATATGACCTAAACGTCTGTGTCACAGATCAGCATCAGAGAAAATAATACCGGCAAAACTAGAAGGAGAGTGATGTGCACGAAAAAAGTCTAGATAATAGAGACGACCATGACGACTAGCATGCCCAAACTCCTCATCGGTGGAGGAATCAGTAATAGAACAACCTAAAGAGTCAAAAGTAACGACAAGACCACTATCGCACAACGCACTAATAGAACTAAGGTTTATTGATAAATGAGGAGCATAGAGAACATATGGTAATGTGAGAGTGGGAGAGTTAATTGTCCCTGAGTGTGTAATAAGAAGTAGTGAGCCATCAGCTATGTGTAGAGATGGAGAGTGAGAGGGAACTGTTGTGCAGGTGGTGAATACTGTCTGATTACTAGTGAGATGATGTGATGCACCAGAATCTAAAATCCAGAACGAATTCATACCGGGAGTGGCAGAAAGTGCAAGAGCAGAGGAGCCAGCATTGATAGACTGACCCATGAGCTGTAGTTCTAGCTGAGTGAGGTGTTGCTTAGTATTAGCCCAATCAGCAGGAGACGACAAGGTCGGAGTGACAGGCATAGCCGAGGATGTGAGGGAAGAAGCACTGCAAGGAGAAACAAGACTAGCGCTGCTGTGACTGAGAGCACAATGTGAAGGGAGATGCTGCTGGTGCCTGAATCGGGGTAAGGGGTAGGGCGGTGCTACCGGTGGCGGAAGTAGAGGTGGAGTAGGGTGATGAATGATGTAAGGAGAAGGTAGGAGACCGGAGGAAGACTGAAAGTGGCGCTGCTGCTTGTTGGATCCGGAGGAGGAACGAGAGGCGGTTGCATCGGGCAAGCCAGTGGAGGCGGAAATATGTGGAAGAGACTGAGATGCCATCAAGTAGTAGTACCTGTATATATATATATATATATATATATATATATATATATATATATATATATATATATATATATATATATATATATATATATATATATAAAATTTATTATTATTATTTTTTTTTGATTTTTTTTTTTTTTTTGACTTTTTTTTTGGAAAAAAAAAAGTTGGGGTATTTCTTTAACAACACTAGATCTGAGAAACTCTGCAAACAATGCAGTTTGTTTCTTCCCTTTCAATCATCATCGCCTCTTTTAAAAAAAAAACAACTAATCGAATCAAGAAGGAAAAAAAAAGAAGCAGGGTCTGCCAACAGATGGATGGATCCAAAAGAAAAGATCTGATGTTGAAGATTAATGGATCCAAAAGAAAAGATCTGATGTTGAAGATGGCTTCGGTCGTTGAAGATCTGATGACGAAGTTGAAGATGGTGGCGGATCTGGATCTGGATCTTGAAAAGCGACGATCTGATGACGAATTGAAGATGGCGCCGGTGATTTTTGGGTTTGCCGAAGAAGAGGACTTGACTTCGGTGATTTGGGTTCGCCGAAGTTGCTGAAGAAGATGACTTCGGTGGTTTTTTTTTTTTTTTTTTTTTTTTTTTTTTTTTTTTTGGAGACAGAAATTTAAGAAAGAAAATTTTGGATAATTGGCTCTGATACCATGTTAAGATAAATCAGAGAGAAATGAAGACAATACTGAATATTGAATTGAGAAATAACTGAGTACAATATCTCCTATATATAGGAGGAACCAAATACAAAACTAGCCAATTACCCAATGTGGGACTATAATCTCTAACACATACCATAGATCTTTATAAAGGTATCTGGATCACTTATTTTTCTCCTCCAAGATACAATACCAATTTAGTAATATCAAACCATGGACCTAATGAAAGTTATGGAGATTGCAACTCTTCTATAGCAACAATAAGTTGAGTAACCAAGCCTAGAGCTTCTCCTACAAGTCTACAACAACTATAATACATAGAAAAATAGTTTCAAGATTATCGTCATCCTACTCATTGCCAAGTTGAAGTAGCATTTTCGATGACGAAATAAAATAATCTCGTATACATGATCAATAATAGCAATATAAACAATATCAGATAAGCAAATTGATAATCTCATACACATGATAAATAATAGCAACATGAATAATATCACATAAGCAACATAAAAAATATCAGATAATTAAATTGATAATCTCATATATATGATAAGTAATGACAACATACACAATATCACATAAGCAAATTTAAAAAGAAACTACAATTCCAAACAAGAAATGTAATCAAAAGATAGAACTATAATTCAAAAGTCAAATATAATTCCAAACTTAAGTCGATCACAAAATAAAACCATAATACCAAAATAAAGTCACAATTCCAAATTGAACTCAACCACACACACACACAACACACACCACGGCCACTTAATCTATATAATAAATCACAAGGCAATTTGAAAAAAAGCTATCAAATGGATCTTCTTCAATTAAAACTCAATGGTTTACACACAAAAGACATTTTTTCCCCAAAAGTTTTTCCCCAAAAACTAAATTTTTTTCTTCCCCAAAACAAAAAGTGTAGCGCCCCGAATTTTCAATAAATAAACTCTGAAATACGTGGCACAATTCCCATCATCTACCTCAATTGTAATTATAAACACAATACGAATACAAGAAAATTTAAAACTTCTATTAAATTATTTTTTTACAAAGCACAGCGAAAATTAACACCTTGAATTACAATTTATTTTACAACACAGTTCCATATTTACATATTTTTTACAACATATATGATAACATAAAATATTCTACCACATGCTCCCAACTCCATGCTAAAAGTACCTACCTGTGAAACATGAGGCTAGAGATAACTGTAACCCCAAAACTACAAGCATCAGCCATAACGGTGTGAGTGATATATAAAAAGAAATACAACTTAAACAAACACAAAGAATGAAATCATAGTCAACATACTAACATAATAATAATGAATAAAATATGAAATAACAATAAAAGAAACGTAAATCATCAAGGAAACTAGGCTAAGTGTCAAGTGTGGAAAACAGAAAACAAGCATAAATCAAGTCAAGAAAATCACAACTGCATACGAGGAAAACTAATGCACACTTGCCAAATCTATGCTCCCCACTCTACATAGATCCGGTACAAGTCTTTATCTTTCTCCACTTTATAGGGATCCCATGTTATGCAATTATCCTACTACAATAACTACTATGAGATTTAGACATTTTGCAAATATCGATTCTCACCCTTGAAATACTGGAGGCCAATCCCACTCACGTGGATCATTCTGTGGCCTATTTCATCCATCGTCTCGAAATACTAGGAATTGTCTTACTACGCAGGTCATGCTGGAACCCTCATTGCACAAACATCCCATGAGCGTCGCTCTCGTTCTTGGAATACTGGAGACCAATCCCACTCACGTGGATCATTCTGTGGCCTATTTCAGCCATCGTCCCGGAATACTGGGGACTATCTCACTTCTCGGATCATCCTGGAGTCCATAACTCACGTTTGCTCCCATTTCATCAAATCTCCATCTAGTGCCGGTCCTTATACTTATTAAGTTCATTTAATTAACCACAGTTCTCTTAGAGTTGGTGTACCCTACCGGACTTAACTCAACTAACAATATCAAGGCCCCAACTGGCCATAAACCACAAAACCTCAACTGCTGGTATACTAGGGTCCCACACAACCTCCAGAGCCTCACAACTCAAAGTAACAACACAAATCTTTCATTTAATCTCTTAATTTTATTGACAAACTTGTTTACATTAAGAACTTTTCAAATCAAGTCAATTCAAAATAATTTATCCATATACTTACAAACCCCAAGTAATAATCATGTAAAAACAGAAACTAATCTCCCAAATTATCTGAGATTTACATCTTTGAAATCACAAGAAAATCCCAAAACATCATTCTTTTGAAATCTATAAATATTTCAGTTTCTAAAACTATGGAAATACAAATTGAATTCTATTACAAGTTGAAAGCATAACTCTCTGAAAGATATAGAGACCTGTAGCAAAATCTTATTTGAAACAGTAAATCAATATTCCATAAGTTCGAAGAAACATTGATTCGAAGAAAAAAAACTAATAATTCAAAAGGGATGTCGGTCGACCGTCAGTCATAGTGTAAAAACATTGCGGTCGACTGACATTGCTTAACAAAAGCCAAATCCCAGACATATGTAGTTTATAACACTGCGGTCGACTGTTAATATAGGAATGGCTACAATCAAAGGCTTGGCAGTCGACCGACATATGTAGTTTATAACGCCGCGGTCGACTGTCAGGTGGTCTGCAGTCGCCATAATTCGAAATTTTCACAAAACTGATATATGTATATATGTATAGAAATACATGGATTCATACGTTGAAATCTACAATATAATGGGTTCAATCTTGGCCAAAAACAACTCAGTTCATGCGCTAAATCAAACTCTTTCATAAACTTCACAAAATATCAATATTCCAAATTCACGGTATTGAATAAAAAGTTATAAAGAAGACTTTTTCATAAACTCTCGAAAACATCAGTAAATGTAGTCACGAAACCCTTCTTGAACAGAAATATAAACATGCATACACATCAAGACTAAAATCTATTAAGAAATAGGTATTCATTAATCAATACTCCAAATCTCCATTCAATTAAACTCTAAGTTCTTCTTCTTCTCATTAGGTTCAACTCAAAACAACAAATCCCAGTCAAAACAGCGAACAAAATAGGGGGAAATAGCAACTTAATAGTTCATCATTCATTAGTATGCACATAAGAGATCACCATCGAATTGTATACTAGTCACTCATGATGCAATTTGTCATGTAGGTTAAACAACTCCCATATAAGTAAAGATTTGGTCTTTATCAACTAGATGTCAGATTCATTAAATTTCATACACATTCCACATCAATTCATACATGATCAACCAAGCATGGTATATATTAAAAAAAAAACGTGTGTAATAGCAAATTTTCGGCTAAACATACATGATAGATTCACATCAATTTCTAATTCCTTCATGATGATTCTGATTATTCAGTTACATAGATTCATCTCATGATAGATTTATTTTAAAAATTTATAATCCATAAGAATCTCAACATGTAATCTATTCAATAACCCATCTTATTTTCGCAAATCATAAAAATCAGTTTGTCACATGAAGAATCATTAACTAAAAGAAATTATCACTCACCCATTGCATTTATTTACTACATCAACCATAAATCATCTAGCATGCATCCTACTAGACAAGTCATCATACTCAACTAGTATAGAACAAAATAAACATATCACTCACCTTTAAAGAAGATTGACTTGAAGGGAAATAAAAGAAATATGAAAGCCCTTCTTCTTTTGCAAAAAAACTCCAAGATCCAATTCTCCATCTCAAGAAATATGAAGGGAAATTAAGTTTTAATTTCATAACCCGGGGGGGGGGGGGGGGGGGGGGGGGGGGGGGGGGGGACAGCTACTCTCTAACTACAGGCCGGGGGTTTCTTTTAGGGTTTTGAGGAGATTTACAAAATACTCCTTTAAGAACGTATCTTTATATATTTAGATTCATCATATTAGGTAGTTAGATAAATCAAATGAGGTAGGATTTAAATTTCCTCAAATCTCTCCAGATCTGCCCGGCTTCAGTTTCAGCCTAGAAAAATCGATTTTGAAAATTTTACCTCCAAGTGGCACTTTTGCAAAAAGATCCCCCCATTTAGCAATATTTGTGAAAAATACCAATAGTGATTTATAAAATCCATAAAATTTGAAATTAATATTCACTAACAAATATTAGGTCCTCCAATTAAAATTCTTGACTTTTATTCTCCAGGAAAACTATTGCACAAAGCCCAACTTAAATTCCATATTTGCAAAAATACCTTATTTGTATGAATCTTTACCAAATCAACTCTAAATAATCTTTAAATAACTTTTATTGTTAATACGGATCTTGGACAACCCAAAAAGCAGCAGAATGAATTTTTATTATTTGTTTGAGATCCAATCGGCTTTTTACAAAAAGATCCCCCTCTTTCAAAAATTTACAAAAGTAGTTTTTTTTATTCAGAAAAATTCCAAAAATTCAAATATACTCAATAAAAAATAATAGAGGTTGTTCATTAACTTATAATTTTAAATTCACACTTCGAAAATATTTGCACGTGTGAAAATGTCAATTTTACTAAATTCAAAATAATTAAATAAATTTATTTAAAGGGTATTTAATAATTCAAAATATAGTATTTAAAATTCTGGGGCATTACAAAAAGCATCCTCACTTTATTACTCTCTCTCTCCTCTCTTCACTTTTTCAAATCTCTCTTTTTTTTTCTCTCTCTCTCTTTCTCTACCTAGAAATTTAGATGTTCAGATTTCAGGTTTGTAAATTTTCGGATTTTTTAGATTTTTTATGCTTCTTTTAATTATATATTCCTTGTTTTAATTACCAAATGGAGGTACCTATGTGATTATATATTCTCTGTTTTTATGCTTCTTTTGTTACTCAAATTTAGCCATTTTTTGTATCTATAACTATATTCTCTGTTTTAATTATATTTGTTGTAGTTCTATATAGATATGTTGGCTAGAGCCTTGATGGCTCTATTTGTATGATATGAAAAAAATTTAGAGATACATATATATGTGATTGTTTTACGACATTCTAATTGTTTTTTTATAACTTATCGTGGAGTTTTTTGCCCGGTGATATTGCATATAAATGTTGATATTTATGTGATTTGTTAGTCAAACATGATTGCATATATTTTACCGTTTATTGGGCTTTTCATATGCTGTATCGTTCCGAAAACGTGTCGTAGGCACGTGCCCATGGGCAAACCTAGTAATATTATAATTCCTCATTCAAACTAGTGTCAAACTCCTAATTGAAAAGCATTGGCTAGTAATAATTTCAATCAAAATGGCTCCGTCAACCAATAGAACTATTAAGTCCCAAATCTTTAGACTCGTGCATATGCATCTTCCAATCCAAGTTCACTTTGAATTTGTACCTTGAACCTCAACCAACGCAATCGCGCTCCATGCGACATAACCAAACACAATATTCATTTCTCATGTTGTCTTCATTTCCAATGCATCCCATTGCATTACCTCAATTATTTCGAGAGTGTTCATTACAGCATCAATCGACACAACATTTCTTTAAATCCTCAACAAGTTCACTAAGGCCTGAGCCCACATTTCGTACTCCCTTAGCAATAACATCTATAGTAGAGTTATTAGTTTGGCCTCCATATTCGTGTACATCAATAGACTTACGCTTGCCTGCATGTGATTGTTACAACTTTCTGTGCAATGGTCTCTACTGTTGGATAATGGCTCGATTCTGGTTCAGATGGTTTTGGAGTATCTACAGCAAATGAAAGTTACAGTATATCAGTCGACTGAGTTGGAGGATCAGGCGACTGTCCAGAGAAGTTTCAAAGGCTTGGGATACAGCAGCAGCAGTCGACTGCCCAGTCGACTGCCCTGAACAAGACCAGTCGACTGCTTAGGTGACCAGTCGACTGTGTACGGGATTTTGAACTAGAAAAGGCCCAATTCGAAAAGGCCCAGTAGTTTCCCTATAAATACACTTGTTAGGGTTTTGTAATTAGTGACGAAATTAGAGACCCCTATTCGGTTTTGCAGCCGTCATCTTTTGTAAGGGTTTGTTTTCGCCCATTGGTGATTAGTAAGAAGAAGAAGAAACCCCAACCGCCCCGTGGATGTAGGCATGAGTTTTGCCGAACCACATTAAATCTGTGTGTCCTTGTGTTGGTTTGTTTTTCTGTGTTTTTCTTCGCTGTTTCTCTCTTTGATTCCGCATTGGTTAATTAGTTCGTGTTCCGCGCACAACAAGTGGTATCAGAGCTGTTGGTTCGACCTAGAGGGAGATGGCGGGTGATGCAGATGCAACCAAGGATGTTGTGGGATCAAGTTCGTCCAGAACAATGATTCACAACGCAAAATTTGAAGTGGAAAAATTTGATGGGACTAACAATTTCGGGATGTGGCAATGTGAGGTGTTGGATGTTCTTGTTCAACAAGAACAGGATGTTGCTTTGGAGGAAGAAAAACCTAAGGATATGTCCGAAGCAGATTGGAAGAAGTTGAATCGTGTTGCGTGTGGGACTATTCGGCTCTTTATTGCGAAGGCTCAGAAGTACGATTTGATGAGGGATACCATTGCTGCGGTGTTGTGGAAGAAACTCGAAGACAAATACATGAGGAAAAGTTTGGAGAATCGACTGTATTTGAAGAAGAGACTTTTTCGCTTCACCTATACGGAAGGTATGTCTATGAATACTCATGTGGAATCATTTAATAAATTATTGGCTGATTTGTTAAATTTGGATGAGCAAATTAAAGATGAAGATAAAGCCCTAATTCTGTTAAATTCATTACCCGAAAGTTATGATCATTTAGCAACCACTTTAATTTATGGAAAGGATACTGTGAAATATGAAGATGTTGCAAATGCTTTGTTGAATAATGAAACTAGGAGAAGGGATAAAATGGTTGATAGAGAAACTTCTGAAGCATTGATTGTAAGGGGCAGGACTGAGACCAGATCTGAGTCCAAATCTGGGAAAAAGGGAAACAAATCTCGTTCCAAATCGAAAGGAGTTTCGAAGGACAGGAAAATACCGGCCAAAGATGAATGTGCTTTCTGTCATGAAAGGGGGCATTGGAAAAAGGATTGTCCAAAGCTACGAAATAAGAGAAATTCGACTGCAAATGTGACTGTTGATAATTTAGATAGTGGCGAGGATTTTTTTTTTGCACTTGCTTCTAGTCCCTCACTTTATCAAGAAGTATGGTTTCTTGATACAGCAGCCTCCTATCATATGTCTTGGAAAAAGGAGTGGTTTACTTCTTTGGAGTATATGGATGGTGGTGTAGTTTTGATGGGAAATGATGCGCCTTGTAAGAAGGTAGGAATCGGGAAAATTGAATTGCTAATGCACGATGGTCTCATTAGGGAGCTTTCAGATGTATGGTATGTTCCAGATTTGAAAAAGAATTTGATTTCACTTGGTGCTTTGGAGGCCAGTGGATTGAAATTTGCTAGTGAAGGTGGCATTCTGAAGGTGACTAGCGGATCACTCGTGGTGATAAAAGGGCAAAGGAAAAGGAACTTGTTTTTCTTGCAGGGAAAAACATATTTGGGTCAGGCTGCCAGTGTAACTGAAAGGCCTAAACAGGTTGTTCCCGACTCTACTAGGTTGTGGCATATGCGACTCGGGCATGCAGGAGAAAAGGCCTTGCAGGGGCTTGTGAAGCAAGGGTTGCTTAAAGATGCTAAAAGGTGCAAGTTGGAATTTTGTGAACATTGTGTGTTAGGTAAGCAAACTAGGGTGAAATTTGGTACAGCTGTACATCAGACAAAGGGTATCCTCGATTATGTGCACACGGATGTTTGGGGCCCTACTCAGACACCTTCTATGAGTGGTAGACACTGGTTTGTTACATTTGTGGATGATTACTCCAGACGAGTTTGGGTATATACCATGAAGCACAAAGATGAAGTTTTGACATTGTTCACAAGTTGGAAGAAGAAAGTTGAAAATCAGACTGGGAGGAAGATTAAGGTTCTGAGGTCAAATAATGGAGGGAAATACAAGAATGATCCGTTTCTGAAGTTGTGTGAAGATGAAGGGATCCAGAGGCACTTCACAGTTAGGAAGACTCCACAGCAAAATGGGGTTGCAGAAAGGATGAACAGAACCTTACTTGAGAAGGTAAGATGTATGCTAGCACAGTCTGGATTGAAGAAGACATTTTGGGCAGAAACTGTTATATATGCAAGCCACATTGTCAACCGTTTACCATCAGCAGCACTTGAAGGCAAAACGCCTATTGAGGTATGGAGTGGTAAACCTGCATCTGATTATAGTTTTTTGCATATATTTGGTTGTCCTGCTTATTTTCATGTAACTGAAACTAAACTTGATGCAAGAGCCAAGAAGGCTATATTTGTTGGTTTTAGTACTGGTGTCAAAGGTTACAGGTTGTGGTGTCCAGAACAAAAGAAGTTAGTAATCAGCAGAGATGTGACTTTTGATGAGACCAGCATGATTAGCTCGGGACAGTCGACTGGTGGTATAGGACAGTCGACTGATGAGCAACAGAAGAGTAGGACAGTTCTCCAACAGGTGAGTAGCAGAACTCGGGACAGTCGACTGCTGTATGCCCTCAGTCGACTGATCTTCAGGAGCAGCAGAGGAGTGGGAGCTCGGGACAGTCGACTGTTGGCAATAACCAGTCGACTGGTAGGAGAGTTCTCCAACAGGTGGAGTTAGAAAAGTTTTCAGTTGAAAATCCTGTTCCTGTCCAAGATGAAGATGATGTGGTGGATACTGAGAATGATGAAGAAGTTCCTATCCAGCAGGAAGAATCAATTGCAGTAAGAAGGCAAAGAAGAGATATCAAACGACCGTCTCGCTTTACAGATACAGTTGCATTTGCTCTTCCCATTGTGGATGATGAAGTTCCCTCCAACTTCAAAGAAGCCACTAGAAGTTCAGAAAATGCAGATTGGAAAGTTGCTATGGATGAAGAGATGAACTCTCTTCATAAGAATAAGACTTGAGATCTAGTGCAACTACCAAAGGGGAAGAAGGCAATCGGTTGCAAGTGGGTGTATACGAAGAAAGAAGGTCCAAAAGGCAGTGTTCGGTTCAAGGCTAGACTAGTTGCAAAGGGGTATGCTCAACAGGAAGGAATTGACTATAATGAAGTGTTCTCTCCAGTTGTGAAGCATCCTTCTATTCGGATTTTGTTGGCATTGGTAGCACAGTTTGATCTTGAATTGACACAGATGGATGTGAAGACTGCGTTCTTACATGGGGATCTAGATGAAGAAATTTATATGTTGCAGCCAGATGGGTTTAAGACAGCTGGGAAGGAAAATTGTGTTTGCAGGTTGAAGAAGTCTCTCTATGGGTTGAAGCAATCTCCAAGGCAGTGGTATTTGAGGTTTGATCAGTTTATGAAGGTGCAGAGATATTCCAGAAGTGAGTTTGATCATTGTGTATACTTCAGGAAATTGCAGGATGGCCTTTTCATATATCTGTTATTATATGTGGATGACATATTGATTGCCTCTAAAAATGCTAAGGAAATTCAAAATTTGAAGAATCAGCTGAGTTCTGAATTCGAGATGAAGAATCTTGGTGAAGCCAAGAAGATACTTGGGATGGAGATAGCAAGAGACAGGGCAAAGGGCATAGTGAGTTTGACACAGAAGCAATATCTTCTGAAGGTGCTGAAACGGTTTGGTATAGATGAGAAAACTAAGCCAGTCAGTACACCCTTAGCCACTCATTTCAGAATTAGTGCTTCTCAGTCTCCAAGTACAGATGAAGAGAGACAGTATATGGCTAATGTACCTTACACTAGTGTGGTTGGCAGTTTGATGTATGCCATAGTTTGTACTCGACCAGACATCTCTCAGGCGGTGAGTATGGTTAGTCGATATATGCATGATCCAGGCAAAGAGCATTGGCAAGCAGCTAAATGGATTTTGAGGTACATAAGTGGCACCACAGACGTGGGTTTGAAGTTTGAAAGGGATGACAATATTAGCAGGTTATTGGTGGGTTATGTTGATTCGGACTATGCAGGTGATCTAGATAAGAGGCGGTCTACTACAGGCTATTTGTTTACTATGGCTAGGGCACCTATAAGTTGGAGGTCCAATTTGCAGTCCACTGTAGCGTTGTCTACTACTGAGGCTGAATACATGGCAGTTGCTGAGGCCATGAAGGAAGCCATTTGGATTCATGGACTTTTGAAGAGCTTGGGAATTCATCGGGAGAAGGTGGAGGTACATTGTGACAGTCAGAGTGCTATCCATTTAGCGAAGAACCAAGTTCATCATTCGAGGACCAAACATATTGATGTTCGTTATCACTTTGTGCGTGATTTGATAAAGGATGGTGATATTCATTTGGTGAAAATTGGAACAGCTGATAATCCTGCTGATATATTGACCAAAGTTGTTGGGGCAGCTAAGTTCAAGCATTGCATGAACCTGGCTAATATTTTGCATGTTTGATAATTTGGCATGGGCGGTTGGAATGGTGCTTCGCTATTTGTTTGCCTAGTATGTGATATCATACTAAGGTGGAGTTGGTTTGTTCTTACATTTGGTGATGAGCATTTGTTTTGGAGTATTTTGGAGATTGCTTGGGCTACTTGGAAGATCTCACCAAGGTGGAGATTGTTGGATACTTGGAAGATCTCGCCAAGGTGGAGATTGTTGGATAATGGCTCGATTCTGGTTCAGATGGTTTTGGAGTATCTACAGCAAATGAAAGTTACAGTATATCAGTCGACTGAGTTGGAGGATCAGGCGACTGTCCAGAGAAGTTTCAAAGGCTTGGGATACAGCAGCGGCAGTCGACTGCCCTGAACAAGACCAGTCGACTGCTTAGGTGACCAGTCGACTGTGTACGGGATTTTGAACTAGAAAAGGCCCAATTCGAAAAGGCCCAGTAGTTTCCCTATAAATACACTTGTTAGGGTTTTGTAATTAGTGACGAAATTAGAGACCCCTATTCGGTTTTGCAGCCGTCATCTTTTGTAAGGGTTTGTTTTCGCTCATTGGTGATTAGTAAGAAGAAGAAGAAACCCCAACCGCCCCGTGGATGTAGGCATGAGTTTTGCCGAACCACATTAAATCTGTGTGTCCTTGTGTTGGTTTGTTTTTCTGTGTTTTTCTTCGCTGTTTCTCTCTTTGATTCCGCATTGGTTAATTAGTTCGTGTTCCGCGCACAACATCTACTAGCTGGGAAAGCATGGGAAGACTCAAGAACATGGCTCCTACCATCTCTCCTTCCACTTTCTGATATTGATCAACATGGACATCAATCGGCCTTTTGTTGTCCTCAGTTATGGATGGACCACTCTTACCCAAAGCAAAGTGCTCTCCACATACAAGGTTAAGGTCATCATAATCCTCGAAAACCTTATCTTGCAAGTAGGATCACTCATCATTTAATAAAAAATAGATTAAACTAAAATAATCTTAAATTTTAGGAGAATTTTGATGTCTGTATAGTTGATCCAGGCCTTGGTATATGTTCGGGTTCACTAATTCGGAACATGATATGTCTGTAACACCACAAGAGGAAGATTTAAATAAGTTACTAGATTATTTTTAATACTTAAAATCTAATCACATGTTTAAATTAACTATTCAAGTTATTGAGATTGTTCCCAAAAGGAAAATAAAAAAAGTCATAATACTGACGGATTCTTTGAGATCCTAATCCTTAGATTTTCCAAATTATTAATATTCTAATGTCATATAGTATACATATGAAGCAGCAAAGAAACAAGATATATTTAAGAAAAACTTGTGTACTTTATGGTAATTATTTTAATTTCTATTAGCTCACTGTTGAAAATATGTAAAAACAAGATCTATTAAACAATATGTGAATCAACCGATTCTTCTAATGTGATCGATCCGACCCGACCCGACCCGACCCGACCAGCTACTTCATACAAGGGTTCAGACAGCAAGAGAGAAAAGGTTCTGTCTTTTTTGGAAATTATTTCAATTTCTATTAGCTCACTGTTGAAAATTGTTTTTTTCCTGAAATGTTTGTAGGATTTATTTATTTGCCTCGTATTTTCTTGTAATATGTGCAGATCTCATGATCCGGATTCTGAAAGTACTCTAATTTGGGTAACAAGATTCGGTTGGGAGAACGTGAGGATTTTTTTTTTTTTTTGGGGGTGGCAGGGGCGGATCCAGGATTGAAAAGTGAGGGGGGCTGGTAATTTTTTTTCCATACTGTAACATTCAAAAATCAAAAAATATATAAAATTGTTATAAATACTAGAGGGATATACCAAATTCTCCACATCTTTCAAAATATACATTCTTAAATCATTGCCTCATAAATATGATTAATATGATACATTCAAAATATACATTGTTAAATCATTCCTGTAAATATGATAATATGAAAATATTAATCCTACTTTCAAGAAGTTTTACTTAAACAAATAAAACTCCAAGAACACTCGGTGAACTTGAAACAAATAAAATAAATAACTGAATACATTGCCTCATATATATAAGAGAGTAGAGAGTAATCTAAATTTAATTTCGATGTGCGACTAACTAAGACTACTTTAACAATTTTGTGTTATCAAATTTATTCTAGTAGTACCCGCATCTTAATTCTTATACATCTAAAACTTTTATCAATAAATTGAAGAGAAGTATAAACAAAAAAACAAAAAAAACTTCACAATTACACCCATAGTGCCACACTAATTCCCAAACTCTCTCTCAACTAATGGCAGTAAATGTGATTCTGTGATAGTAAATTTCATAATTACACAAAAATACTGAATGATATATCATATCACCAAAAAATCACCCTATCTGATTGGCCAATCAAAATCATTCAAACAAACAGATTCAACAGAAGTAATGAAATTGAATTTGAAATTGAACAGATTCAATGCGCGATCGAATTCGCATTCGCATAATAATGTAAACTAACAAGTAATGAAATTGAATTTGATTTGATTTATTTATTTTTAAAAAAGATAAACAAAAAGTAGGTACCTTCCAGATTAGAACAGATTCAACAGAAGCTTGATGACTTGATCAATCTCCAAAATTTATTCCTGTTATAAATATTTAATTTTTTTTAAATTTATAATTTGGATTTTAATTTGTGAGTGGTGCTGGGATTTCTTGGGAATCAAACAGGTTTAAATAAGAACGAAAGAAAAGGAAGGAAAAAAGAATACCAAAGAGAGAGAGAGAAGCAGCAACGCCGACGGTTGAAGAGAGAGGGCGTCGTGACGTCGTCGGTCGTCGACGAGGTAGGTCGTAGCCTCGTAGTCGTAGGCGTCGTCGCCTCGTCGGTCGAAGTAGCAGAGAGAGGGAGAGAGGCTGAGAGCCGCCGCCGCCGCCGCGAGAATAGGGCTAGGCCGCTAGGGTTTGGCCCTTTAGTATTTTCTCTTTTGCCACCGTAAACAAGAAGAAGAAGGGAATAACTGAAGACTTCTGAAGAAGAATAGAAGAAGAAGCCAGAGTGGGCTAGGTGAGTAAGAGTTGAGTTATGAGTGGGCTAGGTGGGCTTTTAATTTTATTTGGGGGGGCTAAAGAAAAAGCCCAAACAAAAATTTCAAAATAAAAAAATAAAAAAATAAGTAAATCCCTAAATCTAGGGGGGGCTGTAGCATACCTCAGGCCCCCCCCCCCCCCCCCCCCCCCCGATCCGCCCCTGGGGGGGGGGGGGGGTACCTGGTAATACTTGTTTTGTCTTCACGTTCTGCCCAACTAGTAGTGAGACCATTGCACCGAAGTTGAAACAAATCACATGCACGCAAGTCTAGGGATGTACCAGAGGCCAAACTAATAACTCTACTATAAATGCTATCGACGACGAAGTGCGAAAGGTGGACTCGAGCCTTGATGAACTTGCTGAGGAGTTAAGGAGGATCTTTTATAGAAATGTTGCATGGGTGATGCTATAATGAACTCTCGAAATGACCAACATAATGCAAAAATGAACACAACACAGGAAATGAAGGATGTGTTAGTTATGTCTCATGCATGGAGCTCATCTACGTTGCTAATTAAGGTTCAAGTTACCATTTCAAAGTGAACCTGGATTGGAAGATGTGCCTGAGGTGTGGAGAATTGAGACTTAATGATTGTATTTGGCGATGGGACCATTTTCATTGAAATTGTTGTTAGGCGCTAGCCTATGATCCTAAATTAGGAGTTGGACATACTAGTTTCAATAAGTTGGATGATGATAATCTTGATATTGTTTTTCTACATATTATTATTGTTGCAGGAGAAGCTGCAGGCATATTGTTGCTATAAAAGAGTTGCAACCTCGACAACTTTTTGCAGGTCCTTGGTATTAGCGACTTCGGAGTCTGTATTTTTGGAGAAAAATAATAAGTAATTCGAACAGCTTCAGATAGATTTATCGTATGTATCCTAAGGGGAAAAGGGTTTCTCCAAATACTAGAAACATCAGCGTCGATGTGATGCTGGCTTTTCCATACTACAGTTGCTCGGAACCAAATTACCCTCTTAAATAAGAAAAAATTTCATTGACCCTTAGTGTTTGTTTCAGCAAAAAACACAAATGCAGTTCTGGCACAAGCTCCTTTCATTATGGCCAACCCACGAGGCACTACTTTGACACAAGTTCTCTTAGACCTTGGTATTATCATTCAATATATTTGAGTTATTTTCTTACTTTAGACTTTGATGTTAGACTTTGATACAAAAAATACTCTTATGTTTCCAAAAAGTACAAAGTAGCCCCCTCCTGGAATTTTTCCAAAATGACCCAATTTTAGAAAGTATTTACCAAACTGACCCACTTTCGTAACTATTTACCAAACTCGCTATCTCAACGAGTCTAGTTCAAATGAACTTGCTATCTTGGATAGCGAGTGTAGGTTTATACATTTCAAGTAGAAATTACATATTCAAAATTTCTCTGAAAAAATGAGTCGTTATCTCAGATAGCATGTGTAGTTATATACATTTCAAGTAGAAATACTTTTGAAAATGGGTCAGTTTGGTACTTTCAAAAAGAGTGTCATTTTGGAAAAAAAATCCCCCTCCTGTTAGTTTTCTGTCTTTTCTTTCCTATGACTAGGCTTTGGAGAAACTATTTGGGTTTTAGGGCCACTAGTCAACTATTTGCGTTAAAAGGCCAGTTGAAGAAAATCTTACAAAAATAACCCTATCTTTAAAGATATTTATACAGCACAAAAACTAAAAATTTGCAAAACTCACTACCCCATTTGAAAACTGGATATTTCACAGAAAATAAAGAAACTAAGATTAAAAAATCTATCAAAATTTAAAATTAGATATGTCGATAGAAGATTAACAGAAAAAAAGCATATTACTGATAGGGAAATATCAGAATATTTGTTAATAACAAGAAAAATAACTAATAAACTACTTAAGAAAATACAAAAAGAGATAGCATACAAAGCATTAGATTACAGAAACGAAGAAGCAAGTTGATATTCCTAACACCTACTAGCATACAAAATATTAGGCTAAGTATGGCCAACGGAGCAGTATGATTAAATCCAAATATAGGACCAGAAATTTATATGATAAACATACAGGAGTTGGAAGAAGATTGCAATAGTTCTGAGTTTGTAGGAATTATAAGAAAAGATTTAAAAATCATAAATAAGAGCATAAAAGAATTAGGTAGGTATATAACTGATGACACAGAGGAAGATTGGGGCATAACGGAAGAAGGTATGAAGGAGTTAGAAGCCATAACAAAACTTAATATAAATATTTTAGAAATAGAAAATTTAATGGCAAATCCCAATTCAGTAGATGTAGAGCAAGCCTTAGAAAACCTAGATATAACGAATGAAGAAATAAAAATGGATCAAGATAAAGAAAATATTATAGTAAAACCTACAGAAACTCAAACTGACATGTACAAAATCTTAAGGCCACCATCTAACAAAAGACCATATCAATTACCTTGGAAATGACTAAACAAAAAAATATAAATTAGGAAGAAACAGAGAAAAAAAAATCCTAAAATATGAACCTACAGAACATTACGAAAAAGGAATAGCAGGAAATGGAGAATGACTAGATCTAGACTGCATAAAAGACGTAGATGGAACAATAGAATAATGGGTAAATGGCTCACTAATAGTAGGATTTAGGCAAAATCTTTCACGAAACGCATTTGAGAAATTTATAAAAGCCAGCTTTATAGAAGTAGTAGCAAAATGGTGGAATGAACTAAAGGAAGAAGAGAGAAATACTATAAGAAAATCAAGACCAGCTGATGATAAAGGAACTAAAGAAACATCAGCACAACGAACCTTAGGTCTGAAAGAAATAATTATAAATTACGAAATAGCAATAAGAACAGAATTCAGTGTCTACGATAGAGGAGAAAAACACATTATATACAAAAGAATCAAGCAAGATGGAGACTAAGCAACTTAGAAATATGCGACATGTGTTATTTTGACAACTAGGCTTGTGAATTCTGAGAATATTTTCAAGATAGTTATTATACAAAAGAAGAACGTAGTCCAATCTTGGACCCATTCTTTCTAAAACTACCTGATCCATGGAGTATAAACATATATAGTGCATACTTAAGGGAGAAAGTAAAACTAGAAGTAGATACTTTAGGGTATAGAACACAATTTGTAAAAGATTATAGGGATAAAGTATGCCAAGATGCTAGAGCAATAATGAAATACTATAGAACTTATAAACAAAGAATTTGTCGTGAGGATGCTAGACCGAATCATTGGGGATGTAATAATAACTATAATTATACAAAGAAGAATAATCAAAATTTTCAAAAATATAAACCAAAATATAGAAAAACTTTTAAAAGATATAAAAACCATATAAAAAATTCTTTAGAAAAATAAATAAAAATAAAAATAGACAATATACCAAAAATCCTAAGAAATGTAATTGTTCCATATGTAGAGAGGTAGGACATATATCACCAAATTGCCCTAAAAGAATGAAAAAAGAAAAATGTAAAATACTTAGAAGAAATTAAAGAAATGAATAACATAAATTATGAACACGTAGAATATGAGGAAGAATGGTCAGAAATAAGTGAAGATGAAGAAATAATGGTAATGGAAGAAGATAGTGGAAGTAGGGAAGGTGAAACAGAAGAATGTGAAATAAACATGATGACAGAAATAACAGAAATAGGACAACCTTTAGAAAGAGAAGAAAATAATGAAGAAGTATGAGAAAGAATGTGCTTTGACATACAGAAATACGATAAAATAAAAGCGACCAAATTAGATATAAATCCAAAAGAAAATTTTACACTACCAATATTTGAAAGGAAGAAAAGTACCATCATAATAGTCAGGATTAATGAACAGCCTATAGACTTTGAACAAGCACAAGGAAAAAACCATAATCCCATTAATAACTGAAAGAATAGTAAGACAAGAGATGGAAAAAATAAGTGAGAAAACCAGAAAAATATTAAGACACATACATTTAGGAGCTGCAAAAAAAAAAAAATAGAAGCCTATTTTAAGAAAAGAATAAATACACCCCTTGAAATATACCTAATGGATGATAGAATAATATCAAGTACACAAGATGCCTTAATAGGAATAGTACAAGGAAACCTAATGTACCAAAAGATAAAATTTATAATAAAACCTAATTTCTCTATACGCATGACAGAAGAAAATAAGAACAAAAGTCTAGTCATGTATCACAAATTATTAGTCATAGAAATGATATATAAAAAAAAAGTAAAGTTAGGAGTATACATGTAACCCATGTTCCCGTTAATACGTATTTTTCATGTATTTTTCCGTATTTCAAATTCTTAGTATTTCGTAACAAATTATTCTCAAATGATTATTGATTTTCAACCTAAATTATATTTCATTCTATGATTTTTGCTATGATACCCAAATGTTGAATCTATTATTTTTGGTTAATTATTTAAACCATTTTATTTATTCGATTACTTGTTACATCCTATAATTATACATATCCTTTTTATTCAATTATTGCTTGAAGCCTAGGCCGAGTTTAATATTAATATTATTATTCAAACTATTTTATGAAGCCCAATATAAAATTATTCAATTGTTTAAATATTTAATTTGAAGCTCAAGCCCAATTGTTTATTATAAACCCAATCCCATAACTAATTTATTAAAAAAATTTGAGCCCACAGACCAAGCCCAAATCCAAACACATTACTCATATGTATTTGTATAGAATCAATTCTATATACTTACCCGTATACAAATCTCTTCACGTTCCCCCACTTTGCACATTCCCGTAACTACAGTCCCCCACTCTCTCCAACTACCCACTAATAATATTATATTTATATACTCTCTTCCCCCCCCCTCTGTTTTTCCCAAAATCAACAGAGCACCCTTCCTCTTCCCGTTCTCCTTCTTCCTTCTCCACTTCAAAAACCCACCGCCACCGGCTCGCCTTTCGCCTGAGCCACCGACTCGCCTTCCTTACAACTACCATCACACCGACCGCCGCTCGCTCTTGCCTCTTGCCACCTCCGTTGACCTCCAGTCTCCATCCTCCGCCTTCAGTCTCCTCCACCGCGACCCACTGTCGCTCATCTCCTTCCCGAGCACCTTTCGAAACCCTCGTCGCTGATCACCCACCTCCATTCCGTCGAGCCAGCCCCACCGTAGTCGTCGCCAGTGCACTCCTCCCCCCGACTACCAAGCCCTGCTGCCTGATCTTCCAAGTTCACCATAGTCGAAGTGGATCCAAAGCCGCACTACTGCTGTTTGCTGTTGGCCATTCTATTGTGTTGCTGTTGTGTAGTTGCTGCCATGTATCTTACACGTGCTTCGCTGCCCGTCCCGTTATTCTTGTATTCGGTATCATCGTCGTCGTTATCAGGCATGTATACTCTTGTACAATTCGTTTGTTCTCATACAAGCTTTCTTTGAAAAATACCGCAATTAAATTCATTGACTATCCGTTACAAATTCTAATTCATATTCATCGATCGAACTGAAATCTATTGCTATACATAATCCATCGATCCCGTATTCGCATATGATCGTGAATACTTTATTGGCATATGCATTAGACGAACACAATGATACACATATATATACTCTTAGAACTTTACAGGATGTTATGCATGAACTGCTTGCCTTGTTAGTAGTTAGAATGTAGTTATGATCTCTTTTACTCCTGGTTAAGTTTTATATATGCCATCGATCACATCGTAGTTACAAGATTGTTTTATGAACCCTGAAATGCTCATTACCTAGACTTGTAATAGAAATTCGGCCCAGTAAATGACATTAAAACTGTGTGTTTTTGCATCTCATGAGTTAGAACATGTTCTATGCATAATTCCTTGATATTCCCGGATAACATCTTGATATCGTTCTCGTTGCATCATGATCATGTTGATTGTAATAAAGTAACAAGCTGGGGTATAAGGAGAAAGATTTAGTAGTGAGCAATATAGAAGAACGTATTCGGACGGAAGCTCGTGGTTTTCCGATGCAAGTTGCAAGTTTTCAAATTACAGGTTTACATGTTCACACTACAAGTTCACACTCTACATGTTCCACATTGCACGTATCTCGATACAAAATATAATTTACATGTTTTTCCCGAGTACGTGACCTATAGAATCTACCACTAAGTCTAAACGTTCACTTGATTGCGTGCATCAAACATGTGGTATGAGACACATGATTGCTGCACTAGTTAGGTTAATAAAAGACTTGAGATTAATACGTGCACATGTATAACAATTACATGTACATGTTCCTGTTGACTTGTTTACTTGCTTACTTGTTTACATGTCACTTGTTTTATGATGTCTTGTTCATGATTCGGTTTTCATATTGTATTTCTCCTATTACATGGTTCTCGATTCCTTGCTCTTTTTCCTGCCTTTTATTTTGTTTTGTACTTGTTCCCTTAGCTTGTACTACTTACGGCCCGTGACTTGCATTAACGGGCGCCTTCTTGTTTCTCTTTTTTAATAATGTACTTGCATGTCTGGATGGAGAGTTATCCGAAGGTGTTGCTGAGCAAGTATTTTAGTCTTGTTAATTATCATGTTACTTTAGTTCATGTTTTATTCATGCTACTCTTTATTGTATTCTGGGCGTGTTTGACCCGTAACTATTTTTTATTCCCAGCTATTGGTTATGTTATGGACTATGTCATAACTTTTGTTATCATATTGTGATTTTACGTGTGTGCGTGGTTTTTTTTGTTATCTTGTTGTTGAGTTACCCGTACAGCTTATGAATGGTGCATTCGCATCATTCGCTGGACCTCAGTCACGTGCTCGTATTCTCGTATAACAGGAAGCGGGGCGTGATAATAAAAATAAGAAATATTTATGCATTCACTAGTAAGCATGAAGTAATAAATTAGAAATACAGATAATTTTAAAATAGAGCTGCTATTCAGCGAAATCATAAGATACAAACCAGCTAGAGAAAATCCTGAAATGACTATACCAAATTATATAGAATTCGACTTTAATAAAGCAAAAAAAAATTGCAAAAGGAAAAGCACCACAAATAATGTTCAGAAAGAGATCATTATCAATACGACAATCAACAAGCATTGGAATTAATACCAATAATAAATACATTAGAACACCAAAACAATAACTAATTTAAAATAGAAATAGAATATTATGAAAATGAAAAATAGAATAAACAAGTAGCCTTAGTAGATACAGGAGCTATTAATTCACATATTAAACAAACAAATATAAAAACAACTAAATTAATGTCATTAGAAAACCCATATTACTACCTAGACTATTACAATAATAGACATCCAATTGTACATAAAATTATACTGCCACTAAGGATAAATGGTAGAAATGAAATGTTATTACACTTACACGTAGACACAGAACACCATGTTAATGAAATGTTATTAGGAACTGACTTCCTTACATCAGTACAACCTTACTCAATTCAAGAAGAAAAAATCACAATAACAATAAACAATGAAAGTATAGTAATAAATAGAATATTAGACAAATGAATCCATTAAGAGCAATAAAAAACACATTATACATACTAACAGAATTTGTTTACGAAGAATACAAATTAAGAAACTATCATTTTGTAATAGACACAGAAGCAGGCACTAGGTTATGCCGCGAAAATATATTACCAAAATGGAAACAAGATGGATATAATAAAAAAACAATAACTGGATTAAATGGACAAACTATCATATTTGATAAGTATCAAAAAAAATGTTAATATACAAATAGAAAATTACGTACTAAAAATACCAATAATATACCAGTTTGATGATATGAATAATGATGTGCTCTTAGGAAATGAATTTTCCGAACAATACTATCCTATAACCATATCACATAAATCAGTTGTTTTTACGACACCTTGTCGACACCAAGCAATAGCAATTAGAATAACCCATTAACCTTATTCTAGAACCGACCTGCCACACGTCAGAGTTTCTTCAACCCAGCGTGGTGAATATCAATATTTACCAAACAAAACTAGAATAAAACAAGTCCAAGAAATAACTACAAAAGAAGTTTTACAAAAACAATTAGAAGATTTGTGCGGAGAAGACCCCTTGGCAAAATGGGATTTAAGTAAACCCACAGCACATATAGAGTTAATAGATAAGAACAAAATAATAAAAATTAAACCTATAAGGCACACTTCAACAGATCTAGAAGAGTTCAAAATACATATAAAAGAATTAATGGAAAATAATTACATAAGAAAATCACAATGTCCACTTTCATCACCAGCATTTATAGTAAGAAAACATTCAGAAGAAAAAAGAGGTAAATCTCGAATGGTAGTAAATTATACGGAACTAAATAAAAATACTAAAAGATTTGGATATCTACTACTAGATATGCAAATACTACTTAACATAGTAAGAACAAGAAAAATATATTCGAAATTCGATTGTAAATCAGGATTTTACCATGTAAAACTAACAGAAGACTCAAAACAGTTAACAACATTTAGCACACCCCAAGGATTCTATGAATGGAATGTATTACCATTCAGATATAAAAATAGTCCAGGAATATTTCAAGAATATATGGATAAGATATATGAAAAATACAACAATTTTATATTAGTATATGTAGATGATATTCTAATAGGATCCGAAAATGAAGCACAACATACAGAGCATCTACTAAAATTCATAGAAATAGTCAAAAATACAGGTATTATACAATCAAAAAAGAAAATGGAATTGTTCAAAACTGAGATAGAATTCTTAGGACCAAAATTGTCACATGAAGGAATAGAACTGCAGCCACATATAGCAGAAAAAATAAAGACATTTCCTATTGTCTTAAAAGACAAAAGAGAAGTACAATCTATAATCGGGTTACTAAATCAAACAAGAGATACATACCAAATTTATCAGCAAAAACAAATTGGTTACAACAAAAATGAAAATAGTTCAAGAAATGGAAATGGACCTCAGAGGATGAAGAAAAACTTAAAATATTAAAATAACAAACTTCAAAATTAAATAAGCTAAGATTACATGTTAAAGAATATCCATGGATAATAGAATCAGATGCATGAGAAAATAATTGGGGAGTCGTATTAAAATTCATTGAAATAGGTGAAGAAGAGGAAAGATTAGCTAGATATACTAGTGGATCATTCACACAGACCCAACAAAATCACCACATAAATGAAAAAGAACTACTAGCAATCTTAAATTCTATAAAAAAGTTTGAGTTATTTATAATACATACGAAATTCACAGTAAGGACAGACAATACACAAGCAAATAGTTGGATTGACAAAATTATAGACCCAACTATAGCAAATAAAAGGTTGATAAGATGGCAAATGGTGTTGGAACATTACGACTTCTCAATAGAAAATATAAAAGGAAAAGATAACATCATAGCAGATTTCTTATAAAGAAGCTAACAATTTCATTTTTACAGGATGGAAAATAGAGTCCAACATATAGAACAGGATATAGTCTACCTAAAGGAGACTATGGAGCAATTAAAATGAGCATTTAACCAACCACAACTGCAAATATGTAGTTTTCAAAGTATATTTTACCAACATATAAATGAAGATCATATTGAAAAAATGAGCGAAGGGAGTGAACCTATTAACTCACAAAATACAAGTGAGATCACAAAAATAGCCACATAAGAGGAAAACTTCACATCCATACAGCCTACTACCTACAAAGAAAGTTTACTCTCAGATCCTCCAAAATACTCCAAGAAGGAATTATTTTTACAATATATTGAGAAATTATGCCAGACCACCCAAGTCAACCAATTTATCAAGACTATTTCTCAACGACATATGAACAAAGATATCATACTACAAGGAGCAAATCCAAAAACAGTGAGAGTATTGTTCGAAAGAGGACTTATCCACTGCATATACCCATCTCGAGAATGTGAAGAACTTATCCAGTTACCAATAGAAGTATATAAAGCTGCTAAAAGTTATTTTGGTCTTACAAAGGCATCCAAAATATATGTCCGGGTATTTTCAGCTATTCCAGAATTCCTTGAAGATGATGAGCAACTACCAGCTGAACATATTATAAAGATAGGGGTGATTACACAAATCCTATTTGGAGCAACCAATATTATACCATATAAAAATGAAGAATTTGAAAAAATGATCCCAGAAAGAAGAGTTACGGGATTTAGAACACTGTATTGTGAACTGAAGGACATACAAAATAGAGTCGGTAACATATGGATCTATGATAGACCCGAACCACAAAAATTAATGATTTACAGCATAGCAAAAATTAAAAAACCACAGTCAAAGAAAAAAGTCTTTGATAGCTGGTATCGAATTCTGCATAAAGGAGACATGACAATGATAGAAGAGACAGCTGTCGACTACTGTAGAATGATGAAGATGGAACCACAACATGAATGCGGACAATGCAGAAAAGAACAAGAGGAGGCTAACGAAGAGCTATTTCTGATGTGAAGCACATGAAGATGTTGGTCAGAAAAGAATCTTCAACGTAAGCAGTGACGTAATTGGCTCAATTATTTATCTATGATGTAAGCAATGATGTAATGAGAACAATAATTGTAACTGGTGTAAAGCCATCCCTTCTTCTATAAAAAGGGAAGGTGGGTAAGGAAGAAGAGCAGAATTTTAGGAAGGAAGAAATTCCATATAAGTTTGAAGAGTCTGTAAGGAGACTGAGTGGAATAAAGATTATCTTTCTACGAGTTCTACTACAAGATCTTATACAAAATAAGGTATGGAAAAATAAAATTTTCTTAATTAGGGAGAGTTTCGTAAGGCTCTGCCTGAAGGATCTTGCTAAAAGACCCATTTGTAACCTTCTATAGTTAGACTGTACACCTAGTAGCAGGAAATGAGCTAGATTGTGGTTGCTTGTATCGAAGTGCTACTAGTTGTTCCAGACGTATCTCTTGGAAGAAGCTCTTTTGAGAGCATAGTAATCATGAGATGGGAGGAGCGTAAAAGGAGCACTGAAATCGGAGTGCATACCAGAGGTATTTTATCCACTGGTAGTAACTGGTACAGAGCAGCTCGAAGAGGTTTAACTAGGTCGAAAGCATGATGGGCCGTTTTGTTTTGGTTTTTAGGGTATCCTTACAAATCTCACTCTCCTCCTGATTTTATAATTATTGTTTCTAAATAGGACTAATGGATAATAATAGTTTCAATATGGCCACATAAAATTTTGAATTAATGATTAATTATCAAGGAAGTGATAGAATACTAGTTTTTGATGTTTATCATCCTCATAGAGTAACAAGCATGAATGATTATTATGAATTCAAATTATTCTTCTTCAGTGTACAACGAGTAATAATTATAACAATAAATCAAATTAATCTTGGAGAGACTAGTAATATAAATGTCGAAATAATTGATGATCTAACTTTTTATGAAGGATCTTTATTATTTTATGAAAATGGTGTATTTAGCAATTATATCTGGAGCCCTACACCATCATATAGACAATTCCAAGAAGAAAATGAACATATTGAAGAAGTAAATAGACATATAGAAGAACTCGAAGAACCCCCTTATGATAGTAATAGTGAAATATCTGAGACAGAATCAGAATCTATGGGAGATTTTGAAGACATGTTTAATTACTTTTTTGAGACAGACAATATACATTATTTCGAAGAATATTATTTTAAAGAAAATTATGATCTTTAAACTTTTTTGATCCTTTAAAGTTTTTTTTGATACTCTCTGTAATTCTATTTTTCAGGAGATTTCATGCTACACAACCCATTTGGTATCAGAGCTTCGTTTTTATGTAAGAAACTCTTACCTGGTTTTCTCATTTTAAGCAGTTAAAAAGCAGTTAAGTAAGAAACTCATATTTACTACATTTTAAGCAGTTAAAAAGCCAATTATATAAGAAAAATAGAAAAGATTACAAAAACAAAATTTAAAATTGCAAAAAGATCACACATCCTATAGAAAATAGAATAGAGAAGGAAGTATAGAAGTTTATTTAAAAACTAGCCCTTAATCGCAAATACTTTGGAGAACTAGCCCTTAATCGCAAATACTTTGGAGATTAGGCCTTTTTTGCAAATAATTTCAAAAAGGAGCCTAAATCTCTAATTAACTCGTTAATTCTGGGGTGTGTTAAGATAATTGGGTTTTATTTTTTTTAAATCCCCGAACTACCCTTCTTAATAAACTAAACAAGACCCAAATAAAATTCCCAAAATTTCATCTGTCTCCTTCATCTCCTACGTTAGTCACGAAAAAAACCAAAAACCCAAATCTTCTTCTATTCTCGTTCTATTCCAACTTCATCTTCCAAATCCTCAAACTTAGACACCAAATCTTCTACTATTTAACAAACTCATTCCCTTCAAATACTTCATCTCACTCTTCTCCTTATCTCAACCTACAACCAAAAAACCAAATTTCCTCGGAAGTTTCCAACATTGCTCAACCCATCACAACCCAATTAGTCGCCAAAAAGCACATGCTCAAATGGTCACAGCTCATGATTGAAATCTTCTAGATTTTATTTTAAAATTTGATGGATCCATTAATCTGTTTGCTTTGGTTGATTCAATTTATTCACTTATTTATGTGGGGAAATTTTGGTATTTTGGTTGTGGGTTGACTTGAGGAGAAGAGAGAGATGAAGGGTTTGAGGGAAAGGTGGCAATGGGAAGAGAAGAAAGCCATGAGAGAATATTAGGGAGTTAGTGTTCAGGATTTGGAAGATGGATTGGATCAAAAGACAAGGAGAAGAAGATTTGGGTTATTGGGTTCTTGCCAAACAGAGGAAATAAGGAGGAGCAGGACAATATATTGCGGTTTTTATTTTGTTTATAAGGGTGGGGTGCTTTGGAAATTTTGAAAAATAAAACCCATACATCTTAATACTGTTAGGTTTTGTACGGAAGCTCTGTTAGCAATTGTTAGGATTCCTTGCTGAGTTTATGGGACATGATTACTATGAACAACCACCAAGCAAAATAATAGATCAGACCAAACATATCAAAGCACACAATTTTGTTTCGGTTGGGGTTAAACCCTAATCCGGAGGAGAAATAACCGAGATGATATTCAACTGGAGATACAAAAGTTACAACCACTCTCTCCAAGAACGTATATATCTCTCAAGCCTCACTAGAAGATACTTTTTGTTTACAATAGGAAAACCTCTCAGCCTCTTCAATGAAGTATTCTCACTCTTACTCTTCTTGGAGCCGTTACAATGATAAATATTGAGATCTAGAGAAATCCTAGTTTGCTATCTTGATACAATAACCATTCGATGTATCCTGAAGAGATAACCATATGTTGAAAGCCGTACAATCTAACTTGGAGAGGAATTGGGCTTTAATCAGATTACCTGAACCTGGCCCATAAACAGCTACTGCCCTGATGCAGTCCTTAAGGGCACTCGACTGCAATGCCTTGACTCAAAATAAAGGGCAGTAATGGTCGACTGTCTGTTGCTGCTCTTACTTCATCGAACGTCGATTCAAACCTCTCTCGCATCACCGTCTTCTCTTCACATCGAATATAGTATGCAAGACATAAACCCAACAATCTTGACCTTGGATTGCATACTTATGAATCCACACTTGTGTTATTTAAACTCTTCTAGAGTTTTTCATTTTCTTCTTGCAAAAAACTCGGTTCAGTGACTCCTTCTGCTAGTTGAATGTACCTCCACCTAATTTTCCCCAATTGGTATGCTCCTTAAAGGCACACCCCAGTAAACGTTAACACGAAGGTGCCACCCTCTGCACAAACTCCACCTGCCCCGAGGCACTCTCCACCTCTCGACAATATTCGAATATTGCAGTCTTGATTAAGTGATTCTAGTGACGGCAAACTAGATAATGCTTTACCAACAATGAACTTCCAAACACTCGGCCGAGTGTTCATGTTCCCCTAAAGCTGGTAGAGGTTGTGTTGTTTCTGCCTAATCCCCCTCTTATCTTTCATCACCTTATGACAACTTTTCTAAATTCAAGAACTCCACCTTGAGTTGTATATCTGCAGACCCGTGCTTCTATAGTTCTCTTGGATATCCGGCTCAGTTTTATCAAATGAAAATGCATGACCTTCTCTTGTGTGTATCCTTTTTTGTCTGACATTTCCGACTTAACTATTCTCTCACACATTACTTTATAAATCTAATTAATCCATGTTCTCACACAAATAAAATACCAGAAGAACTTCCCAAATAAAAAAAACCCAACATGAATCCACATTTAAAGAACTTGAAATAAGAAGATAGTCTAAGTTATCACATGATTTAGCGGCGCTGACTACATTGGCACCCCTTTGACTCAACCACTTACAACAATTTCCTTTGTAATGCCAAATCCCTTTGCATTGGTGGAAACGAACCCCACCCACATGCGCATTTTTCCTTCCAATTGAAATACCACTCACCGCCAAGAAACTTACAGAAGTAGATGTCAATCTCTGATTTTTATTTCTAAATGCATCATTCTCCAAGCCGAATGGTCATGTGTTCTGAGTATCGTGATTCGAAGGGCATCTCTTGACGCTTATTAGCCCCCGTGCCAGAGGGGTTTTGACGTTGTTGTTTTGTTGGACAAATTAAGAGAAATAGCCCGGCGAGTCATGCCTTCAAGTTCTTCTTTGATGGCTCGGCAGTTGTTGTTAGTATGTCCATAGTCTCTATAAAATACGCAACACTTATTATTGTCTCTTCTCTTGCTAGCTGTGGACATCTTGGTGGGGGGGGGGGGGCAGATTATTTCCGTCATTCTCTGCTTCCATGAGGATGGCTGATATGCTTGTGTTGAGATGAGTGAACTTATCCAAGCGTGGTCCTGGAAGTGGATGGCATTGACACGTGTCGTCTTTCTGAAACTTCTTGGGGGCTTCATCGCTTTCATTCTTCCATTTGTTCCCGGAAGATGAATCGTTCTTGCCTTGAGGATAAAGAGATTCTCAACTCTGATATACTCGTCACTCCTTTCCAGGAGCTCAATATTTTTCAGAGACTTCTTCATGAGGGAGACTTTCAGGTACTTATGAGTGATGTTGTGTCAAAAAGCGGCAACCACCACTGATGAGTCTAGGGAGGAGATGGAACTTGCTTCGGCTATGAAGCGCTTGAAAAAGTCTTTCAGCAGTTCTCCGTCCTTTTGGTTTAGCTCTAACTGGGAAGCACTCATTTTTTTAGCCTTTCGGCTTGTAACGAAGTGTGCTTTGAAGAGCTCCTTGAGCTGGTCAAATGAGAATATTGACTCTGGGGTGAGGCGGGAGTACCATTCCCTTGCTTACTCTTTCAAAGTTGTAGGAAAAGTTCGGCACATGAGCGTATCGGCGACATTGGAGACCATTATAAGAGTTTTGAAACTCTCAATATGGTCCGCCGAGTCAGATTCACCATCGTATGATTCGAATTTAGGAGCTTTGAAGTTCTTCGGAATTGGTGCATTAAGGATGGACTTGTTGAATGAAGGTTGACTGGGATGGTAAGCCCTGCTAGAGCGGTTCCCCTCGTACTTTATATGTTCCAGGCGATATTCCACTTGTAACCCCTATGTTCCCTTTCTTGTATTTTTGTATATATTTATTTTCCTGGGTATTTATTTTTGGTTGTATTCTTTTTTCCTTTCTGAACCGTGCAATCTTTTCTTCGTTCTTAATAACTATTTTTCATGTCCGTCAATTCAAAACTGTGACTTCAATCTTCTGATTTAATTTCGTCTGCTAATTAGTTATCTCTGGATGATTTGTCTGATTCTAAATCATATATTTCCATGGCCTAATTGTCTATTAATTGATTTCCACCTTTTGGATCCGATCTCTAACCCAATCTACCCTATTTAGACCCAAACCCTATAATCCGCCCTATTGGATCCTAAACCCGCTACCCAATACCCTCCTTTACCTAGTCTCCCTCAAATCTCTCCTCACGTTCACCTCTATATGTCTAACAAGCAGACCTCTTCCCCATTATCTCCCCCTTGATTCCATAAATCCTAAGTTACCAAATTCTCATTAAATCACAACCAAATTTGTTTCTTTTCCCCCTACAGTCATTATCTCCTAAAAACTACACACACACACACTCTCTCTCCCTCCAACTCACCTTCCCTCACCTATCACTGTACCCGTTGACCAACTCCCTCCCCGACCGCCCAACCGCCCATTGCGCCCTTCCAGCCGTCGCGTGCTCCCCGACCGCCGCCGTCGCACGCCCTGTGCCGCGCCCCCACGTTGACCTCCCTCATCCCGCAGGCCTCCACCCGATCAACCTCCATCTCCTCTACCGGCAACTCCTATCCGCATCGCCGTCCTCCCGCCGTGCTTCCATCGCCGTCAACCACGCCGCCGTCCCGTCGTCCGAGGCCGCCGTCATCTCAATCCCGCCAGCTTTCATCCCGCAAATCTTCATCCCGCAGCCCTCCGTTTTTCGTGAGTCATTATGGTTGTTTTCGTTGCCCGAGATCCATTCCCGTTAGTCTATTCTCGTCGGATTCTTCGTCTTCACCAAGGCAAGTAGCTTGTATATTATTTTTGCTCTTTATACAAGTTCAAATACAGCTTGTGGTCTAGTTTCATTTTCGTATTCACCCTCATGATTATTCTTTGATAAATCTTGATCTCATTCGTTTGCCCCATTCGTAGTCATGATCAATCACAAGAATTTATCACCGTACACACTACATGAAAATAAATTAAATCTAGATAGATTTCTTGATGTATATATATCCTTGTTCGTGATCTATTGTATGTTGTGGATTCTTGTTACATGATTGATGTGCTAGACGTGTTATCTCATTATGGACTTGTTAATACCAATGCCATGTTGATTTGCATATCTAATATAACATGTTTTACATCATGCTCTAATTGCTGTAGATGAGTTGTTTGATTAAATGCATGATAGAATTTCATTTTTGCTGCTGCCCTGATTTAGTACAGCAATTTAGACCCGATTAAGGTCAGTAAAATGAATTGTTTTGTGAATATGATTCGTAGGATTCAATGTCTATTTTTCAGAACTTTTGACGGATCTCAATTTCGATATTTGATATGTGAGTTATCGTTGTTTTACTGCAGTTGTGTCATAGTTTTTAGATTCTGAAATATAAGATCGTTACATGGTCTAATATTTTAAAACTGATGTTAAAAGTAAAATTTGGACTTAATATTTTTCTAGGTATGTCTAGACATGACTGGAATCAACCCCTAATTTTTTTGGAATTGTTTAATGAATTTTATAACTTATTTAATGCTTGTGAAACCAATCAATATATTTCCAAACTGCATGTTGTTCAGTGAAGAACTCCATTTTCAACCTGATTCTAGTCACTTTTGATTAAAACTTTGTGAACATGAAATATAGCCTAGTATGTCTATTTTACAACCCTTTTAACGGATTTGAATTTCGAGTTGTATTTTGTGATTTAGCGCTGTTTTGGTACTGCTGTGTCTAAAATGTTAGATTCATAAATTTGTTGCATCATTCTGTTTTCCAAATTAAATTGACTATGCTATCTGTAATGGAATTTTATAAAATTTTATATGCTGGTACTAGTCACGCTAGGGAACCTTCCAGATTTTTCTTAGATTTAATTAGTGTGTTTTTATGCCATTTTCATGCTTATAAATAAAACTTTGCGATTTCTGGCTGAACATGAATTCTGTATAAAACGCTGTTATGAGCCTTGTTTCTGAAGTTGTTATGTGACTTGTGTATATGCGATGGATTCGGCTGAGAGTCTAGTTTCTAGATTTCCTTATGGATCCAGATTTGCATTTCTGTGGCAATGGGAATCTCAAATTTGGTGCAACAATGTCTTGCTGTCCAGAATTAAAAGTCTCGTTGTCCTAACTATTATAAGTTGTTTGTCACCCGATCATATCTTCAATCCAACTTGCACTTGTTCCTTACTTTTTGACATGTTTTTCTTTTCCTGTTTGTGCACGTATATTTTTCTTTAATAATAATGACAAGTAATCAAGCTGGGGTTAAGGGAAAGATCTAGTAGTGAAAAATATAGAAATGTGTATTTAGAAGGGGCACGTGTTTTCCACCTGTTATATGTTACATGATTACATGGTACATGATCCTGATAACCTGTTTACCTGGCTACATACTTCCCTACAGAGAGGTGTACTCAGAAGGGGACCCGTAGGTCCTATCTGATACCTGATTACCTGTTATATGATTATATGATTACATGATATATGATCATGTTTACCTGTTTACCTGATACCTGAGTACACAAACCTATACAATCCACTACAAAATCTAAACACAATTTGTTTGAATGTAACAACCCTGTGGTAAAATTTGGAACGCATAAAGTGCTACCTAGATTGGACTAAATATAAGACTTGAGAATACCTGATCACTTGCACATTACTGTAACATGTTTACCTGTACATCATACCTGACACTTGTTACTTGTTTACTTGCTTGCATGCCACTTGATATCTGTTATATGATACCTGTACCCTGTTATCTAATCATGTCACTTGATCCTACTTCTTGGCTTAAGAGTTAAATGCTTTATTTGTCTGTCTCATTCCTTCCATGCTTATTTCAGTACTTGCTTCTTGTTGCTACTCTGTATTTTGTTTATCTGTTTTTCGTACTTATTTTTTGTACTACATGCGGCCCGAAACTTGCACTAATGAGCGTATTGTTTCTTGTTTTCCTTTTCCTGCAAATTGTCAATTTTGCAGATTTCGGTGATCAACTGCCCGAAGGAGTAAGTGACCAAGTGTTCTAGGCTTGGCTAGAGTTCTTGCTTGAGTTTATTTCCTGTTTTGAATAAATTGTATTTATTGCTACTTGGATCTTGCATTGGACATTTTTGTCCCAGAACTTATTACTTGTTGTTTCCAGATCTGGTTTATTTGAGATTAAGTATTTTGTTTCAATTAAATTCGGTTGATTTAGAAATTTATTCATGCATGCGTGGTTGATTATTCCCTGCTTATTTCTTGTTTATTCCTGTGTATTATTGAACAGATCCTTACATCTTATAAATGGTGAAAGCCATTCACTGGACTTTGTCGCGTATCCGTATTCCGTATTCCTTTTTGGGAAGCAAGGCATGACCACTTCTCGAATATGGAGAAGGACTTGGTCGTCCTTCCCCTTTGATTTAGTTGAGTTGCTGGATCCTTCTTCTCTTGACGGAGTAGAGTGGTGGCTCCATGACCGTCGACCCTGATCGTGAGTTCCTCGAATAACTTGGAGGATGGCACGCTTGAAGTTTTCCAATTCGTCCCTATTGACTGGGGCCTCTTTCTCTTTGTTTCTCTCAAGATGCTTTTGACTCTCACGAGGCGGGCTTCTTTCTGCAGTGCACCCCCTGTGAGAGAAGGAGTATCCTGATCTCGGCCTTTGGGGAGGGTAGCTTCTCCGGTTTACTGAATGTTCTGAGTGGGAGGCCTCAGTCTGTGCATGCCTCTCGTCCAAACGAATCATTGTCATTAGCAAAATTCTTATCCAACCCAGTCCAATCCCCAGAAAATATGACCAATTCGAAAATGACTGTAATAATTAAACTCAATGAAATCCGTGAGCACCCAATAATAGTCAACATCTCCGTCCACATGATTCGTGTCAAAATTAGAAACATAACTTATAGTCTTGGAAGTCATTATCATTCCACTATTTTGAGTCTCTTCTAATCATTTTATGGGGACCTTTGGTAAGAATATTTATTTCATATGATATTTGGATTTGAAAATGTATGGGAATACAACTAACAAGATGTAGAGAATTAAGATATTGGATGAGGCATTAATAATTACCCCTCAGTAGGATACATCCACCTATAATGTAACGCCCCAGAAATTTTAAATACAATATTTGAATTAGTTAATAAATTTTAAATTAGTTTATTTAATTATTTTGAACTTTTGAGAAATTGTTGTTTTGCACATGTAAAACATGTGCAAATATTTTTGAAATGCAAATTTTAGAATTTTGAATTTGCTAAATAAATTCTCTTATTTAAAATTGGATATATTTTAATTTCTGGGATTTTTTTGAATAAGAGAAACTGCTTTTGTAAATATTTCGAAAGAAGGAGACTTTTTTGTAAAAGTCATTTGGAGGTAAATTTGAATTCAAAAAATGGTTGGCTGCATTTTGGGGGCCGGTTTTTCAGTGGAGAGATTGGAGGATGAAATTTTATCCATTTGATTTGATTTTGATTTAATTTGATTGAATAAATAATTAATTATGCAAATTGGGACTTCTAGGGGGTTTTATTTGTAAAATTCCCAAAGAAACCCTTGGAAATAATCATGGCCTATTTGAAGGGCTGAAGCTTTCGACCTCTCTTCTTTTTCTTTTGGCTTTGGTGATTTTTGAGATTTAGATAGTTGATCTATTGCTTGGAGGTGGAGACCACTATTTGGTATCAATTTTCTTCAAGAGGTGAGTAACACTCCAACACTCTTGCTATATTTTATCTCATAAATATATAGTATCATGCTAGGGATGAACTCTTGTTAGTCATTGATTGTAGGTAGCATTATTGTAGTACTTGTAGAGATGTATGTGATATGAGATTATTGATTATGAGGCATAAAAATTGAATCTTGATTGTGTGTGGATTTAAAATAAATTGTTCTTGAATGATGGAGTTTATATGCATGAAAGATCAAGTTTTATTTATGGAAAGTGATTTAGTGAACCCATAGATTATTGTAGATGACTCGAACTTATTTTTTGTTCTTAAAATTCAAGTTGATCAATCTAAAGTTGAGATACTTTATGTTTAATTCTCTGTTTAATTGAGTAAAACTTTTACAAATTGAAACCCATTGATTGGAGCATGAAATAGTGTGATTTTGCAATATAAAATAATCATATATTGGAGGTTAAGGTTTCGGCCACTAGGGTTGGGGTTTGGCCGCTAACCCTAGGGGTTAGGGTTTCGGTTTGGGGGGTTGTACAGTCCTCGGGGTTGCACAGTGCCAACCCGAGCACTGTGCAGACCCAGGGCTGCTGCTATTGGCTTTCGGTTTGGAGCTTGTGGCTCAGGTTTAATTCCTTTTCTGCAGGGTTTTGGGTGTTAGTGTTTGAGAACCCGAGTGTGCATATATATATATATATATATATATATATATATATATATATATATATGTGTGTGTGTGTGTGTGTGTGTGTGTGTGTGTGTGTGTGTTTAAATCTAGTATTTGTATGAAGTTTAATTGGTTCTTTTGATCATCTTTCGAATGCACAAATTTCAGATTTGTAGAAATCTAGATTCAATTTCTTTATGTATTCAAGTAATAATTTTGAGGGAGCAAATCTATATTTTTGTAGATAAAATTATCAGTTAAAAGGGAATATAATTTTCAGTTTTGAAAGACGAAAATTCGAATTCTAAAGGGAATTTTCCTGTTTCTAAAGAGGTGGCATTTTAGATTTTTAGAAATAAAGAATTTCATATTTTAGGAAGGAGATCCAGGATAATAAAGAGACTTATTTTAGTTTAAGTTGATTGGATTAAAGAGAAATTTATTGGGTTTTATATGGAAAGTGAGATTTAAAAGTGAAATTTAAAAAATTTCGTGGATTGGACTTTGTTTCCATATAAGAAATAATTTTTATGGTAGTAACGGTTTATTAAAAGAAATGTGAATAATGAAGGGTTTTGACAAGAGTTATTTTTTGGAATAAAGTTCTTCATGTTTGAGATTTTGATTCACAACGGTGTTGTTGTGGGAAAGTATTGTTTTTTTAAAAAGAGTATATAAAAAGTATTTTGAATGATTGAACCAAATGGGGTTTTGATTGAGATTAGGGTTATTATGAGAACCCTGGATGGATGCTTGAGGCGTTGAGTTGGGAGCACTAGATACTGAGCGAACCCAAGAATACCGGAGGAGGATATTTTGATTGTAGGGAATTAGCTTGAGGGGCTAGTGTTCCTGGTTTGGAAAATGAAGTCCGGTAGGGTAGAGCTAGTTTTTGGTGGCTCAGGTTGTCATTATTACAAATCTAATGACAGGCACTAGATTGGGAGTTGTGACGGAACTTGGGCAACGTAAGTATGAGCTATGTTTTCAGTTGGGTGGATGTATTATGGGACTATGTATTTGTTTTGTCTTTCTGGTATGTTTGCACGTCGAGGGTCGGTGGACCTATTCGCGGAATGTCTAGAAGTGAGACGGATTTGGTATGTTTGCGCGTTGAGGGTCGGCAGGCCTATTCGTTGAATGTTTGGTTCATTTGCGCATTGAGGGTCAGTAGGCCTATTCACGGATTGTATGGCAGAGAGGTGATTCTCCATAGTTAGAGCGATGCTTGCGAGATGCTTGCGTGTTTACACTTGTACAACTCAACAGGATGCATACTGGGGCTGGAGTCTATTCACGAAGTGTCTAATGTTATCTATCACCGATGTAGTTTTCATGGCGTGGGATTGAACCCTAAAATATGGTGAACGCTAAGGGCTTGCCCTCGGCCCTATGTAGTATGGGATGCATAGAATCCGAACAAGTATGCATTAGTGTGCATTGTGTTTTCTTGGATATTGTTTTAGGCATTTTTCCTTTACTTTCTTGACACACTTATTTATTTAGTGTAGTTTCACTTGTTGATTTTATGAATCTTTTATCGTTGTTTTATTTCATGTGGTGCGACAAGTTTGTGATTGTGAGACTTTGGAGGGTTATTATTATTATAGTATTGCGTCAGTTGTATTCAACCGATGTGTCCACTTTCTAGTCAGTTTTACAGGATTTGCGAGAAAGTGGCTTGAGCAGGTTTAAAGCTTGGACATTGAGATGACTAGAGTTTAAATGTTGAGATATATTGTAGTAAATGTGTTAAATTTTCCGTTGTGTATTGTAATAAAGAACTGTTGTAAAGAAAAATTGTATTTTTCCCTGTGTTTGATACTGTGTTGGATTACATTGAATAAAGATTCTGGAGTTGTCTCTTATTTCTATTATTTAAATTCAGGACGCTACATATTATGTATCGGTCCCCCAATTTTTGCTTCACCGGCAAGGTGGATTATCAAGTGAATCATTATAGTGAAGAATGAGAGGGAAATATCTTCTCCATTTGACAAAGTGTCAATGTCACAAGCTGCTCCAATTGGTCAATAACATCAACAAGTAGAACTCTAGAGCTAATTCTGTTATATATGCTACAAAGATATTTCAGGATGGCAGTGACTTTCTCATACATTGAAGACCTTAAAGCCACGGGAATGAGATCCTGCATCAAGATGTAGTAGTGTGACTATAGACACTGAAGCCTCTTCTCTTTATTGTTGACTTCCTAATTCGACAACTTGAAGAATACTCTATTTCTTTCATTAGCCTGAATCCACCATGCTATCACACTCATCTGTGTCTCATAAATCGGTGTCCTCATGTTGCCCATCTATTGCCCTTTTCTTTCCCTTTTTGCTGACTTGTGGTTCTTTTCCAAATGTGAAATGATGACCTTATAGCCGCCTCAACAAATCTGACCCAAACAAAGCTCTAGAAGCATGACATCAAATTTCGTTGTCTCTGCCCTGAATATATGTGTGTCATGCAACCATCTCATATGAAGAGATGATATGCAGTTTTCTGAGTAGATGCATAGTAGTTGCAGGTAGAGTCCCTTCCCAACCCATCCTTGCAAGAAAGTCTTTGGTATTCAATCTATTCCAACTCAGCATTCAGATGAAGCACTTGCATTTGAGTACCACAGTCTTCCAAGCAGCCTTGAAGAATGGAGATGACAGTCCACCATTGATGAAGAAGTTGTAGGCTGACTTCACCGTGAAGAAGCCTGAAGTTATAAGCTTCCAAGTTACAAAGTCTCTTCCATCAGCAGGAGAAGTGGTTTCTATGGACTACAACAAGCTGATCTTCTGCTGTCTTTGGTTCTCCTCGGTAAGCCTATGTAAGTTTAATCTCCACACACAAATTCCCCTATCCCATCTGCCTTAAGTTAAGATTTGGGTTCTGGTGTTCCTTACTCTCCCATTAAGCCAATTCTCCTCCCAGAATAGGATAGATTCACCATCCCTAAGATCCCAAGAAACACATTGCAAAAAGAAATCTTTTACCTGATACAAGCCTTTCTAGAAATACGAAGAATTCCTAGGCTGTTGGAAGCAGATGACAGACCGGTTGAAATAGAGGGAGCTAAGTGTAGAGGCTGAAAGTTCTTTAGGCTCATTTATGATCTTCCACCACCATTTTATAAGAAGCAAGTTGTTGAACACCTGCAAGTCAAGTACCCTTAACCCTACTTGCCTTTGTCTTTCCAACTGCAGAGTCTTTTCTCAATTTTAAGTATAAGTGACATTCATTCTTTCTTGGTCATCCTGCCTGCAGATAGAGGAAGCCCCAAATATTTCTAAGGGAGAGACCCTTCGGCGCATCCAAGTATATAAGAAAAGGCTGCGTGCTTTGCTCTGGATTTGCCAAAGTAAATTAGGGAGGATTTATTAAAATTGATGGCCAGTCCTGAGACATCAGCATAAATGTGAAGCAACAGTATGAGATTGATAATCTCTCCCTCATCTCCATTGCAAAATACAAGAGTATCATCCGCAAATTGCAGAGCTGATAGCTAGGAAAGCTATCCAGCTATATTAAGAGGAGTGAAGACTTCTTCTTCCCTCCCTGGCTTGAGCATTTGTGCCAGCACATCAACATAAAAAACAAATAGCATGGGGGACAGTGGGTCACCTTGCTATCAGTTTTTACAACCCTAAAATCAATAATTTATCAGTAATTAAAACCCTAAAATCTATTTTTACAACCCTAAAATCAATAGTCGATTACAACCCTAAAATATATCATTACAATTTCCCTAATCAATAATCTATCATTAAAACCCTAAAATCTATTTTTTTTTTGACTGGTAAAAGGTAGGATTATCCTACCTCACAGAAGATATATATATATATATATATATATATATATATATACGTAAGAGAAGTTAACAACTATTACAAAAAGTAACCGAAGTTGGGGTTCAACGGGTCGTTTGACGAATCCAGGTTCGAGATGGCATGCCTTTGTGTTGTAGAGAGGGCATTGGACTATTGTCGTACACCTCTACTAGTCACAACAACATGATCTCATCCCCCTTCTCCATCAACATCTTAAACTCGTTAGACAAAAAAAAGACCCCTATCAGTTAACCGAAAAGTATCACTTAATAGTTACATCAGCATAGTCTAAAAAGTATGTTTCCAAAAGAAGCAAAAAGACCATCCTCTGCAAAAGAGAAGAGAATCGCTGTAAGTTGCTAGGCCGTGCAACTGCCTTCTTCGCTGTTCATCTGATCAATCTGTATGAGTGCTTGTTTCAACAATGCATCCTGCACACCTTCCCTTTCCATCTCTTGCATCTGCTTCGCCTTCTTTTTCTCGCTGTCCATCCCATCTATCCAAGAGCAAAAGTAAAAAATTGCATTAGTAATTATTTCCTTTGCTTGCACATCCTTAGAAGAAAAAGTGCGATGATTTCTAGCTAGCCACAAACACCAACAAATTGAGACAGTCAAAAGGTGCCAAGTATATCTGTTTCTATGATTTCCAAAACACCAGGTCGTGAAGCACTCGTGTAAGTGATGGGGCATGGTATGAATATTGAGCAGTGCGGTGAAGTGTGTCCAAGTTTCAATGGCAACTGGGCATTCAAAAAAAATGTGGAAGGTCGATTCAACAGGACATGCACAAGCTGTGCATGTAGTGTCACCATCCTTTGGAGAGAAGAAATTGTTTCGAGTTGAGTTTGTCCCAACTAAGCATCCAGATGAACACTTTGCATTTGAGCGGGGCAGAGGAGGACCAAGTTGCAGTGTAATATGGGGATCGGAGGCCAGCCATGATGAAGAAGTTGTAGGCAGACTTGACAGTGAATGTAGAGGATGCAGTCAGGCGCCATGATGGTTGTTCATCAGAGAGTGTGGGTTGGAAATGTACTAGCAGCTCAAGTAGACGCAACTTCTCATCTCGCATGGAGTCATTGAGGACACAATTTAGCCTTGGTTGCCAGCTCCAAGTACCATCAGACCAAGATCCTTGTAAGAGTATATCAGCTTCTGCATTCCATGCTGCGGCAGCCAGATTTGGGCATAAGGAAGAGATACTGTCTCCATTAATCCATTTGGACGTCCAAAAGTTAATAAGGTTACCCCTACCCAGGCTCCAGTGGATGTTAACAAAGAATTGATCTTTCAGCGGATAGATTCCTTTCTAGAAACTAGAAGCAGTAGATGGGCAGACTAGTTGGTTAGAATTGCTTCATTGATATAGGCTCTTCAGGGTTTAGCTAGGCAGGCAATCTGATGCTATCAATTTCCACCACCACTTCATCAGAAGAGCATCATTGAAAACCCTTAGATCAAGAACCCCCAGGCCCCCTTGTTCTTTTGGCTGACAGATTTTTGGCCACTGCATACTTGCAATGCCTCTGGTATCCTTATCTGGGTCACACCAGAAGAATCTACTGCGTAGCTGGTCAATTTTCCTGATAACCCAAAGGGGTAGCCTAAAGAAAGAAGCGTAGTAGACCGGCAGTGCACTAAGCACAGAGTTTATAAGTACAAGTCTGCCTCCTCTTGATAACATTTTCCCTTTCCACACTGAGAGTCTCCGCTCAATTTTAAGGAGCAGCGGTTGCCAGTACTGTTTGCTGAGCTTACCATAAGCAAGTGGCATTCCAAGATAATTTAGAGGTAGCCTCTCCTCTTTGCATCCAAGGATAGTTGAGAAAGCTTTGAGCTTCATTTTTGACGTTCCAAAATAAACTATGGATGATTTGTTGAAGTTGATAGCTAGACCTGAGATGTTTGCAAACAGTTGCAGTGCCACCTTGAGATTTATGACCTCTTCTTCATCCCCCTTGCAAAAAAGTAGTGTGTCATCTGCGAACTGCAGAACTGACAACTCCGCAATTGAACCTCTGACAGGTAACGGAGAGAACACTCCATTCCTGCGGCGATTGTGGAGCATTTGTGCTAGGACATCAACTACCAAGATAAAAAGCATTGGTGAGAGAGGATCTCCCTATTTTAATCCTCTCTTCGAGTTTATTTGACGCCCTCCTTCACCATTTATAAGGATGGAACACTTAGCTGTCCGCATGATCATATGGATCCACTTGCACCAAGCCTGGCCAAATCCTCAAGCAATTAAGAGCTGGTCTAAGAAATCCCAATTCACCGTATCAAAGGCCTTAGCAAAATCAATTTTGAACAGTAGAGTATCGAAGTGTCTCTTACTGCACAGGTTAATTGTTTCATGGGCAACAACAAAACAATCCACTGTGGATTTACCTTTTAAGAAAGCACTCTGGGAGGATGATACAAGGGAGTGAAGTATTGGAGCTAGCCTATTTGCCAGCAATTTAGTGAAGATTTTGAAAGATCAATTTAGCAAACTGATCGGTCTGAAATCAGAAACTGAGTTTGCCCCCTCACACTTAGGAATAAGCATGATGTTGCAGTAATTCAGCCTATATAAGTCGCCTTCACCTAAAATCTATTTTTACGACACTAAAATTTAAAATATATTATTATCAATTAATTAAAGCCTGACTGCCTATCTAGCGTTGTACTACAACTACGGATAAACATTCCGGGGCAAACACTTTTTGTTGTAGTGATACCATCTCTACTACTATAATGGGAGAGCCCCTTAGTCAGTAACCCAAGTCAGTAACCCAACCCGTGCAACGCACGGGTTGGGTTACTTTGGTAAATATTTTCGAAGGTGGATCTGTTTGGTAAATATTTTCGAAAGTGGATCAGTTTGGAAATTATTTTCTTTTCCATTATGGACTAACTTTGGTAAATATTTTAGAAAGTGGACCTGTTTTGTAAATATTTTCGAAAGTGGATCGGTTTGGAAATTATTTTCTTCTTACCCTTTTCATTATCCTTCAATTTTTTCCACGTGCACGTGTGCACGTGTCTAATACTAGTAGTATATGAACTGGAAAAGAAGTCGGAATGCTTCTTTAAGAAAGAGAGCAAATTAAGTTCATTTCAAATGAGAAAGAAACTAAAATACTAAACAAGCAATAAGAATTCTGCACGCAAATTCTAATTAGAATATACTAGTAATTTTCACGTGCGAGACACGTTTTGATAAGAGTTAGAAGATTTTCACATGCAATATATATGTTAAGAAATAGTTTTGGAGTTGGACGTGCGTTGCACGTAATTGGAAAAAATATTTTGAAGAAAAAACAACGATTTGTACGTGCAATGCACATGTTTATAAGTAGAGTTGAGTTGTATGTTCAACATATGTGTATATTTGGTGTTAAAAAATATTGAAAATTTATTTTGCACGTGCATTGCATATTTTAAATAGGTAAAATTTTGTTTGTTTGTTAGTTTTTGTTGTAATTAATGGGAGAGTTAGAGTTGCACGTACAATGCACGGGTTTGTATGTTGACAAATTACAACCCCAACTCTGCCATTATATTAGAGACTAGTAATTTCACGTGCGATGCACGTTTTGATAAAAAATTGAAGTTGAACGTGCGATACATGTAAGTCGGTGGTAATCAGCACTTGTTATGAATGCCTTAAACTTTAAAAAAATTGGAGTTGAACGGGCACTACATGCAATTTTAAAAAAAAAATTGAAGGAAAAATTTTGAATTGTACATACGGTGATGTGTTACGAAATAGATTTGGAGTTGCACGTGCGACGTACGTATTTGCTTTGTGACAAAAAAAGGTACAAAATATTTGTTTGGTGAAGGAAAAACTTCGTGTTAATAAATAGAATTAGAGTTACACGTGCAACGTATGTGTTTCATTTGTGACAAAAAAATATTAAAAAGTTGTTTGTTTGGTTACAAACTCAAAGTGACAAAGTGACAAATTCTCCCATTAATAGTAGTAGAAGTAGAATTAGAGATTAGAGATATTCTGCCGGTCTAGCCAGCATCTCATTTGGACTACACGATCTCTTCCTTGGTCAACTTGTCTATACCTGTTAGCTAATTTAACTCAATATTTCTCTTCATATTTCCTGACTCTTCACAGCCACATTCTCTCCCGTAGCTATCATATACATATATATCATGAGCATATCTATAGGTTTAAAATGATACATGCATATGCTGAATACATGTACTGTAGGTAAAATTGGGTCGCGCCATTGGTTGCCTACGGGCTGGGCCATTTCATACCCAAGTCTAACCCAATTATATTTGAGCATCAATTCAGAATATTACTCGATCTATTACTTTCTTCCTTTGTTACCATCGTGCAACTATTCATTCTTGAATAGTACTATCCAATGCACCCAAAAAAAAAAAACCAACTAATATATATCTATCTAATCTTCTAATACTATAATGGGAGAAGGGGTTAGTGTCATTTGTAAATATATCAACCCGTGTACCACATGTAACTTCCAACTTTGACAACACTGTAGCACAATTGTAGTTGTACTGTACCACCATTAAAAAATACAGAAAAAATTATTCAAACGTGCAATGCACGTGAAACACAAAAATTCCCAAACTATCTTACCACGTGCATCGCCCGTACAAAACAATTTTTTTTTTAAAAAAAACATGTACCGCCCGTTCTCTACTGACTTGCGTTCACCTCAAACCCTTTATCAAAACGTGCATCGCGTGAAAAATACTAGTAACTATTATAATGGGAGAGTTGAAGTTGTAGTGTTGTAAATCTACCAACTTACATGCATCGCACGTGCAACTCCAACTCTTCCATTATACTCTTCATACTTTTTAAAAAATATATTAACTTACGTGTATATCACGTGCAACTCCAACTCTCCCATTTCTTTATACTTTAAAAAAATATTTATTCAGAAGTGCATTGCACGTGCCAATTATTAAAACGTGCATTGCACGTGCTAAATACTTCAGAGTAACCTGTGGGTGTGTGGCCACGGAAAAAAATAAAAAAATGCAGTATAAATATAAATAAAAATAAAAAACATTATCATGCAAGCTAACATGCTTTTGTGGCAGCTCAAGCTCATGTCCATTTGTAATAGTACCTATTTTTTGAAGAAAATGTGGAATCTGGCCACCATGTTTCATTAATAAGAGAATAATAAAACATACTCAGAGTACTGAGCCAACTACAACATCTTACAACCATAACGAAAATACATAAATTCCACCCCGAACATGGGGGGTAGGACAAAATAAACATAAACTCCACCCCGAACATGGGGAGTGGGACCAAATAAACATAAAATAAACACCGAGTAGCCACACAGAGATACATCATATCCCCCCAACAAACTCTGGGGTGATGGGTATCAAGGAGCCTAGTAGCCGTCAGTCGATCGTCGGCCCGATCTCGCTCTCCTCATCCTCAAACTCCTCTATCTGGAAAATACTTGCAATCCTTCCCCTGGCACTGCTGCTGCCACATTAGCCCAAAAATAAATAAAATGCATAATGTGAGTCAAATTGCCAGAAATACTATTGCCAGAAAGATTATTTCTGTCTAGCCATAGGACCCAGGTCATTGCGGCGATAGCTAAATACCACGCTTCTCTCATACCACCCCTCTCCGTTGTGAACTTTGGACCTACCCATAGGTCCTCGTAAGTACTAGGGTATTGGGTTGTCCCTAGGGCACTGAGTACTTCTACGATTACCGCTTTACTCCTAGGAAACTGAAGAAAAAGATGGTCTCTAGTCTCGAGGGCGGCACTGCAGAATTCGCATTGGGAGTCCACACTCGGTTGGCGCATAGCGAGGTTTTCTCTAGTTAGGATCGCATCATTTAGTGTCAACCAAAAGATTTCGTTTTCCAGATGACAGCAGCCCACTTTGGGGTACAATCCCTAAAATAGATGTGCTTGTACATGGAGCGAACCGTGAACTTGCCGTTCTTCTCCACTCCCCAGGATTTTTTATCGGGGCCCTGGAGCAGCCAATTCTAGTGTTGGAGATGTAGGCCTGAAGTTCTGTAAGTCTGAGCTGAGAGCCTATGTCGAGCGGTTGTTTGAAAGAAGGATTCCAGGTGCCTCTTTTCCAGGCTGCGGCCACCTTACAGTGTGGTTGTATCGCCTGCTTGTATAAGTCGGGGAACAGGGTTCTAAGCGTGTGATCAGCACACCACTTATCCCACCAAAACCTGGTGAGTCTGCCGTTACTGATAGCTAACTTGACACAGCTAGAGAAGGGTTCGTATGCCTTAGTGATGCCTTTCCAGAACCAGGAAACCCGCGGTCCTATCCTGAAGCCCAGATTTCTCGTTCCGTTCCCTTGCATATATCCCTGAACAAATTGCTGCCACCCTTCTCCATTAGGGTGGAACACTTTCCACCACCATTTGCCCAGAAGCGCCAGATTCATATCTCGCAGGTCAATTATACCTAGGCCTCCATGAATCTTTTTCATGCACGCCTTCTCCCACCTAATGAGGCGATAACCCCTTCGATCCGGGTCAGCCTCTTTCCATAAGAAACATTTCCGAGTCCGGTCAATTATTTGGATTACCCATCGTGGAATTTCAAAGAAGGATAAATAATATGTGGGGAGGTTTGAGAGGACTGCATTAATAAGCGTGACTCTCTCATCCAAGGATAGGGCTTTGCCTTTCCAACCTGCTAGCCGTTTCTCAACCCGGTCAATAATTGGCATCCAGTCCACCTTTTTTAGCTTTCCGGGCCTTCGTGGCAATCCAAGGTACTGAATGGGGAAACTTTCTGTGGAGCAACTGAGGATTGTGGTATGTTCAAGATCCTCTGTTGGAGTCAGGGCAATGGGGGTGAGAGCACTCTTGTGGAAGTTAACCCTGAGGCCAGACCAGGCTTCAAAGCAATACAGAATTCCTTTGAAGATGGTAGTTTTCCCTAGGTTGCCATTGCCAAAAAGAAGAGTATCGTCTGCATATAGGAGTATAGAGCAACCTTGACGATTAGTTCCCTTAGCCACAGGTGCAATCCAATTTGCTCTACTGCACTTGGCCATTATGGATCTAAGCACATCTGCCACTATGGTAAAGAGAAGTGGTGAGAGCAGATCGCCATGTCTGAGCCCCCGTTTGCAGGAGAATGGGTGGCCTGATACTCTGTTTACCAAAATCACCGTCCTACTAGTGGTAAGGCAGGTGTGGATCCATCTGACCCATCTGTCCCCGAAACCTCTCCTTGCAAGCGTTCCAACAGACAGTCACAATCAACCGAGTCATATGCTTTCTCGAAATCTAGCTTAAGGAGGTAACTCTTAGAGTTTGAGGGGTGACAATGATGGATAGTCTCTTCAGCCATTGCGATGCTGTCCTGAATACATCGTCCTTTGATGAATTCCGTCTGATCTTGACTAATAATACCATCCATAACCTTTCCCAGTCTGATAGCGAGAGTCTTTGTAATGATCTTTACAGAGCAGTTAAGGAGGCTTATGGGGCGAAAGTCTCCGACTCGTCGCGAATCTTCTTTCTTAGGAATCAGCACCACCTCAGCATAGTTGAATCTCCCTAGTTTGAGTTTATGTTCGTGGAAATCTGCGAACACCTTCAGCAAGTCACCTTTGATTTCCTCCCAGGATATCTGATAGAACTATATCAGGAAACCATCTGGACCTGGGGCTTTATCTTTTCCAAGTTGTTGGATAGTCTTCCAGATCTCTTCCTCAGTGAAGGGTGCTTCGAGGGATTGCAAACTAGGCTCGGAGTTGCCCGCATGGTCTTGCTAGAAGTCGTGCTGGAGAGGGACTCTGAAGTCCGCTTTATGCCCAAAAAGACATTTAAAATGGGATTGGAAAGCCATCATAATAGCAACATTGCCTTGTACCATGCCGGAGTCTGAGTGGATCGAGTGAATGAGGTTAAATCTACGTCTGGCACTGGCAACTCGGTGGAAGAATCCAGTGTTCGCGTCTCCCTCTTTGAGCCATGAAATTCTGGACCGTTGTTGCCATTTGGTTTCCCCAATCCTGTAGAGTTGGTCAATATCCTGTCTGAATTGGAGCAGCTGATTCCGCTCCTCCTGCAGCAGATCCCTAGATTCTTCAATTTTTTCAAGTTCCTCAATTCCTTCTAGAAGGGACTCTTTTGCTCTCCAGATCAGCGCATATTGGGTCCGGTTCCATTTCCTGAGTTTGTCCCTGAGTCTGCTAAGTTTCTCACACCATATACCAGACGCCTCCCGACCCTTGGTTGGGCGAGACCAACTCTCGTAAACCATATGGTGGAAGCCTTGGATTTCTAACCAAGCTTTCTCGAACCGAAACTTTGACGGATTTCTTGGTTGGTCTTCCCTGGAGGATAAGAAAATAGGCACGTGATCTGATGTTGGTTTAGGAAGAGATTTGGCCGATGTCAATGGAAATTTGGTCTCCCAGTCCGTGGAGACCAGAATCCTATCTAACTTGGCCAGAATGTGCGTCGCTTGCATATTCGACCAGGTGAAGAGCCTATCTGAAATGGGGATGTCCACCAATTCCAGTTCCGTAATGACTTCATTAAATGCTTCCCTGTCTGGGTCGCTAAATCCTCTGCCTCTGTGTTCTGAGGTGAATCTAGTAATGTTAAAGTCGCCCCCCACCACCCAGGATGCGGCCATTTAGCTTGTATCGCTCTTAGTTCCATCAAAAAGGCCGTTCTAGCGGCAGACGTATATTGTCCATAGACCACCATGACCGTCTGAATCCAACCGTCAGATATTCTCTTCAACACAACCGACAAAAAAAATTGCCCATGGAGCTCGTCAATATAACCAAATAGGTTGGGGTTAAAACCCAGAGCTATTCCCCCAAAAGCCCCAACTGACGGGGACATTCTCCATTCAGATACTCGAGTACCCCCAACTCTATTAAGTCTAGACGTGTGAGAAAGTTTGGTCTCTTGGAGACCAACAATGTTAGCCTTTGACCTGGCTATCACTTCCTTAACCATTTCTCATTTGCCCCGCCTACCGAGGCCTCTGACCTTGCAGAAAAGGGCCTCCATTAACTACAGATATGGGGGGATCATGACTCGATTTGGGCGACGAGATCGAGTTATGGTTGACCTTATCGGTCTCCCATCCCCTGATCTTATTCAGGAGAAACGCGTTTCTATCGGTATCGCCTACCGCAAGACCACAGGTATTGGCTAGACTAAAACTTTCATTATCAGTCATGAAATTAAAAATAAACGCTAAGAAGGAACGCATACCTCCGTCGCCAGTCTTAGCGAATTTGGCAGCCGCCACGATCTCCAGATAGTCATCTAGGGACTCCTCATTAGTCCTCTTTGCCACTTTCTGGACTGTGAAGCCTGAGTCTATCTGGGAAGAAGGGTATGTGGACGGAACAAACTCTGGGGAAGTGGTGCAAAAATCAACATCGAAATCATAATCCTCTGACTTCCCAGACTCCCCCTCAGAGTAGACCATGTCATCTTCAAGGTTCAGTCTGTCTTCCCGATTGTCTTCATCACTTTGGTTAGCCAACTGCATAGTAGGCTCTCCTGAAGTGGACCCCTCAATGAGCCCACAACTTGTCGTCGTTACAATCTGAGTAGTGGGGACACTCGTAACAGACCCCTCAATGGGCCCGCAATTCGTCATAAACTGTTGTTCATTGTGCAAATCTGTAGTTATACTTGGCCCGGATATAATAAATTACATTTTGGGCCCCTCTTTGGGCCCATTAATGCCTACAAAACAGTCTCCCTGTCCAGACTCAATAACACTTCGAGTCGCAAGAATCCCTTTTTCTCCTCTGCGAGATATTATATCCCCCTCTCAAAACTGGTGCCAGCTATCTGCTTTAGTAGGGCATGTGTCCCACGCAGAGGGTCGGTAGCCTTATCGCCTATGCCACATGGCTCTAACTGAGTGGGGGGGGCGTTGCTCTCGATGAAATTGGGGTGGGTAACGAGGCGCTTTGTTTGTTGAGCGTAACAGAGCCTTTCTCTCTTGTTGCTCTTTCTCCTTCTTTGCAGTTACCAACTACCATATCCTTTCCCCTTCCCTTTCCTCTTTGAGCTTTCTCCATACCCTCAATTAGGGCAGAGCCTTTGTGAGAGCTTCGTCCTTCGCTTGACCTCTTCCCCAAAGGGGTAGTCTCCCCTCTGGACTCTCGATCCAAAGCCACCAACTCTTGCCCTACTGATGTTCAATTTTGCAAGTCATTTTGCATGTTGATTTCGAGGCTGCTTTTGCCCTCTTTTCCCCTTGCGCAGTCTATCTCCACTCCCTGCTCCTCTGTCGGCTTCCCTTCACCCACTTCGAGGCGTTGACTGCCATTTTGAGCTTTCATCTGCCTCTCCTTTCGAAGAGTCCTATCTTGAGCAAAAAGACTACCCAAATCTGGAATATTGATGAGATCCACCGTTGGATCTGTTTGGTTTGGAGCTGGTGGATCTTGGCCGTTAGATCTGATGTACAAGCTTCGATCTCGACCGCCACCTTGGATCGGAGAAGCATGCCCTGGTACTGATCCCTCTGCCGTGTGAACATGGCTCAGCTCCTTCCCTCTTGCCGCCCTGATGAGTTCCCTGTGTGCGTGATCCACCTCGTGGGCCCTGTCAAGGGTCAGCTCCCTCTCAGGTGAGACCACCTGTCTGTAGGAGCGGCTGTCTCTGAGCGCAGAGGAGGGAGTGGGGGACGTGATGGCCGAAAACTCCACCACCGATCCCGCTCGTTTGTCGAGCACGAATCGGATCAGGTAAGACTCTTCAAATGAGAACACCTTAGAAAAACATGGCATTAGGGCAATATCGGCACTCCTTATAAGAATCCTTACTGATACTATCTCCGATCGTCGCACAGTTTTCTCATCGATCTCTTCGACGGTGCCGAAGTCGGCGATGATCTCTTGCAGGGCCTCCCATTTCCAAAAGTGGAGTGGCACGTTATGGATCCAAATCCAGTATTTGTCGCCCTGTGGTAGCTCCGCTCCGAAGCTAGGAGACCATGCGAAGAATTCAAGTTTGAAATGGCTGAAATCAACTGTACCCATGTCTGTAACTTTGATCACCTTCTCTGGTGACGGGAAGGAGACGAGGAATTGGAGATGGCCTATTTATTTTGCTACCCAATCTCTATGGGCCCTCATAGGCCACCTTGCGTTGAGCGCTTGGAGGAGATGTGTCTCCGAGGGACTTCCCAACCTTACCCTGGCTATCGCACACCACTGGCGTAACCAATTCTTGTTCTTGATAATGTCTAGGCTATTAGCTAGCCGAATGAAGGTGGGGTTATCTTGGGATCTCCCTCTACTCACCGTACGTTCATCGTCATTATTGGTTTCCACAACATTAGTGCACACGTAGGATAGGTGCCCCCACTTCATGCATTTGAGGCATCTGACCTTCTTAGTGCAATCCTTCCTGTAGTGGCCAAGATCGCCGCAGTTGAAGCAAGGTATTGGCTTGCGCTTCCTTCTTCGATGTTTCTTTTTTTATTCGGGTTGAGGAGTTGGGTAGTCGAATTGTCTTTTGTTTCTTATGCTGGAAACTTGACCCTCATGCTCCCTGTCTTCAGGTACCTCTTCCTTCGCTGTAATCCCGTTGTGCGGCTCCCCCTCATGGGACCGCTCAATTCCGGATTTAGGTGCAGGAAGGGGGTTCCTCTGAGGTGGTGGAGAGTGGAAGATGGAAATGCTTTTAGTTGTGGGGGAGGGTTGCACTGGTTTGTGATGGTATTGTCTTTGAGGTTGGTGGTGGTAGGTAGACCCTGATGCTTTGTGTTAGTGAGTTGAGTGATGGGTTGGGGAGTTGTTCTATCTTTTGGCTCTTTTGCTGATGACTTGAACCCACTCCTCCCTTACTTCAGGCAGCTCTTCCTCCACTGTAATCCCATTGTGCGGCTCCCCATCATGGGCCCGCACAATGGTGGATTTAGGTGCTGGCAAGGGATACCTCTGAGGTGGTGGATAGTAGTGGTTGGATTGAGTCTCCTTCCTGAGATGTGTATAACTCTGTTTGTAGTGGTGTTGTCTTTGAGGAGGGTGGTGGTGAGAAGATCCTGAGTTTTTGTTGAAGTGAGATGCCCTATTTTCTTGGTATCGCAAGACTCTGGTTGGTTCTGTCGCCTATGCTCCTGATTGTGTGCCTCTCTGTGATGGTGATGTTGGCCTAAAGGAGGGGTTCTCTTACGCTCATGGTGGCTAGTAGGAGGACCCCCTCTATGGGCCCATCCCCTGTGCCCACCCCCTTCGTAGCGATGATGACTGCAATATCCCTCTAGACGTTGATGTGCACTACGATGCGCACGCATAAGGGAGTGAGCTGATCTGAGCCTATGGGTCTCCCCATTCATTGGGTTGGTCTGTTGAAGGTGTGGTGGAGGTGGTACCGGCGGTGCTGCATCAGACTTAGCAATGGTGTCGGTGTGAGTGTCGGTAGTTGGGGGGGGGGGGGGGGGGGCTGAATTGGTGTCGGACCCTCTCATTAGGCCCATACCCACTGAGCTCTAGTTCTGAGAGCATAGAGTCTCGACGCTGGTGGAGAAGCTGTCGTGGTGCCGGATGTTTAGAGGAGGAAGATCTGCAGAAGAAGAAGAAAGCAAAGCGAGGTTGCAGGAGACCAGAGTGAGGAGAGGAGGGCCGAGGTAAGGGTTCAGGGGGAAGAAAGCAATGGTGAAGGAGAATAGACCAAGGTGGAAGGCAAGGGTGTTAGCAGGGTGGAGACGAAAAGGAGAGCTCTAGCCATCCACCCTTGGTATGGCTGTTGTTGTCATAACCAAAAGTTCTAGGGATTGATTGGTTGGAGGTATTGTTTTATTTGATGTAGCCATAGGTATAATTGATTGGTTGGAGAGGATGAGACTTGTAATAGTACCTTTACCGAAGATATATACCCTATATAGAGGTAAGGATTTTTTTAAATATTACCCCATAAATTTAGGTATTTCTATACAACAAACTTTATAATTCTATATAACCCCCAACAAATTATTAAGTTCAAAAATCTTCCAAACCTAAAAATACAAGTTTCTACCCTAAATTGTCCTCTTTCTTATCATCTTCCCCAACTAAAACACTCCTGTTGAACTCTATTTTTTCTATTTTTTCATTCCTCTTTCCTCCTCCCCTTCTCCTTCCTTCACTCATTTTTCTTTTGAGTATCTTAGCATGGTTAATGCTAATTATTTTTTTTCTCTTCTTCCAAAGGTATAAATACAGTTTTTAAATTGGAAATAGAACCATGTGGGAGTTTATTGAGAGGTAAGAGGTGTAATGATGGAGGAAAATTAGGGTGAGTTTTATTAGGATTTATTAGATAAGTAAGCGAGATGAATGAAACATTTAGAAATGACATATTTAAGGATTCAAGAGAATATGAACAACAAGCATAGGAGCTAATTATGATAGAAAATAAACATAATGGAAGAGGAAGGGAGGGAGGAGAGAAGGAGGAATATAATGTGGTGGAAAAAGAGGGTGCAGCAGAAATGTTTTAGTTATGAAAATAGAATTGTTTTAGTTACGAAAAGATGATAAGAAATGGGCAATTTAGCTATTATAAATTATATTTTTAGGTTTGGGAGATTTTTTAAGTAACTTAATATTTCGTTGGGGATTATACTGAATTACAAAGTTTGTTGGGGGGTAATAAAGAAATAGTGAAATACCTAAGTTTTGTGGGGGGGTAATTTATTTTTTTTTAAAAAAAACCTATTTGTCTATGTTGTTTATCATGCAAAGTTCCAGGCGAGCTAAAAAGAAGGTAAACGTAAACAGGAGTACGGAGAGTCAAAGAAAAATATGCTGATTCCGATCGGGTTTACTATATGTAATATAAAAAAATCACTTTACGATAAATCAAAAGAAAAAGAAAAATAGATATCAAAATGTGATTTTTTTTTAGAAAAAGCTGACCACGTCACCGCTTCATTAATAATATATTAATGAAACAAGTATTGCAGATAACATACATCTATGTTCCTAAATCGGAACATTGGAAAACAATTACATAGCTCTCTCTACAACATAAACTAGTCCCTCCCCTAGCCACACTTGTAGACGAAAGCATCTGCACCTGTTCTCCCACCCATCAAATCCAGGTGTAATTCGAATTCAACCAATTAAAATTTCGAATTCCATTCCACCCTAGAGGCTTACCCTACCTTCCCCCGAACGTCCGCCTTGGCCACAACCACAACCGCTATCTAAAGGTGGCATGCATCCATCACACCCGACGAGTCCACCAATCCATCCACACCGCGACGCCATATCCCGATTGGGTCAAATACAGCCCTTAACTGTAGTCATTGTTCCCGACCGACATGCCAATGCTCTCGACGAACTTCCCTCCGACGGACACTTCCGCCATGGCATATCATCTTTGGGGATCCCCCCTCTTAACCCAGCGCTTCTCCCACAAGATTATAATTTCAAAAAACCTAATTAGAAATTCAAAAGACAACCAACAGTCCTCTCTCCGCTATCCATATGTTTTGAATTTCAAAAAATCTAAATTGAAATTCTATACGGCTCTAAATCTCCCTAACTAAATATGTTATGGATTTCAGAAGTCTATATTGAAATTCAAAATTCAAATCTCCACACATATTCGAAATTCAAAAATCTACATTGAATTTCTCACAAGGACCACACCTCCTCCATACAGTACTTTGAATTTCAAACAAAATCTATTTTGAAATTCATACTACAACAAGAAAATCTCTCCAAACTCTCAAATCTATGATAAGAATTTCAACCATCTACATTGAAATTCGAATTCCATTGAAATCTCCTCTTCCACTCTCCAAATCAAATTTGAAATTGAAATTCAACATCATGGATTTGAAATTCAAAGTTCAACATCAAGCAGACTCTCTCTCCCAGTATGATAAGAGTTTCAAAAATCTAAATTGAAACTCACACATGATCCAAATCTCCCCCTCAACTCTCCCCTTTCACATCTCCAAATATAATGTGAATTTTAAACCTTAATTTGAAATTCAAATGTTCAAAAATCAATTAACCACTCAATCAATCAATCAATCAATCAATCATCATTCAATCAATCAATCAATCTCAATCAATCTAACATCAATTTCTCCTTTTTCTCCCTAATCACCTTCCTGTCCAACTCCGGCCACTCCGGCTAGCATGGCCACCATCTCCCTTCTCCACTCCACCCCCATCTCGAGGCTCTGCCGATCCCGCACTTCGCACCAGCCGTCGATGCCATCGGCGACGCTGGTCACAATCGGAGATGGAGTTGATTACGCCCTAATCCCCCTCAGCCACCGCCGCAACTCCACCCACAAACCCTCATCTCTCCATCTCCACCGTAGTCTCCCCATCTCCTCAAACCCATACCTCTCCCTCTCTCGTCGACCCGCTTCCTATCCTCCTGTCACCTAATCGACCCCTAATCTCGAGTTGACCATCTCAGGGCTTCATTCCTCCACTCCCGGCGGCACCCACCGTCGATGACATCCACCTTGCCGTCGCGCAGCGCCGCCGTGCTAACCGCATCTCATCATATTCCAGCTCCAAGGAGACTCACATCTAAACCTCTAGTCGGAAAATCCAACGAGTACACCACCGCACCGGTGGCGGGGTGTAGGTTGGGGGGGGGGGGTGGAAGGAGGAGGAGAAGGAGGTGGTGAGGGAGTCCTCCTCCCTCCCCTAACGCCGTCTGCCTTTTTCTGTCCTTTCTATTAAGTTCACCTATATCAAAATGTGATTGAATTGCACGGATTGGATTGTTGGAGAACTACACGATTAGAGACGAAGAACAACAACTTCCACTTTAATTTGCAACATCAATCAAGTGTACAAAATCTTTATCCTTCATTTTTTTTTTAAAATTCTCTTGGGTTTGATTGAAGATTGTTTGTACCATCAGTCTTATTAATCACCGAAAGAAGACTAACGTTACAACCAAAAGGCATAAAAGAACACCTGTCAAAAACACAGTACTTCCCCCCCACATCTCACTGAAATTTTTACCAAACTAACCCACCTTTTGAAAGTATGTACCAAACTATTCCTGTTTGAAAGTTAAATACCAAAAAGTGTATATCGCTAACTGAAATAGCGCGCCTGGTAAAAATCCGCGTGCTAACCCCCGAGCTCGGACAATTCATACAATTTAGAAGACAAATTATTTATAGTATATGTACAACTGCCCACTACAGGCTGCCACTCAAAAGGTGGTTAACCAGATTGGTGACTCTTAATCATAGGCAATAGTATTTATTAATATAATATTCTTTTTAATCTCCCGATATGGGACTAAATCCCAAACTCTCTCTCTCCTCTCCTCTTCCGTGAGAAGACAGCAGCATTACCTGCAGGTGGGCCCCTCATGGGATGCTGACGTCATCAGCATTCTTTTTTAAACAAAAACAGCTCTTGCTGTTTCACCATCGTAGGCCCCCCACCACTGTTAAATTTCACATATATTTACCATATTGCCACTCAACTCTTTTTATACATATACTAGATTTGTCCATGGGCACGTGCTGACGGCACATCTTTAGAACGATACAGCATATGAAAAGTCTTGTAAATAGTAAATCAACAATTATATAACTCAAGTTTGAATAGTATGACAATAACTAGTTGTAAATAAAAGTCCATGTTTTCATTAGTATATGTTAAAAAATAAATATAAATTGGTGTATAAAAGTCCATGTTTCCATACGTGTGTGTGTATATATATATATATATATATATATATATATATATATATATATATAGAGAGAGAGAGAGAGAGAGAGAGAGAGAGAGAGAGAGAGAGAGAGAGAGATAATTAAATAAATAAAGGAGTTGTTTTGGAGATTTGAATTTGAGTTTTGGGGGGAAACTTTTGGAGGAAAAAATGTGTTTTGTGAGGTTAGATCTGGGCCTTTGATTTTGGGGGAATTGAAGGAGAGCCACTTGATAGCTTTCTTTGTGTTTTATTATATAGATATATATACTATTAGAGCATCCACTATCGCTTGCTATGTCAATTGCTATATGTAGCATTTAGAAATAGCAAAAAAGGACCACACTGCAGTCGTCAAAGTCCAAAAATAGAAGCGATGGAAGATCATCTTCTGTCTAATTTTTCTTTTTTTGGTATTCAATAAAAAAAAATTTAAAAAAATCAAAAAAAAAATCCAAGCAACACACCAGACAGAGCAACTTCATCCGGGTGGAAGCTTTCTGGATTTTTTTTGGATTAAAAAATAAATAAAAAAATCCAAACATCACACCAGACGGAGCAAATTCATCCATCTGGGTGTTTTTTGGTTTTTTTTGGTTAAAAAATTTTTAAAAATAAAAAAAACCCACCATATGGAACAACTTCATCTGTCTGGGGTGTTTTCAGTGATTTTTTTTTAATTTAAGAAATTTGGTTTTGACGAGAGACAGAACACCATCATCCGTCCCACATCTGATTTTTTTATTACTACAGACGGAATACCTTCATTTGTCGCTTCGTCAAACGGATGAACATCGTCCATCTTCTATATTTAGCAATTCGCTAAAGCGGCTGCTAAGTTTAGCAAGGCATTGTTCACTCCTATCCTAAGTTTTGGATTTTTAGCAAACGACTATGAGCACTATTTCTAAATCGATTTCCAATTTTGAATAAAAGACAGTAGAGGCTCTTATATAATTATTTCAAATTACGGGGTGTTACATAGCGCGCCCATTTAAACTAGGCACGCTAATGGAGTTAGCGTGTCTATACTTGGTGATTTTTTCCCCACACCCCTACTTGAGAGTAGTGTTCCCTAGTGTCCCCTAGTCTACCAGGCGCACTATCTCAGTTAACGACAGGGACTTTTTGGTATTTAACTTTGAAACAGGAATAGTTTGGTACATATTTTCAAAAAGTGGGACAGTTTGGTAAAAAATTCCATCTCACTAAGATCCTGCAAAAAAATCGAAAGAAAAAAAGAAAGAACACACCCTCATGTTAGAGATTATGAGAAATTAAAAAAAAAATTGTGGTTAACATCCTAGACTAAGGTGCTTGAGGTATTTACTCTAGGTATCAAGATTGAAATAGCTATACTACTATCACAAGCTAATATCTATAGGATAAATAATGATTTTGGTACTGCGTCCTCAACCCACTTAACTCGCAGTCCGATACCCATACAATTAGTACGTGTAACACACATGTCATAGAATAATATTATACATAATATTATTCATATGGTAAGAATATATATATATATATATATATATATATATATATATATATATATATATATATATATATATATAGGGGTCGGTTCGGGTGAGAACCAACCCTGGGGTGAGAACCTAAGGGCCTCTCCCAACCACTCATCAAATCATTTTGTATGGCTGAGATTATGCAAGTACATAATAAGGTAATAGATCATACTGTACAGAATTTTTTTTGTGTGTGACGGTTAAGGAAAATTTGGTCAAACTGGAGAGAGAAAAAATTTATTCCCGTTTTTTGTGTGTGACGGTTAAGGAAAATTTAGTCAAACTGGAGAGAGAAATAATTTATTCCCATAAAATATTGGAGAAGATTTTATATCCCAAATTAATAGCAACTGCAGAATTATTCACCAATTCGTTCCTTCACCAATTCGTTCACTATATAGCAACTGACTGTATTGTAAGTAGATACAACTAGTACATATTTTAGCAGGAATATATATATATATTGTTTGTTTATCAATTTGCAAACTTATGTTGTACATGCTGTCAGTTTCCATATAGCAACTGAATGTTTTTTGAATAGCAACTAACTCCATTGTACGTAGCAACAAAAATTTCATATTTAGCAACATTGTACGTAGCAACAAATGTTGTTCATCCTGATGAAGATTGTGGTTCGGCTGAAAATAAAATAAAAAATGCAATATATGTTGCCTAATAATCTGTGATCTTCATTCCTTTTAAATAAAATAAAAAAGGCAATATATGTTGCCTAATAATCTGTGATCTTTCATTCCTTTTATTACGCGGTCCCAGTGCTTAATTAAAGGGATTGACATCTTAATGCAAATATTAATTAATCTTATTGTTTAATTTTAAAAAATCTTGACCGTTAAGTTCTCACCCCAGGACATGGTTCTCACCCGAACCTTTCTCTCTCTCTCTCTCTCTCTCTCTCTCTCTCTCTCTCTCTCTCTCTATATATATATATATATATATATATATATATATAGAGAGAGAGAGAGAGAGAGAGAGAGAGAGAGAGAGAGTGATCCAATGAGAAACACTTTTAAATGAGAAAATGAGAAACATTATTATAAACCATCGGATCTGACTCACCATCATAATTTCCATCAGACGGTGGATGCATACCCCCGCTCGAGCGGGGGTATTTTAGTCAATTCCCAAATCAAAAATACACACACAGTCCCCCTTCTTTCTTCTATCAAAATATATTTGCTAAATGTACCAAATCTCTCGTTCTTTTTCTTTAGATTGCGACCTGTTTTTAGTGAAGAAAAAAGGTAAATACAGACACAGTCAACTCTTTCATTAAACATACTAGTAATATACACGTTAGATGCACGTACTAATTTCTTTAAAAAAATTTAAAGGAAAACTCTGATTTACATGTGCAATGCATATCTAAATAAATATGATTATATATTTTTAAAAGACTATAATGGGAGAGTTGGAGTTGCGCGTAAGTATGTAGATTTATAACTCCCACTCTTCCATTAAAATAGTAGATTATATATTATATTATAGATAGATAGTAATTTACCCGTGTGATGTACATTTAATATATTTAAAAAAAAATAAAGTAAAAAATATGACGTAGTGATGGCTCGAACCTGAGACTTCATTTTCATATTAGTTACCCAAATCACACTAAGGTCTTCTCCCATTGTAACTCTCAGAATCTATGGATCATTTAGATTGTGACTTGAGATAATGAATTATTCATAGTGCTTGGCCCCAGAGACACAGAAATACATTGATTCATTCACAAAACCAAATTTATGATCATATTTCCTTTTCATGAAGCAATTGATTTGGGCATGGAAGAAATTTTTTTGTAGCTTCATCTCATCAAAGACTGGGACACTTCAAGACTTTTCATTGGCTTGGGTGAGCCTACTGAAATCATATTCAATATTCACAACTGCTGATTGAATTTCAAGGTTCCCACTTTGGACCCTTAGTTCCTACTCGCCTCCAAACTTCCCATCACCGCAATTAACTCACTGTGAAGATGGAGATGGGGGGAGGTCGTTGTTGATGAAGACAATTGAGAGGGGTGTCGGGGGCCTGTGATTTCACTGGCAGAGAGGAGCGTCGGAAGAGTCGGGATCGGGGGCTTCGACGACGGCGTCGGAAGAGTCAGGTGAAGGTAGAGGAAGAGTTTCGGTGGTTGGGGATTGGGGATTTGAGGGTGGACTTGAGCTAGGGTTTAGAAATTTGGGGAAATTGATAGAGGAACGAGAGAGAAATTGAAAAGGCAATGAGAGAGAGAGAGAGGGAGAGGGAAGAAAGATGGGGGGCTGTATGTAGGGATGGCAAGTGGGCCGGGTCAACCGCCGACCCACCCGCGACCCGCCCATATAACCCAGCCCGCATAACGGCGGTTCGGGTTCGGGTCGAATCCGTGAACAGTAACGGGTCGACCCGGATCGCCAAAATACTGAATCGAACCCGTCTAACCCGGCCCGCGAACCCATTAAAAATACCCCAACCCGCCTACCAACCCGCGGGCGACCCCACGGGTTACGAACCGTCAAACGTTTGACCCGCCACGGGCCGACCGTTGACCCGCGGGTCAGCGTGTCGTTGGGCACTGTTCACCAGAGAGCATACAAACGGCTCTTAGAGCCGTATGGCTGTTTTTTTGGGTTTTTTTTTGTTTTTTTATTTTTAGCCTATAAATACCCTCCCAAAACCCCATCAAAAAAAATCAAACCTTACTCTCTTACTCTCTCTACTATTGTTACTCATTTCTAAGCAATTTGTGAACAATTGAAGTATTGAATAAACAAGTGTTCAAGGCATATACACGATCAAATTCCGATCGTATCGAAATCAAAATTCAACAAAGTCTTCAACTCTTCAACTCTCATCCAACTCCAAGTGATCAAGTCTTCAACTCTTCTACAAGCTCTTCCCAACTCTTCAATTCCGGATTTGAGGAATTCTACTTCTACTTCTATTCTTATTTTTACGGATTTTTTTATATACGCGTATCCATGGTGAACGGTATCAAAATTTCATACCTCTCTTCTTATTTTATTTTTGTTGTAGTTATAATTATTGTTGATTTTTTGATCTTCTCTATCTCAACCCTCTTGTTTTCTAGATTTTTTTTATAACTCATCGCTCCTACATTGTGTAGTTTTCTTTTTACATACATTACTACATTATGTCTAGATCACGCTGTAGCGGTCGTAGCCAAAGTGGGCAAGATTCCACCGGCACTTTCCGTAGGCCACCAATTGTCCCAATTAGTGAGCCCGCCGAAGAGTACCATGATCCTCCTACCCAACAATGGGGTACACATGACGAGGTTGTAGGAGACATACAATTAGAAGAAGAAGAAGAACAACAACAACAACAACCAACTGAAACCACACAACCCCATAGTGGTAGGAAAAGTAGAGGAGAAAGTAGTGATTAGCATAAATTTTACGATTTTATCCCGGACGAAGAAAATCCGGGTATAGGGTTGAAAGTTTGTAAAACATGTTTTAAGGCATACAAATTCAAGAGAGGTGATGGCACCAGTGCAATTAGTAGACACATCCAACATACCTATAAAGACCTTCTTGTTGACCTACCCGGCCAACAAAAAATCAACCCTAGGACCGGTCTAGTTGATAGCCACCCTTATGATCCCGATCTTATTCATCGGAAAATGGCCCGATTAGTAATAAAGGAAGAGTTACCATTTTCCTATCCCGAGAGTAGGGACTTGGAAAATTTTAATCAAACGGCCTTAAACCCTCATTTTAGAAGAATCCCGAGAAATACTTGCAAATTGAATTGTTTTAAAGTATACAATGAAATAAAGGACGCTTTGATTGCAATTTTATGGAGTTTAACTTGTAGAGTTAGTTTAACTTCGGATTGTTGGACGGGTGTCAACAATATTCCAACGATAGAAATAACCTGTCATTAGATCGACAATAGTTGGATTCTTCAAAAAAGAATCATATCACTTGCCGTGTTGCCGTATCCCCATAGTGGTGCTGAAATAGCAAACCGTATTTTAGAAATTTGTGATTTTTTTCATATTCGCGATAAAATTATGCGTATTAGTTTTGATAATGCATCTAACAACAATGCAGCAATTACTACTTTAAAATTCACATTAAACCCTCCATCTGACAATATTTTTCATATTAGATGTGCATGTCATATTTTAAATTTATATGTTCAAGATGCATTAAAAATAGCCGATCCATATATACTTAAAATTAGAAATTGTGTACATTTCATTGCATTAAGTCCCAGCGTATTTCAAGAATGGAAAAATTGGTGTAGGATTTCAAATGTACCTTTTAGAAGATTTTCAAAGGTGTTAAACACCGATGGAACTCTACTGTTGATTTACTACATGTTGTTACCGAATATAAAACAGTTGTAAATGATTTTTGTATCGCAAAAAATATGCCAAATTTTGAAATGACTCCCATCGATTGGTTTTATGCTGAATCTTTGTTGAAATTTTTAGAACCTTTTAAAACCGGAACTTTAAAATTTTCAAAAACATATGAATCTACTTCTAGTAGCATTTTTATTTCATTAGTTAGTATGATGCAAACATTTAACGAAATGTTAAATGATACTTTTATTGGTGATATTGTAAAACCTGCATACAAAAAATTTTTTGAAGTATTTTTATCCTCCTCCTATGTTAATTTGTGTTGCTACCGTTATGGATCCTCGTATCAAATTAGCAGGTATGAAGAGTTTGATTGAAATGTTTTTTGAATTACTTGAGAAAATGTAGAAATAGTAATTGATTGTGCTTCTTTTTTAGTTAAATTTGAATCTATATTAAATAACTTGTATGATTATTATGATCGATCTTTTACTTCTAGTAGTACAACTTCTGTAGTTAGTTCTTCTTCTGGTAGTTCCAAAGGTAAGTGTAAGAGTAAATTTGATGATAGAACATTTAATTTACTTGCACAAATTCAATCCAAAAAACCTAGGACTAATCAACCAAATGAATTAAATTGGTATAACCAACAAGATTCTGAGTCTTCTTCTTCTCCACCAGATATTTTACAATGGTGGAAAGACCATGAACACACTTATAGTATTCTGTCAATTATGACAAAAGATTTACTAACTCCTCCTGTCTCTTCAGTTGCTTCTGAAAGTGCATTTTCTTCAAGTGGTAGAGTTCTGACTGATTACAAGAATTGCTTGAAGCCCGACACGTTACAGATGCTCGTTTGCACAGAAGACTGGCTGAAGGCTGAAGATAGGATACAAGAGAAAGCATTATCTACGTCCACAAGTGGGAGCAACTCGCCGGAAGAAGAAGAAGAAGAAGAAGAAGAAGAAGAAGAAGAACAACAACAACAACAATAGCAACCAAAATGAAGAATTCAAGACCAACAACAGCAAATTCAAGGCCATCAACTTGAAGACAATTGTAAATAGATAAAAAAAAATTGTATTATATCTGTGCTTGTTATTTCAAATTAGAAAAATTGAAGTAAATTAAAATTGTATATAAGAAATATGTTAATGTATAAAATAAATTTGTGAATTGAATTCTTTATTTCATTAGAAATTGTGAAACTTGTATAACTTAAAATCATATGAATAATATTTCAATATTTTTTGCCAATTTCACTCTTTCACTCTTATTATTATTATTACGATTTTTAATGTTTATTATTATTATTATTATTTTAAGTTTTTTTAAAAAAAAACCTATCTAAACGGGCCAACCCGCGAACCGACCCGACCCAACCCGGGTTGGACCCGAAAGGGTTCGCCGGTTGGGCGGGTCGCAATTGCCACTTTTTGACCTGGCCTGGCCCGGCCAGGTTAAGCCACCAACCCGGCCCAAACCCGCCCAAGTCAACATCCAACCCGGGCGGGTCCGGCCCGTTCGACCCGAATGCCAACCCTAGTTGTATGTGTATTTTTTATTTGGGAATTGACTAAAATACCCTCGCTCGAGCGGGGTATGCATCCACCGTCCGATGGAAATCATGATGGTGAGTCAGATCCGTTGGTTTATAATAATGTTTCTCATTTTCTCATTTAAAAGTGTTTCTCCTATATATGTACTAGTATTTTACACGTGCGATGCACGTCTTAATAAATATTATTTTTTTAAAGTAAAAAATTTAGATGTAGTGTGAATTTGAACCTAAGACCTTCTTTATAATAGTTATGCATGTGTGTTGCACGTGTTGGTAGATTTACAAATTTACAAATAACACTAAGGCCTTCTCCCATTATAATAAAATAAAATAATAATAATAATAATAATAATAATAATAATAATAATAATAATAATAATAATAATAATAATAATAACAACATAAAGAAAAGCTATCAAGTGGTTTCCCTTCAATGGTAAGGAAGTCAATGGTCCAAATCTAAGCTTCCAAAAGACATTTCCCCTCCAATTGTTTTCCCCCAAAACTCAAATTCAAATCCCCCCCCCCCCAAAAAAAAAACAACTCTTTATTTATTTAATTATCTCTCTCTCTCTCTCTCTCTCTCTCTCTCTCTCTCTCTTTCTCTCTCCTATTCAGATCAGTTTGCTCCCTATATTCCCCAAAACAGAGAGCTCCAATTTCTCTCTCTCTCCCCTAGGGTTTTTAAGCCGCTAACTCCAAATCACGAAAACCATTTTCTTAAACCTTCGCTTCCATTCCATTGGCGCAGCCTCCACCTTCCTCTCAAATGCGAATCTCAAAGCAAATTCAAATCTAAATCCAGTGTTGAACCCCAATCAAGAGGTCATTGCCGATATCTGATCTGCTGTTGATTTCGTATCGGTGACTCCCCTCCACCATATTGAGCGTGAATATCAAGCGACTATGTATCGGCGACTCCCTCCACCGAATCGAGAGCCTCTACATGCGATGCATCGACTCTAATTTCATCTCATTAACCGAATTCTCATTCTAATTTTTAATTTTGTGTGTAGGGGATTACTCAGTTTTTTGCTGACTTAAATTTTGTGTGTGCATGAAATCTAAGTTCAGAGAGGTATGATTGTTTTATTTTTGGGTTCAAATTTTTTTAATTTGGTGATTTATTTGATGAGTTTTTTATTGGTTTTGATTTAAGGTGTACGTAAGTGAGAGATGGATTTGGTGGCCTCAATTTGGGCTTCCAAACCATAGTAGGATAGGTAAGCTGATCAACAACCTAAAATAACTTGGTAAATATGCAACATTAATTTCTTCACTACAAGAGAATATACTATCGTGAAGTGTTCCCTTCACTGGTTATTAGAAACCATGGATAACATAACATATAAGAACTTTTAGTGTATGTTTGGATATATATGATTGAGATGATTGGAGTTTACTAGTGAAGGATGCAAACTCTCCATTCAAGAAAGACAACTAAAGTGAATTTGTTATTGATTCATTTTGATTTTTTTTATAAAGGTGCAATGGGGAGACAAAGTGAAGATAAAAGAAATGATTTGCTTGGATTAAAGTTTTGAGAACTTCATGTATTACATTTTGGTTGAAATAATAATAAGAGGTTTTTCAATTGCAAACTGAGTCTCAGACAAACAAATATTTAGATTATTGGTATTGTAGATACCTTCACACCTGCACTTGGGTTACCATTGTATTTAGACATGCTCATAGTGGTTATGGGATTAGAGTAAGCTCTGTAAAACCTATATGATCATGTTCTTGCATAACTATTACAAGCATCTAAAAGTGATGCTGAAGTTAAAAAAAACTATATGCAGTGTTTCTAACAAACTATATGCATTCCAGGTAAGTTCAAGCTAATGATCAAGAAGGCGACGATTGAGCTTAAAGGTATATATGTTGCTTCCTCATATATATACGGAGAGAGAGAGAGAGAGAGAGAGAGAGAGAGAGAGTTACATAAATAAAGGAGTTGTTTTGGGAGGGAATTTGAATTGGAGTTTTGGGGGAGGGGCGGGGGGGGGGGGGGAGATGTGTTTTGTGATGTTAGATCTGGGCCTTTGATTTTGCGGGATTGAATTAGAGCAACTTGATAGCTTTCTTTGTGTCTGGTTATATAGATTATAATCACGGGCCAACTCTCATAATTCGATGATGTGTCATGATCAAAGCAGTCAAAAGAGAGCTACTAGTATAGATCTCTAAAAATTTTTTGGAGCAGTGCAGCCATATCTCTAATATTAGAATGGGAGAAGGCCTTACTGTCATTTGTCAATCTATCAACCCGTGCAACGCACGTGCATAACTATTATGAAGGAGATCTTAGTTTCAAACCTAGACTACGTCTAAATTTTTACTTTAAAACAAATATATTTTTTAAGATGTGCATCGTACATGTAAATTAATAGTTTCTCTAATTACTTTAAAGAGTAAACATTATTTTCACACAAAAAAGGTCCCTAGTAGCCTCTCTATTTTTCTCTCTCTGATTATAATAAGCTTTCAATCTATAATATTATAATGGGAGAAGGCCTTAGTATCATTTGTCAATCTATCAACCCGTGCAACGCACGTGCATAACTATTATGAAGGAGATCTTAGTTTCAAACCTAGACTGAGTTTGAATTTTTACTTTAAAAAAACTATATTTATTAAGACATGCCTCGTACGTGTAAATTACTAGTTTCTCTAATTACTTTAAGGAGTAGACATTATTTTCACACAAAAAAGGTCCCTAGTAGCCTTAGCCTTTCTATTTTTTTCTCTCTAATTATAATAAGCTTTCAATTAGACAACTATTACCTGTTGGTTCTTTTCATCGGCGTACATGGATACAATCTCTTCTCATGTTTATAAATGATGAAACCTGAAATACAAGTTGGGAAAGATAAATTCAAAACTCTAATTTAAATAATAGTTCATTTATAACATAGATTTTAAAATAAACATAAATGTAAATTAAATATGCAGTCCTTAATTAAAATATGACTAGTAATTTACACGTGCAATGCACGTCTTTATATATATATATATATATATATATATATATATATATATATATATATATATATATATATATATATATATATATATAATAATAATAATAATAATAATAATAATAATAATAATAATAATAATAATAATAATAATAATAATAATAATAATAATAATAAATTACAAAGAAAGCTATCAAGTGGCTCTCCTTCAATCTCCCCTAAAATCAATGACCCAGATTGATTCTCACAAAACATATTTTCCCACCTAAAATTTCAAACCCCAAAACTCAAACTCAAATTCAAATCCCCCCCCCCTCTTTCTCTCTCCCGAAAAGTCCCCCCCCCCCCTCCCTCTCTCCCGAAAAGTCCCCCCCCCCCTCTCTCTCTCCCGAAAAGTCCCCCCCCTCTCTCTTCCACTGCTCTCTCTCTCCTGAAAAGTCCCCCCCTCTCTCTTCCACTGCTCTCTCTCTCCCCTGAAAAGTCCCCCTCCTCTCTCTTCCACCGCTCTCTCTCTCTATCCCCCCTCTATCCCCGCCCCCTTCTCTCTCTCTCTCTCTCTCTCTCTCTCCCTCTCTCTGTCTCTCCATCTTCCCCAAATCCCGCCCCCTAACGCTGCTCACCTCCAAGCCGCCTCACCCCGCTTATCTCCCGTCTACCTCCCACGCAGTCCGCCCCAAGCCCGTCGCCTCCCAGCCGCCTCGTGCGTTGTCCCACGCCGATCTTTTGCTTCCAATCATACACCCGAAGCCCCTTCTCTCTCTCTCTCTGTTACTCTCTCTTTTAGAACCCTTTTCCCCCTTTTTCTGTTTAGGGTTTCACAAGGAGGCGGCGATTGGAGCAACGATCGACGACTGGAGCAGCAAGCAACGATGTCAAGGGATTCCGGCGACTAGAGCGGTGACGGCAAGGGTTTCAGGCGACGGCTACGGTGACAACAGTAAAGGTATTTAGATCTCTTTTCCTGAGTTCATTCTTCCTCTAATTTGTGTTGTTTTGTTTTATTTATTTGATTTTGAGTTTGTTCTTCCTCTGGACTTTCTTCTTCCCCTGAGTTTTTCTGATTTGAGATTTCTTCTTCCTCTAGATTTATTTGAACTATTCTGATTTCACTGTTTATACTATGAACACTGTGAAGTGTGATTGTGGGTTTGAGATTATGAATGTGGGTTTAAGAATTGAGATATGCTGATTATGATAAGTTTCTTAAAGTGAATTATTTTTGTGAAGATTCCAGTGGTTGTTTATGCTGTTAATGCTGTTTCCACTTCACATAGCTTCACATAGCTTCACAGTTCAATTTGATCAGTACCCATAATATGATCACCCAAACTATGAATGTTGCATTTCTTAATAGACCTCACATAGCTTCCAGTTGCTTCACATAGCAATGTTGCATTTGTGAAGCTATAAGAAGCTATGGGTACTGATCAATAGACTTGCATTCTAGTGGCTGTTTAAGCTTTGAGATTATGAATGTTGCATTTCTTAATGTGCACAGTGCACCCATAATATAATCAGTACAATTTCACTATAACCACACTTGCAAGATCACATTCACATTATATAATACACAGTTACATACAAAATAACATTTGATTTTGAGCCCTTCATAAGCAATGTTGCATAAGCTTTTGAGTTTTGATTTGAATCTGCAAAAGAAATAAAAATTAACTAGAGAAGCAATGAAGTCAATTAAATATAAAAAGCAATGTTGTTTAGAGAAGCAATGAACTCAATTAAGCATTAACTTTTTTTCTATGTTCTATTGAATTATTTAGAATTTAGAATTTCTTTTTAGATAGTTAATTTTTATTTTTGAAATAAAAAAAAATCAAAAATTTTTGCTAACTACAATTTCAGCATCCATTTTAGACATTGATATCAATAACTTTTTAGAACCCTTTGTTGTGATTGGTGGTTTATAGACAATTCCATAGATGGGATAAAGTTCTGATGATGAAATTCATCTATCATAAACAGATAGGCATCCCACGCTAGCACAAATTTTGAGGCAAAAGTTTCAAGATATCACCATTTTTATAAGGTAATTTATCTTTAATTTCATCAATTTTAGTATCAATTTTGTTAGGGTTTCTGCTTTTTATCGTCAATTTAGGGTTTGATGAATTGAGAATTTAGGGTTTTGACTGATTAGATTTGTTCTAATTCGTTATATTGTTCAATTATCGATATCGAACTGAATTTAGTAATTTTCTCTTATGACTGCATTTTCCAAAAATTCGTAGAATTTGGAATTCCGAGCTGTTGTTAAATGATTTTTGCCTTCATTTCATGTCACTAAGATTTAATTTTCATGTACTTATATATTCTGTACTGAATTGCAGTGTCCTTTAAGTCTCGAGAGGACCATCGGAAACAGTTGGAATTGGAGGAGGCCCGAAAGGCGGGGCTTGCCCCGGCCGAGGTTGACGAAGATGGAAAAGAAATCAATCCCCATATTCCTCAGTATATGTCTTTGGTTCCTTGGTATCTTAATGCTGAGAGACTGGTAAGCCTCTCATTCCTGTGTATGTATTAATTTTTACTTTGTTGTTTATGTCTTTATCAAAGTTGTTGGTTTTGGTTTTGGTTTTTTTAGAGCTTAAAACATCAGCGGAAGTGGAAGTCAGATCCAAACTATACGAAAGCGTGGTATGATAGAGGATCAAAGATATATCAAGGGGATCGATATAGGAAGGGTGCATGTGAAAAGTAAGTTTTTTTCCACCTATCTCCTCCTTTAACTTTTGTAATATATTCCTCGCTACGTACATCTCAGTGTTGTGATATTTGGATGAAAGTTGGGGTGGGGATATTGGAAGACGTTCTACAAGGTATATGCCTTTGTTATAATGGTTAATGTATTTGATCATGCATGTTCTCTCACTATTTAGCATTCCTGACAAGGATGGGTCTTTAGAGAAAGAGTATTGTTTAGTTTAACTTTAGGTGTATTAGGGAAAAAGATAAAAGTAGTAGTTTGGAAAAAGTTATTTTGGCTAAACACACATTTAATTCAGTTTTCGAACACCTATTTTGAGTTTGAGTTTAGAAGTGCTTTTAGATCCAAAAATGCTCTCCATTGTACTGCTAAGCAGCCATATTCATGCTCTAAATTCATTATGTTCATTATGTCCTGGTTGTTTTTGTAACAGGTGGAGTTGGCAGGAGTGGTAGGGATGGGGCCCATGGAGAGGATTGTGGTGAAAGGATGTGGAGGCAACTGCAGGGGTAGCGGCGGGAGGGAGTGGTGGGGGCAGTGAAGGTGGGGGTGACTTTGCCGGTGGGGGTAGAGTTGGGGAGTGTGGTGCCGTTTACGACAATGCATAGAGCAGTGAGTAGGAATATGGTGGATAGTTTGTCGATGCTGACATTTAGAGTTGGGTATACAATTACAACGGATGCGCTTGATGAGATTTATAAGAAGGTGAGTTTTTTTGTTTTTGTTTTGTGTAGTTTGTTTGATTGAGATAATGTGGAGGTAGGAGGGGTAGGCTTTTAGAGTTATAGAACGACATTAGCATGTAGTTGCATAGACATGTATTCCAACACGATAGGTCACAAACTTTTATATTGTCATTCGATACAATCATACAAGTAACTTTCAATTACAAATGTCTGTGCTGCATTTGTAATTAAAAGTTACAAATGGCAACTTTAGATAACAAAAAATTCAAAAATAACAAAGATAAAATTAAATAGAATCTTTTGAGAAAGTATATATAGCTAATAACTGAGAGTTAATATTGAAAATTTATGAGTTCACTATAGAAAAAAACTGTATCAAAGAGTATAATAATTTAAAATTTTTAGAGCATGGCTAAATCTCTGGAGAGGTATGACGTAGGCTTTTAGAGTTGTACTGGGATTTAGTGGCATTCTAAGAATGCATACCCGTACAGATAGAGTACTTGAAGCATTACAAGCTTCACCTGAGAAAATTATTTGGTCGAACAGAAGCACAGAAAATCATCAACAACTCCATGGTTGTAATCAATGCTGGTACTAATGATTTTGTCCAGAATTATGTTTTTTACCCAAACAGACCGAAGCAATTCACAGAGCCGCAGTACAAGGACTACTTGGTCTCACTAATGTCTGGATACATCAAGGTTTCAATATCTAACCCCTTCATATAATCTGGCATTTTTTACGTAATATGATTGATTGACTACTAAAACATTTTGTTTGAAGTCTTTAATAACAAATGTACATTTTAACCAGGAAAAGCATTTATTTTTAAATAAACAGTCAGTAGTACAAATCTAAACTAGCCCTTTAACACTTCCTTATAACAGAAGTTTTCTTAGATTTCTTAAACAGTCGAGGATTTATACCATAAAAAATGAAAGTGGCTCTGAAAAACCAGTCAAGCGAATTTCTAAACAAGTTCCCTCATTTGTTATATTTTGTCAACATCTGAAGATTTAATTTCTGTTTTTTCTTAAGGAAATCAATTGAATTGGGGCGAAAAGATTCGTATTGGTTGGAGTTCCACCAATGGGATGCCTTCCAATAGTTAAGACTAAACTAGACAGTGCAGGATGTTTTGTTAGGTTTAATGATGTGGCAATGTTATTCAACTCAAAGATAGTAGCAGAGCTATCAGTTTTTAAAAAATTTGGGTATTAGAACTGCCTGTCTCGATATATACCAAGTCTTTCAAGAGGTTGCTGGGAACCCCAAGAAGTACGGTAAGTAATTGTAGTTTTGATGCATTGTATAATTTAATTTAGATGAGTATACTGCAAAAGTTCTTCCTTACCTAAACACTATAACTATTTTCCAAATCCTTACGGTAAAAGATGCTTTACAAAACCCTTCAAATAAAGATGGTTCAGAGAACACTATAACTATTGGCCATGTAAGTTCTTAAATAGTTTTTCTTATGATTTAACTTTTTGTTTTTATGTTTTGTGCTCATTCTTTTCATATGCACACCTTATTTTCTTCTTTTTGTTTGCTGGACATGTTTGGTTAGTTGCTCTATTAGCTTTCAAAACACTCTTTAAGTAAATTAATGTTAAATACAAAGAAAAAAAAATCAAATTAAACAACTGTTTGGCGACATCAGGTTTCAATAACTTAACTCAAATGGCTTGGAGAGAAAGGTTTCCTTTTTTACTTTAAGCTGTATCAGTTAGAAGAAAAATGTTATTTGATCTCATTTAGTATTAGATTTACATTTGTTTGATAGTCCACGTAAAACAGTTTTTGTCAAAACAAAATTTTCCATTCAAATAAAGATTTGTCAGACACGCCGTTACTTTCCATTGGGGTCAGTCGGACAAATCATGATAGTGCCATGTTTTGCGAGACACTAACAACTGAGGCATTAATATGCCACCAAATGGTTTTCCATTCAAATAAAGATTTGTCTTTGTTCATATTAATCTATAGATAGATCCATTTTAACATTTAGTTGCTCTGAATGGGACATCTGCAACAAACCAGTAGCTTTAATCTTTACAACAGAACAAAACAAACACATCTTAGTTGTCAAACCCCATTACAAACTGATCTCATTCCACTGTTAAAGGTGACCAAATAATACAACCAAACCAGAGGTTAAATCACAAATACACCACGGTCGCTTTTGATAAATAATCCATTCTTAGTAGGAATTGCAAAATGGTAAACAACCAACCAAGAAAAAATAAATTGAATATACTCTTCACCTTTAATTATACAAGCATTTGAGTATCTTAACAACAAAAACAAAAACAAAAACAAAAACGGGAGCAGTAGAGACTCTAATTTTCACATACAAAGTAAAGCAGATCCTTTTAATAAATACAACAATATCAATGTGGAATTGACGCAGGGCAGGATATCCAAATTCTTAGCACAATAGTACAGTTAGTGTCCTCCTCCAAGATTTCTGTTCCATGACAAATATGAAGGGTCGCCTAGCTTCCTGCAAAATTGAAGATCAGAGAAAAGAAAGATTGTAAGAATTAGTCGGGGTTATTTCAAGTTATGAAATGATCTGGCCAATAAATATGAACTACAAGGCAAGTTATTTGGCCAATGCAACTCGATAATGTCAACTTTATTGCACATTGGCCTCAACATAACTGTGTTGTTCTCCTAACAAACAGAAATTGCTTTTTATTGTATACAGTGAGCACTTCTATTTCTTTATGCTTCACTTCCTAAGCCATAGTTCCCAAATTTATAAATGCAACTACATTGATCAATTGGGGTTGCAATAAGGTAAACTGATATTTACTACAACTACATCCTATGTTCGTCGTTAATTGCCGCTAATTTAATGCTTCTTTTTTTCCCCCAGATTGTCGCTTACACTCAGAACCGTTATGTACATATTGACAGTTTAACTTTTGCTAGGGTGATGAAGAACATGTTGGGTTCAAACCATTGAGTTAAAAGGCATTGTCCTGTTTGAAAGGTAATGGTTTCAAAACTCTTACTATTGTTTTAATTGATTATTGTAAACTCTTACTATTTGTTTCAAAACTCTTAAACTGTTTTTTTAGGCTCACTGTTTGGTCCCATTTTTGAAGACTCGAAGCATTGTGTTTTCCTACAACCCTGTAATTTTTTTTGGTCATTCGGTTGGTTGGTGTATATTATGTTTGAGGATGTGATGGTTGTAATGGTTGTAATAGTTGTAATATTTAGCATTTTGGGAGATGATGTAAGTATCTGTATATAATGATGATATAATATAGTTATGTTAATACTCGTACCCACAAAGTTGTGGAGTATTGGGTTCTGTATTTGGTTTTTGAAAGAATTTTCAAAGTTTTTTCTAAAAATACATTACGTTTTCAAACGAAATTTGGGTTTTTATTTTATATCTTGCATTATATTATGATTTTTTCCCCTCAGAGCCTAATATATATGATGCATGTGTGATGTTGCTTGGTTTGGCCTGGGGAGGATTGATATTTATTGTCTGTGATGTTATATTTTTAATTGTTAGCAGAATTTCGTAAGGAATTGCTGTAAAAGGGCTAATATTTTAGGAGAGACTCTGTCGAAATTTTACTAAATTTCCTAAAATCTATTATATTTTTAAATGATATCTTGGTTTTTATTTTGTATCTTTAGTCATATGAAGATTTTTTCCCCCAGATCCCTATATATATGATGCCTGTGTGATGTTGCTTGGATTGGCCTGGGTGAGGATTCATATTGACTGCCTGTGATGTTAATTTTTTATTTGTGAGCAGAATTCCGTAAGGAATTGCTCTAAAAGGGCTAATATTTAAGGGGAGATTCTGTCGAAATTTTTACTACAATCCTAAAAATATATTACGCTTTCAAACGAAATCTTGGTTTTTATTTTGCATCTTGGCTAATATGAAAATTTTAGAGGAGACTATTTTATATCTTCGCTAATATCTTGGCTAATATCAAACTTTCTATAAAATTTTAGAGGAGACTGTCGAAATTTTTACTAAGAAACTTAATTAATTAATCATTCTTCGCGATGACGTGTCGTAGGAAACAATTTAAAGGTAATTGTATTAGAAAACAATTAGGAAATAATAAAATTTCTTAGGAGGGCTGTATAGAGAAGATGATTATATTAGAAAGGTGGTTGTATTTGTTTACACTCGGAATTTTTTTCCTATCATGGTGCATATTTTTAATAGATGATCTCACATTTCTTGAAAAATAGCTAGGTTTTTTTGGAGAATTGGATAAGTCAATATTGAGAAATTTAAGGGCAATAAAGATGAAATAACTAAAAAACTGAAACAATTTAACAAATAATTGTTAAAGAGGTATAGTGAATGACTTTTGATCTTAGTGTGTATAATGCATAAATTTATATGCAGTTCACACTACCAGATAACTCCAAATAAATTTATATGCAGTTCCGAATACGTGCCGTAGGCACATGCCCACGGGCATACCTAGTATATATATAAATTTCGACGTTATCTGACATCAAACCTACAACCTCCTTTATATTAGTTATACATGTGCATTGCACGTATTTGTTGGGTTACAATGAACGCGTTTGTTTGGTTACAAATGAAGTTTGTTTGGTGACAAACTCTCCCATTAAAATAGTAGAAATTAAGTCTCCAACTAATATTTAAAATATAATAAACCCACAATTAATATTTCAAATTATATCAAGAGATTATCTCAAATAAATGAAATAGATGAAAATATATACTACGAATATTTAAAATATCTTTGGGCAAAAGCCAAAGTACCCCCCCAACGTTTGGCCCGAGTACAAAATGCCCATACAACGTTTGAAAAAGTACAATAAACCCATTCTTCCGTTAACTTAACCCTTTCCGTTAACTTATAATTATTAAATTACTTTTTTACCCTTATCTTTTTATATATAAAAGACAGTTAAAATGATTATATAAAAGACAGTTACCGTTTATAGGATTCATTTATGATGCGTACTACTAGTTCTCAGCATGTGCATGTCTTATATGTAGTACATCGCACATTAAAATGATGTAGTACCCACAATTAGAATCGAATCAATAGTATGAAATGTTTCAATACCATCTTTAAATTTGTTTACTTAATGGTCAAAGGAAATTGCCTCACGTTTGTCTCTTACATAACACAGTTGCAGGGAACCTGAAATCGTCAACCTTGACCTGCAACTCAGTTTACTCTGTGCAGCCAAATGACACGTGCTTTGCAGTGCAACAGAATTTCAATCTCACACCTGATCAGTTTGGAACCTTCAACCCTAATCTTGTTTGTGAGAACCTGTTTGTAGGTCAGTGGATATGTGTTTCTGGAACTGCTGCCTGAGCTCGAAGAATTCCTCTGCTTTCTCCGCGATTAATGAATAATTTGGTTTGGTTGACGAGTTAAAATGTTTCTCATCACTATTTAGTGTGTTATTTCATGCAACTGAGAATTAATATTTCCTATGTACTCCAAGAATAATAAGCACGTGGACTTGATTAGCAATGATAGCTCTATGATCTTTTCTACATTAGTTCTTGCAATTCTTCCATTTCAATGGATTGGAATATGATGCTAGTGAGTGAGTGATGATAATTTCAGTATTAATATGCAGTACTCTACACTGTTGCATTGAATGTTGGGTGTGTTTTAGCCGGGTACGAGGCATCTATGAGTAATGATCGGAATAGTTGGACCATTAATATCTCGTCAATTTAAAAAAAAATTATACTAAGATAATGGTGGTTTCAAGATTTTTCTCATATGCTGATCAAGTTTATAAATAATTTAGCTATGCAGTGTTTACTTAAGATACAACATAATCACTTAGGGATTGTGAACTTAGGACAGGGTATGTCAACAGTTCATTTAAACAAGCTAGAGTGATGTAGGTTGAACTGCATGACATCTCACACACATACACACACTATCAAATAGCGCATAATAAACAAGTGCACCTGCACTCATTTTGTTCATTTTAATTCAAAATCTGAGTGGCAGCACTGTTATTCCCCAGGAGTGAGCCTACTGTATGCAATTATGCTGCAGTTGCAGAGTTGTGAGATTTATATCCACTTCAGTTATAGAAATAAGTTAAAGAATACATAAACACAGGTCTTGGATCAAAATCACCTGATAGTCCTTCTAACTTATTTTTTAATTTTTATGGAAAAGTCTTGGAGGGACACTAAATTCGAGCCGTCACTCATTTACTCACCCCACCCAATACCAACAGGCAATATATAGTCCTTCTAACTTAAATGGCTATTACTGAGTTCGAGGCAACCTAAAAGAGATTATCTTCACCAGTGAAGAAATTGTTAGTCTCAACTTTTCTGTCTGTTAATCTTGTAGTCACTCTTCTTATATGACAGCCATCTTGACCAATTTCCTGTTGATGTTATAGGCATTATATATATATTCCATCCAAGATAATTATATTATTTGTGTAGTATAGGGACATGTATACGGGTGTACTGGTTATATATACCGCCTGGAAGTACTAGGTATCTCGAATATTAGGATATAATGTTTTAAGCAAAATATAGCCTTCATTGCATAGACCCTAATTCCATATTCTTGACATTTTCATTTCCACGTTGCGCTTTAAGTGAAACTTCTATTTACCACATTAGTTAGCGCCCTTGCTGGCTTCTCTTAGCATTATCATGGCAATCTACAGTCTAAACTCCAAAGTCTAAACAATCACGGTAGCTTCCAGAGCCAATCTTATACTATTTTGTAGTTGATTTCTTACTTTGTGCTTTCTGTTTCCAGTATTATTATACCTATATTTTATTCCAGTATTATGAAGAAATGAAAGAAAAAGATTGAATATAAAAGGGTAAGGGTAAAAAAGTAATTTAATAATTATAAGTTAACGGAAAGGGTTAAGTTAACGGAAGAATGGGTTTATTGTACTTTTTCAAACGTTGTATGGGCATTTTGTACTCAGGCCAAACGTTGGGGGGGTACTTTGGCTTTTGCCCAATATCTTTACTATTTTAATGGGAGAGTTGGGGTTTGAAACCAAACAAACCCTAACTTTGTAACTAAACAAACCCATGCAATACACATCCAAACTAAATCCAACAATATATATGTGTACCGCATGTATCACCCAAATCAAAACTTTCAAATATAAACTTTTTTTTATTCGATATATATTCATTTAATTTAATGATTATACTTTTAGTAGGGTGCATCGCACGTACATTATACTAGTAACTATAATTTGCGGGTTCAATTGGGCTCAACTTAATTTGGCTTTGCTTTAAATTTTGCCCGACTCTTCCTTTGAACCTCATAGATCATAAGAAAGAATATTTTAGGCATATTTCCACCACAATCTTCACATAACATATCTAACTGGTTGAGGAAGTTGCTATCATAATTTGTAACGGTTCCTTGATCCCTTGAACTTCTTATGTATATAATTATGTTGAAACGTAAATCCATATTTTCTATAATTTTGTTAATATTATAATGCAAGTCTATATAATTATACTTCTAGCTCAAATATGAAAAATTGTTAAGTATACTACCTTTTTTATTTTTTATACTATTTTTGTAATATTTACACGCTACAAAACTGAAGAAGTTGGAGCGTATGTCAAATATTTTACATTAATTGTTCGTGAACGTTACTTTCTGAAGTCTATGAGTGTAAAATTAGTACCAGAGTAGTAAAAATAAAATAGTACAATTAACACTACTTCTCGAAAATATATTCGAATTGATTATTTTTTTTTTATTTTTGATAAAATGACAGAGTCAAACGACTTCAGCTAATGAAATATATATAAAAATATTAACAAAATGTACAATGAAATAATATACAAAGAGTCTTTACAAGCTGTAAAATCGAGAAGAAGAATATGAAGTACAGTGAAAAATAAACACATAAAGAGTTACAACAGATAATAAATATATACCCAACCATTACAATCAAAAATAGACTCAGGGAGGAAGGAGAGACTCTGTGCTGCAGCAATGAAGGCAGCAAATCCTAGGACTCAAGAGGTTGGGACTCGACAGCGAAAAGCAGGCAAAAAACAACCACTAGCTGAAAAATAGAGAAGACGTACTGGACAAGGAAGTGCAAGTCCGAAGAACTTACAAATCAATTAGGGAAAACAAGTGGCCGGACAACTAATAGCCCGATGCTAAAAGGAATGAAACAGCCAGTCCAGAATACCTTAGACGGAAGAAAAAGAGCACAACCGGTCAGAAAACATAACCACAATAACAAAGTAGACTAACCAAATACAAACCAACCCAGTTTGATATCTTGGGCTCAAACTAGTTTTATCATTTATCAACGTCTTTACTTTATACTACAACTCTTATACAATCACTTGTCAATAGAAATCTCCTATTCAATCAACAACGGAATCGATCGAGTTGTATTTGTATCATCCCATATGAGGGGGATATATATATATTTGCATATTAATTTTCCTAACTCCAGAAAGCATGCATATGTGAATTAAATAAACTAGTATATATCAATCCCTGCTCCTTCCTAATAATTCGCTCAATTCTTGGGATTTTTTTTCTCACAAACAAAGCAAGAAGCTTTTATTCATCAACACATTACAGATTTGTACATTACAACATTCAAAAGACAGAGCGACGGACAATTAAACTTTGAACATGATTAAAACAAACTTAAAAATTAACAGACGTACGGAGGACGCAACTTTATTTATTATATATAATGCGACCTCGAGTGCAATTAATTAATATATTTGATTCAGACCACACATGCACACCTTTAATTATACGTACGGTTTAGTACCCTGCTGGAGAACCACCTTTCCTTGGGTCACTAACAGCATTTAGAACTGTTACATTCGTTACTTGGTTATTGGTGGAGTTAACTGTAACCAAATCCTGGTACACCACGAACTGGCAAATAGCTCCTTCTCCGTCCCATTTTTCAAGTACATAACCCATGCGTTGTAGATAATCAAGTAAATTTTGGGAGACCTCGATATGAACTTGTGTGACTGTCGTGATATTCTCATAGAAAACCTTGTTTGGAAATAACTGCACATTCAAAAAGAGTTATATTTAGAAATTTTAATTTAAAAAAAAAAATTGAATCTGGGGTTGGAGTCTTTTGACTCTATCCACGTTATCAAATAAAAAAAATTTTGAATAAATGTTTTTTCTGTGGCTCAGTAATTAAGGTTTATTTTAAGTATTCTGTAGAAGAAGTTTTTGGAAAAAAATTTACATCTAATTGAAATTCTGCTTAAATGAATGTTGGGGCAAAAATAAATAAATTACTTCTCATTTGTTTTACTTTTGTAACAAAATGAGTAAAAAAAAAAAACACTAGCTAATACCGCTTGGAAATTTGTAAATTAGATATTAGCAAACCCCTTTAGAAATCTCTATACGATTATAACTTTTTGAAAGTAAATTTTTTGTCCAAAAAGAATATATCTTGGTGTATATCTCTAACTGTATCATAACATCTTGGACTGATGACCGAATCCAATGTGCGCATTTTAAGGCCAAAGTAATTCAAGAATACTTGAGCTACTGTTATAAGGATCAGGGGTCCCCCACTTGCACCAATCACAGCGTGTAGTTCACCATCCTACAGAAAATTAACATGAATAATCAAAAATGAAAAAAAAAAAAAAAAAGGAAAGAAAAAATTAAGTAAAAAAAAAAAAGATACGCGTGGCAGATTACTCTGAACAATTATATATGAATTTGAGATACGCGTGGCAGATTCTGTTTTGAAACATTTCACTCGCTTACACTTGGATTCATATTATCATTGAACATAATAAGAAATTAGATGGCATTTTGCTATATATATTTTGAGTCAAAATAAAAAAATAAATAAATACCTTGAGAACAATTGTGGGTGTCATAGATGATAATGGTGTCTTGTTTGCTTCAATAAAATTAGCAGGAGCTGGAGGTAGATGATAAATATTATCTGATGAGTAGTAGTCAGTTGGGGAAGAGAAATCGTCCATTTCATTATTCAGCAATATTCCAGTACTCGGTGACATAAAACATGATCCAAAATGAAAGTTTATTGTGCTAGTTAAAGCAACAGCGTTTTTTTGCGCATCGATAATGCTAATGTGAGTGGTTCCGTCATCAGGAATCGGAGCCCATCTGACATACATAATAGTTTCGGATAATTAGCAATAATATTATTAATTTGTAAAATATAAGCCATTATATTTAGAATAATCTTGAAATAAACAAGGATATATAAACGTATATGTCTGGTAAGAATTTTACTTGTCACCATAGACCTGAGGATCATTATATGTCTTGTAATCGCTTATGAGATCATAAGCGATATAATTACCAACTCCTTGATCGAGCATATCGTTGAGGACGTGCTGAATTGTTTTTGCATTTTTGTTATCATCCGGATCTCCAAGATTCATTCTCATTGCAAACACATGTTTCAATGCTTCAATAAACCGATGACGCCCAAGGTAACCAGTAACTCCATCAGGAATTCCATAGCTTTGAAGAATGTTCAGCATCTGCGTGTTAATATATACATGAAAAACACATATTCACTCTTGTAAGTATATATGACGTGAATCAAATCTATAACTATTATAATCGGAGAGATGGGGTTCCAAACAAATAAACAATTTTTTATTGTTTTTTTATGTTAGTCAACACGTGCAGCGCACGTGTTGGTAGGTTTTTTTTTTGTCTTTTTTCTTCTTCCTCCACGTGCATCGCACGTGCATGATACTAGTATGCTTTTAATTGAGAGTAGTTAGGACACCTGCAATTAATTAATATATATATACATGCATGTGTTATAGCCTAAAAAAAAAATGCCAACTAATTAATATAATCTTTCGATCGATCCCCATTTTATGTAGTCACAGCTAGATATATATATTTACCATTATGAATCCGGCTCCACCAGATGAAGGGGGAGGCATGGTGAGGACTTCCAGCCCCGAGTCCGGCCCAAAGACACTTACATTTAGAGGTTGCCTAACTATAACCTCATACTTCTTCAAGTCGTCCATAGTGAGTATCCCTTTTGCGTTTTGAATGTCTTGAACTAGATTGCTCCCTATCTCACCACCATACAACACACTAGGTCCGTTTTCTGCAATAGCTGACAGTGTATCTGCGAGCTTCTCATTTTTGCACATATCATGGGCCTTTAGTAGTTGATTTCCTTTCGTATACACACTTTTAAGTCCTGGGTCATTGAAGATACATGAATTCTGGATAAGCATTTGATCATGGAGATACTCGGATATGGTGAATCCATTTCTTGCAAAATCAATAGCTGGTTGAACAAGCCTTGACCACTTGACATTGCCACTGCCGTACTCGTGCCATGCCTTATAAAGACCCTTGACTTCGCCTGGAATGGCAATTGAGAGTGGTCCACTAACTTGTGCTTGAGGATCAGCATTGTACATATCCTGCATGCGAAAACCCAAGATATATATATATATATATTTACATAGCTACGAAAGGTCTGGATTATTATTCTGATAACATAGATCTAGTTTGTCATGAATTTGAGTCTTCGGGATAACAATTTAAATGAAAATAAAACCAACAAAATAATTGATCAGATAGCACCAGCTGCCACTATGAATTGTATCAGTTGTTTACTTTGTTACTTGTGTTCTTGAAAATTACCATGCCATAAGGAAATGCTATGATATGTAATTAGATTTGTATATAAATGACATATTGATCATATATAACCAAAATATAAAGTTAGGAAAAAATATAACCGAGTCCATTCATTTAAGCACTTATATATAGATGTGCATGTACTTCAAAACTAAGCATTTGTGGAAAATAATATATATGTTTACTCATTCATGTCTACCAATTTTAAATAGTAAATTCTTTTTCCCAGGAGATCGATCGGTGCTTATAATTTTTCCATAAAATGAGGGGTAGACATGACTCTCCGATAATCTCCTTGATATACAAAGATGACAGTTAAAATTAGTAATGTATATTCAGGGTGCATGATTATTTAGCAAATACGAGCATAAAAAATTGTAGCTGTAATATCATATGTTTGTAGTTGCAGAGATATATAATTAATACCGGAGTGGTTTTCTGTGGAGCTCGTTCCCTCATGTCAAGGGCTGTAGTAGTCCCATTTGCCAACCTTATTACCATGAAGGCGCCTCCACCGATACCGCTTGATGCAGCACCAACCACACCCAAGCACAAGGCAGTGGCCACAGCTGCATCCACTGCATTACCATTTTCTTCCAGCACATCCTTCCCAACTATAGAGCATCGACCGTCATCAGCGGCAACTGCAGCGTTTCTAACTACAATATCGGATATTATCGTAGGAAGTACACTAGGACTTGGACTTGAACTTTGATTTGGGCTTTGACTGGGTAAAGGGCTTAGGTTTGGACTTGGACTTTGACCAGGAATTGGGCTTGGGCTTGAACTTGGGCTTGGGGGAAGTACACTAGGAATTGAACTTGGACTTGAACTTGGACTTTGACGGGGTAAAGGGCTTAGGTTTGGACTTGGACTTTGACCGGGACTTGGGCTTGGGCTCGGGAAAAGTACACTAGGAATTGGACTTGGACTTAGACTTGGACTTTGACTGGGTAACGGGCTTAGGTTTGGACTTGGACTTTGACCGGGACTTGGGCTTGGGCTTGAGCTTGGGTTTGGGCTTGGGGGGATTCTTACAGCCCGAACTGAAATGGGGAGCAGCAGTACTAGGAAGAATACTTCAGTGACTAGCCACAAGGGTGACCATGGAGCTGCATAAAACAATGAATGCACTGTTACTATTGTTAATGGAAGCACGCGCCCAGCACATGCAAAATTATTTCTTTGATGCAATATATATGGAGACCGGAGAGCGGGTCTATCTCATTAATTGTCTGTAGTCTACTGTTTCCTCTTTATAAATAGGAAGGCAGTATTTTCTTAATTATGAGTTCTGTATGTACAATTCTACATACGGATTGGGATCCTCTTAGATACACAAAAAATAGAGAACGATTCACTACCTTTTTTCAAAACCATCCATCTTAAGATTTGATTTAAGTCAAATCGTTTTTTTAAAAATCATTCTTTCAAATCCATGCCACAATTTCCTAAATCTCTTTTCATCTGCCATACCATTTCCTCAAAAAGCTCCCTATACTAAATATTTTTACACAATTGAGTTTCAAATCATGTTGTTCAAATTCACATTTTTATTTTTTTTAATTCTGCTTAAATTAACATGTTAATCCCTCAAAATAGCATCTCTATATTTTACATATAAGTTCTTTATATTCTTTTTTTAAAATTTTTCTTGGTAACAAAAAGAAGTAAAAAAAAACAGAAGAATTAATCATCACTTTAAATAGCTTACATAAAGTAACACCATTTTATATATAGTTTGCACAACTATTAAAGCAAAATAAGTTGAAATAATGACCATATATAAATGTCACAGAATCAAATAACAACAGTAGCAGAAGCTTATTCCAATTGAAAGAAAACCACGAGCTAAATCATGAAGTATCCTGAAGATCACACCATTGAATAATACCACGAGCTAAATAGTGACAAACTTAGCAGTTAATTTGTTTAATTCGCTAATTGTGAATTATTCGGGCTTTCGATAATAATTCAAGAAGTGCATTATTTAAACGCGAATTGGCGATTAAATTGCAAATTGATTTTGTGGCTGAATTCTTCGCGAATAATTCAAAATTTTGGTGAATTATTGGCGAACTTTGTTACTTACTGTGGTTATAGCTAATTATAACATAAGTTTTGATTTAATTATTTTTATAAATAAATAAATTATTATTTAAGTTTATGTATCCTTAAGTAGTTTGTGGTGGGGGCTTATTGTTGACTCCTATAAAATTGATGTCAGTTATTGAGAATAAGATGAAAAAATGAGATGAATAAGATTTGGTTCTCTTCCTCCTATTCACAAAGCAGTAATATTTTTTTTTTCACTTTATTGAAATATTCTAACTTACATCTCAATGTCAACTCTCTCTTTGTGGTCGTGCATGCAAATGATACCAGTTACATCCATTGTATAAGTTGTCATGGAGTCATGTACGTGGTTAGCAGTAAGTTCTTGTGCGACTAAAAACAAATCTCTGGACCAGTAAACAATAATACTTTATTTAATTTAGTAAGTAATTATATTTTTCTCCAGCTTATTGGACATGTATGCAAGCTAGTTTGCAATTGGGAGTCTCATATGATACGTACGTAGTTAAATAAATATAATATATTCTACCACTTTGAAGTGTTGAGCTTACATAGCTAATGTGTGTCTGTGTGGGTGAGAGAGAGAGAGAGAGAGAGAGAGAGAGAGAGAGAGCTCACCAGCCATGCTACGAGAGGAGTACCTCCTTCTGGTTGCTGTGTGGAGAATCCGCTGCATGTTAAGGCCCTTTTATAGAACAATTCTGTAGGAGTAGGACCCACTAATGTATGGACCGTATGATTGCCTATTGAACATTATTATAATTATTATTATGAAAAAATAATAATTATAGTAACATTGCCAGTACAAATGTAAAATTTCGATGATAATTAAGAAGAAACACAAATATAGATCCATTATCTTTAGTTACTGAAGAAAACAGATCTTGACGATTATCTCACTATCAGAGAGCCTACTTGTAAATTGTACTGTAGGAATACAAGTTTAGGCAGATTAAAAAGCCGAAAGTTCGATACTTAACGAGGATGGTTCATGAATATTTGAAATTAAAACAAAGAGAATTTTCATGTTCCATCAGGTAAGCAAGCAATGAATTAAAGAATGTTTTTGAATGTACTTGAATATATATAATTTAGAATAGAGGGCCTGTCAATGGTTTTAATTTAGAATATCATAAAAACCAGTAATCTCTACTACTATAATGGTTGAAGGCCTTAGTGCAGTTTGTCCATCTATCAATCCGTACAATGTACGTGCACAACTATTGTAAATGAGGTTTTAGATCAAATTCAGACTACGTCCGATTTTTTACTTTAAAAAAAATTATATTTATTAAGACGTGCATTGCACGTGTAAACTACTAGTTAATATTAATGGAAATGCCCCGCTTATTGTGTTGTCTATATTATATATACATGTCATTGAAAACAGAATAAAATAAAATTAATAAAATAAAATTGCTTATTTTTTAATTTCTTTCTTCACACGACCCTATAAATCTTAGGGTATATATATATCTCAAAATCAGACCTGCAGGCAAATTCATGCCCGCAAATAATTTAGCAAGTATCATATTTCTGCATATACCTCACAAAAGGGGCATAGTTCGAAATAAAAATCTCACTTCTCAGATTCCATCTGTCTATGATTTCGAACCTATTCGGGCATAGTTCGCGATTTTCACGAGTTCTTTTCTTTCATATATATATTCCAATTCTATCACTATCAGGGAACGTTCATGATTTTCACGAATGAGTTTATTCTCACGCTCCTCCTTTCATGCATGCACCTAGAAATAGAACGTAGCGTGGAGAAGATGGCGACAAAGAGGAGTGATAATAGAACGTCGCCTTCATTTATGCACATAGAAGTCTTAAAAGAAAAACAGAAAAGAAAAAATTATAGTTTGGCCTCTTGTTTGACAACGGGCTTAATTTCCATACTTATTTAGGCTCAACCAATCAAAATCTTTCTTGGAATTGCTTATATCCTTGTATATTATTATAAAAACTAGAGTAAAAGTACTTTTATGGATGAAAACATTTCTCAATTAAAAGGTTGTATTTATAATGTTCATTTCAAATGCAAATTTTTCTGGATTTTTTTTTTAATCTTAAGATTTCTTATTTATTGTTTACTTAACTAGAAAGTTGCGAATATACTTGTTTAAAAAGGTATTTTAAAATTTTAAAATTAAATATTATACAAAATAAGATATTATTTTGTATAAATTAAATGGTGGAATGAACTAACAAAAGAAGATAGAAATAAGATTAGAAAATCACGACCAGTTGATGACAAAGGAACATAAGAATACTCAGCACAACACTTAGAACTAAAAGATTTAATTACAAATTACGATATAATAATAAGAACAGAATTTAGTGTCTATATAGAAAAAAACCAAGTAAGATGGAGACTAAGGGATCTAGAAATATGTAACATGTGTTATTTTGACAATTACACTTGTGAATACAGAGAATATTTTCAAGAAGCTATTTCATAAAAGAAGAAAAGATTCCAATCTTAAACTCATTTTTCCTAAAACTAATAGATCCCTGAAGTATACACCTATATAGAGCATACATAAATGAGAAAGTAAAACCAGAAATAAATATTTTAGGATATAAAACACAATTTGTAAATGATTATAGGCATAAAGTCAGGACCGGCCCTGAGTTCCCGGGGGCCCTAGGCGAACTTCCGACATGGGGGCCCCTAAGAACATATATATTTTTTTACGCGCAAAATACGTACCTATATTTATAAGGAAAGTTCAAATTTTGGGGCCCCTAAAATTGTGAAATCTCCGGGGGCCCAAGGCGGCCGCCTTACCCGCCTCTAGGGTAAGGCCGGCCCTGCATAAAGTATGCCAAAAAGGTAGATCAACTATAAAATAGTATAAAACATATCAACAAAGAATGTGTTGTGAAGATGCAAAACCAAATCATTGGGGTTGTAATAATTGATATAATTATACAAAAAGACATAAAAGTAAAATGCACAAATATAAACCAAAATATAGAAAAACATTTATGAAATATAGAAAACCCTATAAAAAGTAATTCAGGGAAAAAAATAAAGATAAAAAATATCCGAAAAATCTCAGAAAATATAATTGTTATATATGTGGAGAAATACGACATATATCACCACTGTCCTATAAAAATGAAGAAAGAAAATGTAAAATGCATAGAGAAGAAACTGAATTAATGTATTACATAAACTATAAATTCATAGAATATGAAGAAGAATGGTCAGAAAGAAGTGAAAATTAGACAATAAAGGCAATGGAAAAAGATAGTGGAAGCAGTGAGAATGAAATAAAAGAATATGAAATAAATATGATAACAGCTAAAATATAAATACAGATAACTTTAAAATAAAACAACTATCTCGGAAATTATAAGATACAAACTAGCTAGAGAAAATTTTGAAATGACCATACCAAATTATATAGAATTTGACCTTAACAAAGTAAAAGAAATTTCTAAAGGAAAAACAACACAAATAATGTTTGCCAAAAGATCACTATTAATAAAAAACAAACAACATGCGTGAGAACTAATACCAATAATAAATACATTAGATAATCAAAATAATAATCAATTTAAGATAGAAATAGAATACTATGACAATGGTGAATAAAACAAACAAATAGCTCTTGTGGATACAAGAGCCAAATTCACATATTAAACAAACAAATATAAAAACAACGGAATCAATACCATTAGAAAACTCATATTACTATTTGGACTACTATAACAATAAACATCCAATTGTCCATAAAATAATATTACCACTAAAAATAAATGGCAGAAATGAAATACTATTACATCTACATGTAGATCTAGAACACAATGTTAATGAGATGTTATTAGGAAATGACTTCATTACAACTGTACAACCATATTAAATACAAGAAAAAACAACAATAATAGTAAATAATAAAGTATAGTAATAAATAACATATTGCCCAAATGAATCAATTACGAGCAACAAAGAATACATTATAGATGCTAATGGAATTTGCTTACGAATGATACAAATCAAGAAACTACCACAGTTTGATAGACATTGGAGTAAGAACAAGCTTACGCGGTGAAAATATATTACCAAAATGGAAATAAGATGGAAATAATTAAAAAGCAATTACTGGATTGACATGAAAAAGCATTATACTTGACAAATACAAACAAAATATTATGATACAAGTAAGAAATTATGTCATAAATATACCATTCATATACCAATTTGATGACATGAATGATGATGTATTATTAGGGAACAACTTTTCACACAATATAATCCTATGACTATATCACAGAGAACTGTTATATTCACAACTTCTTATAAACACCAAGTAGTAGCAATTAGAATAACACAACCTTATACTAGAACAGACTTACCACACATTAGATTTTCTTCAACCAAGCGTGGTGAATATCAGTATTTGCCAAATAAAACTAGAATACAGCAAGTCCATGATATAATTACACAATAAATTTTACAAAAAAAGGAACAACCTGCGTGGAGAAGACCATTTAGCAAAATGGCACTTAAGTAAACCTACAGCTCATATAGAGCTAATAGATATGAACAAAATAATAAAAGTTAGACCTATAAGATATACTCCAACAGATTTAGAAGAATTCAACATACATATAAAAGAACTAATGGAAAACAGTTACATAAGAAAATCACAAAGTCCACATTCATCACCGGCATTCACAGTAAAAAAAACTCACAAGAAAAAAGAGGTCAATCTGGAATGGTAGTAAATTATAAGGAATTAAATAAAAAATACTAAAAGATTTGAATATCCACTACCAGATATGCGGATGCGACTAAATACAGTAAGAACAAGAAAATTTTAATCAAAATTCGATTGCAAATCGGTGTTTTACCACGTAAAACTAATAGAAGAATCGAATAAATAACATCATTCAATATGAATGGAACGTATTACATTTAGGATATAGAAATAGTCCATGAGTATTTTAAGAATATATGTAATGGATAAAATATTTGAAAAATAAAATAATTTTGTACTTGTATATGTAGACAATATTCTAACAGGATCCGTGTTGCTGCTTTTTTCTGTGTAGTTACAAATAGATGATGTGAATTATTTGTAAAACAATAAAGAACTGACCTTTAATTTTCATCGATATTGACTATTTCCAACTTATCTTGACTTCTGAATTTGACGAGTTTGAACAATTAGATTTTATCTGAATGCTGACGTTTGCTCCAATTGACCTGCAAAAGTCTGAAACACCAGAGTTGGCACCAGCAATAGATCCTCCGACGCTCAAGTCAGAACTCAAAAATATATGAGAAGTTTTTAGTGGAAAAATACTGATTACTAGATTCTTGTAGAGGTCATGGGGTATTTATAGTCACTTTGGGGACCAGTTTCAAGATATTGATTTTTCTCTACTTTCCGGTGTTTTGATTAGGTTGGTTACTTTCTTCTTCATGAAGATATAGATTTAGGAATCATCTCTTGGTGGAGAGATAACGATTTAAACCGTACTTTATGAATAATTATGAGTTTAAAATGATTTTTAGATAATTATGAACTTCTCCATGTTGGGCCATTACGACAACCCAATTTGACAAATCTGTTTTGGATAGCTGGGCTTGAAAGAGTTCCAATTTCCTTTTACAGACCTATTTTTGGTGGAATTGATCATTTTACCCCTAAGAGCTTTAAAATTCATGCCCGATTTGAATAGTCCTGATTTGGTTCTATTTTTATCCATATCACAAGTTCCCCACTTCTGAAGACTAAATTTTACGGCCTTTGAGGAGTAGTTCTTACGTTTTTAATGGTTTATAGAACTTATCAAAGTTTTCGAAGACATTTGAATCTTGCTCAGAGTGTAACAGTGTTATTCTGAGTTAGTAAAATACCAATAATTATTTAGAATTTTCTGGACTTTTTTTTACTTTTCCAGATTTCTCTGATTTTTTTTCTTTCAATTTTTAATAATTTTTCAAAATTTTTATTCGATTTCCTAATTTTTTAATTAATTTTCAAAATTTTAATTGATTATTCTCAATTTATAATTACTTTTTCGGAATTTTAAAATATTTTCCAAATTAATAATTATTTTAAAAACTTTTAATAAATTAATTCAAAATTTTAACTATTTTTTCAGAATTTTTAAATAATTAATTCAATTTAATAATTAAATAAAGGAATTAAAACAATACCTGATGATGTGGCCGGATTAGAGACGTCGATCGCTGGCATGCTCGCATGCTGAGAATATCGGATGGTGGAGATCTTCCCCCGCCTTGCCCGGTGCCATCCTTACCCAGTGCAAAGTGTCAGGTACACACGTGAGGAGACTGAGCCTTCGATCATCATAGGCACGCTGATTGAGGAGATCAGATGGCCCACGTGGTACCTCACACACGTGTTACTCGGTTTCACTGTTACCCCGTGTGGTGCCAGATATGGCGCCACATTAGCATTGACTGGTCAAACTAATTTTTCTTCTTCTTCTTCTTCTCTAGTGGCGACACGTCACTTGCCCCGCCTTCTTTTTTTTCTTTTTCTTTTCCTTCTTGGGCCTTTGGTCTTTTCTTTCCCTTTTTTTTGATGGGATCCTTTTCCCCTCTTTCTTCTTCTCTACTTTTTTGTTTTTTATGGGATTTCCCGTCATCGGAGGTCCAAATTTATTTATTTTTAAGCTAGTTTTTCTACTCGGATATCTGCATGTAGCTGTAGTATAACGAACTTTCTCGGTGCTATAAATATCCGATTGGAGCGTGTGACCCCTTATTTTGAAGGTGACTTGAAGATCTACCCTTCCTCTTCAGAAGTCAGCTGAGGAATCATCTGTCTTTAAGGGTCATAACATGCATTTGCCTCCGTGCAGTTGAGAAGAGCATCTACGTCGAGGATCTATGAAGAAGAATTTCACCCCCGGGGAGCTACGAAGAGAAGCTTTGGTCCCGGTAGGATAAGAAGAAGAGCTCTGCCATGAATGAGCTATGGAAAAGGGCTTCGTAAGACTCTTGGGAGGAGTCGTTCGGGAAGCGAGTATAGGGAGCAATTCTAGAATGAGTTGAGCTCCGAACTCGCTTGTGGAAGAAGCAGACCGCTCAAGAGGCAAGCGGGATGAAGGACCTTATCTGACTCTAGGGAAGAGTCGTTCAGTAGGAGAGTTTGGGGAGCACCGCTAGACGAGTTGGGCTCCAAACTAGTTGTTGGCGAAGATGACCGCTCGAGAAGCGAGCAAGTTAAATAGCATCGCCGGGCTCTAGGAGAGAGACATTTGGGAAGCGAGTTTAGGGAGAAGCTTTAGGAACGAGTTGAGCTTCGAACTCGTTGTGGAATAAGAAGGTCACTCGGGAGGCGAGCAGAGTACCGAACTCATCATTTAGGGTGAACGAGTTGTTGAAAGGAGCTTGGACGACGGGCTTTTCCCCGAGGAGGGACAAAGATGAGCTTTTGCCCCCAAGGAGCTATGAATAGGAGCTTTGCCCAGGAGGAGCTATGAAGAAAAGCTTCACTCCCGATGAGCTAAGTGCCTATGCTGGAGGGTTGATATGGATTTTCCAAGCATTTTTGTCTCGACTCTTGCTCTCTTGGTGTTGCAGCTCGTGCTATGAGTCCGTAAGTTGGGAGACTGGCTCTAGTGACGATATAGACTTCGGACTTAGTGCTTTCTAGTTGATACGTTGTAGAGGTAGTCCTAGCGGATGTGGTGGACTCTGAGCTTGCCATTTGAGTGTTAGCGAGCTGTGGGAGAAGTTCTAGACGGATTGTGGACTCCAAACTTGTTGATAGTTAAATGATTTTTGGGAGAAGCTCTAGAGGAGAGGTGGACTCTGAACTTGCTGCTTGGATTCGACGAGCTTTAGGAGCAGCTCCAGAGGAGAGGTGGACTCCGAACTTGCTGAGAGTTGAGCAAGTTTTGGGAGAAGCTCTATAGGAGTGGCTAGACTCATAATTGTTGTTTGATGGAGGTAACGAGTTGTAGGGGTTTTCTCGAGTGGCATCTTGGACTCCAAACTTGACTTGCTCACAAGTTTGCTTGGAGTGGTTTTTTTGCCACGGTTGAGGACTCTGAGCCCATTTTCTGGGTACCAACAAGTTGTTGGAGCATATCATCATGCGAGTCAAGCTGCTATCTAACTGTGGACAAGTAGATAGGGAGACTATAACTTTGAAGGTATGGACTCCAAACCGGTTGTACCCTCATTTTTCCCAGTCAGGGGAGTAGCTCCAGGGGAGCCAGTCCCATAACCTGGCTTATTGGGGGAGTTTTCCCTAAGCATTGCTTAGGGTTTAGTTCGCAACCTTACTTGGGAGAAAACGAGTTTGCAAAGAGTCACCTCAGCAGTGAATCGAACTCCAAACTTTACATGCCCATAAGTATGCTTGGAGTGGGTTTCAGCCGCAATTATGGACTCCGAACAAATTGGATTTGGGGGTAACGCATTGTGGGAGCAGATCGAATGGCGAGTCATGCTTGGAACCTACTTATGTGTAGATTGCTAGAGCGGCATGCGAGCCATGATTATGGACTCCGACAATGTTTTTAAGTGCCAACTAATTTTGAGAGTATGCCACAAGTTGAGTCATACCTCTCACCTTTCTTGCTTGGCAAGTAGGTGGAGAGATTTCAACCCAAGAGCGTGGACTCGGCACAAGCTATACCCTCGTTTATCCAATTGAGATGAGTGTTCAAACTATTGACCTGACATCGAGAGAATTTGTAAGCCAATGAGTCTTTGGTGTAGTTAGGTTAGAGGAGTTGGACACCTGACTCACTGTGTGCTTTTGAATTTCTGTAGTATAAGAGATTAACGTTTTGTGGGAGAGGCTTTAGCTGGACTCCGAAACCATTTTTTGTTAATGAGTTGTTGGTGTATCTCAAATGAGGGGCTGAGAACCGAATTCATTGTCTAGAGTGGATGAGTTGTTGGTATAGCTCATATGAGGAGAAGAGCACCGAACTCATTGCTTTGATTGGGAGAGTAGTACAAGAATTTTTGAAAGAAAATGCTAAAGTTTTTATCAAAAAGATGAACTAGTTGGTTGCTTTGGTTGCACACCTTTATTACAAGTTCTAAACTATATGACTGTTTCAATTGCCAGCCTTTATTACATATTGTGATCATTATAAGTATCGAACTTTATTACAGGTTCGAACTAAGGGGACCTAGAGGAGAGTATTAAGTACTCTCGTTGAACTTGTAGAGGTGCTTGCTCAGCATTTCGAGTTCTTGATATCCCCCCCCCCCCCCCAAGACTTCAAGTTGATAGGCACTTGGACGGACAACTTTCGGAGACTTTGTACGGTCTTTGTTCTCACAGATATTCTTGACAATTGGTGCTTTGAGTTCGGGGGAGAATCTCTTACTCACACATAAGCTTTTAGTCTCATCAAGTTTGAAGCAAGGGGTCTCTTCGAGGTCGTCACCTGGCTATGAGGCGTAGTGGTTTTTCTTTTAGGAAAGCTCCATATATAACGGTGCAACATGCTCAGGCCTCTGCTTGGCTTCCTTTCACTTCCCCTACCCTGGAGGATGTGGAAAGCTGAAGGTACAGCATGGAGAGCTGCGAGGCCGGTACGGCCAAGGATAGCGTTATAGACGGCCTTCATGTTGACGACCATAAAGTTCATGGCCTTGGTTTGAGAGGATGGGACCTTAGCTGCAGTTACATCTAGTGTGAGTATTACATCTATCTAAACGGGTACTCCGAAGAAGCCATGTAGAGTATGTCCTACGGGCTTGAGGCGGTCTAGGTAGAGCTTAAGCTTTTCAAATGCATCTGGGAAGAGTATGTTTACTGAGCTTTCGTTGTTAACTAGGATGTGGCGCACCTCATAATTTTTTATATCTAGGCTGATGACTAGTGCATCGCAATGAGGTGTTCAGACATCCTCAAAGTCCTGGTCTGAGAAAGTCACTAGGATTCCTAAGCCTTTAGCAGGGGAAATGTTATGCACCGAGTTTACTTCCTTGACTAATGCTTTACGGGAGGGGTTCAACTCCCTTCCCAATGGTCCCTTATGGATGGAGTGGAGAACTGCTCTTGGTCCCGAGTCTTGGGACTCGGAGGGTTTCTCTGGTTGCTTGTCAGCCCGTTAGGCAGGAGGATGCCCAATGTCATTCATTTGGGTGAATTTGGATAGGTATTCTCGTCGGATGAGGCTTTCAATTTCTTCTCTGAGAGCTTTGCAATTATCGGTGGTGTGCCCATTGTCTCTGTGAAACGCGCACCACTTGTTCCTATCCCTCCTCCTGACTGAGGAGCTCATATTGGAAGGAGGCCTTAGTAGCTCTTCCTTGTCGACCACCATAAAGATGGTGGATATGTTTGCATTGAGTGGAATGTAATTCTCAAAGTGTGGTCTTGCAGAGGGGAAGCGCTGGCCTGTGGTATCACTCAGGAACTTTTTGGATCCCTCTTCAATATCACTCTTGTGCTTATCCTTGGAGGAAGACTCCCCTGGATCTCGGGGATGGAGATCTTCTAGAGTATCTTCGGCTTGGATGTATTTCTTGGTCCTTTGGAAGAGGGTGGAGAAATCCTGAGGAGGCTTCTTTGCGAGGGATACTTTAAGAGATTCATGTCTCACATTGTGTTCGAAGGCAATGAGTGCAATTGATGAGTCAAGAGAAGGGGTGGCATGTGATTCGGCCATGAATCTTCTGAAAAAGTCCTTGAGTGGTTCTCCCTCTCTTTGCTTTAACTCTAGAAAGGAGGCATTGGTCTTCACAGTCCTCCGGCTGCTTACGAAGTGGGTGAGAAATAGTTCTTCAAACTGATCGAATGAGAAGATGGTGTCAGGAGAGAGGCGGGAGTACCACTTTCTTGCTGTTCCCTTGAGAGTTGTTGGAAATGTCATGTAGAGGAGGGCATCATAGGCTTGATAGATCATCATAAGAGTTTTAAAACTTTAAATGTGGTCGGCTGGGTCTATATCTCCATTGTAAGACTTGGTGGCTTGAACTTTTCTAGGATGCGATTTTAAAGGATAAACATTGAGAATGGGAACCTACTAGGGCGATAGCTTAGGGAATGAACCACTTCCTCTTTGTTGATTCTGCAAGGCGGTCCTCCATTGTCTTGAGGTGGTGGACAACAGGGTCTTTCCTTGGCTCAGATCCTGTAGAGACATAGGATTCTTCTTCTTGCACAGTTGAAAGAAGACTCCTACTAGTGTGCCGACCCTTCCTTGTGGTGACTTGCAGGACTTGGCGGATTCACAGAATTAGGCCCTTGTGATGGGTGCATCTTCTTCCTTATGGTTTTTGCAAGTGCGCTTATGCTGGGGAGGAGTGGTTTCCTTGCCCCTTCGACCATGAGAATGAGGAGACCTCTTTTGGCATGACCAAAGGAGGGAGGTTCTCCTCCCGCTCCGATGGTGTTCTGAGTGGGAGCCTTGGCCTTAGGCACGACTTTCTTCCCTGTGTTGGCAGAGCTTTTTCTTCTGCTGCCTTTTGTTGATAATTGTACGAAGGTCTAGCAGTATCAAGGGTACCAAAGTAAGCACCCTGGGAGGCACAATGGGAGGAAATGTGGAGTCGATGGCTAAATCGACCAAGGGTCTGTTCCCCCACGTACATGCAGGGTGAAGTCCAGAGTGGCGTGCAGAATGATGTTGTTGAGAGCCTGCTGATGTATCCCTAATGAGAGGGGGTTATGACATTGGGTGCTCAACCTGTTGAGGAAGAGGTGGAGGTTGTTGCCCTGTTTGAGGGTGGTTGTTGCCCTGTTTGAAGGGGTTGTTGCCCTATTTGTAGGGGATGAGGAGGATTATTGTCTGAACGGCTACTTTCAACTGCATTCTTCCTTTTTGGAGGCATGGCTGGAAAAAAACAGTTTTCTACCAACGAATTTTGGTCGAAGGCCATTGCTATTTCTCATAAATGGTGTCAATCTGTTGCTTCTTTTTCTGTGTGGGAGCAAACAGATGATGAGAATTCTTTTCAGAAACAATAAAGAACTGAACTTTTTAATTTTCGTCGATATTAACTATTTCCAACTTGTCTTGACTTCTGAATCTGACCTGTTTGAACTGTTGGAACTGATATGAATGGTGACAATTGCTCTGATTGACATGCAAAAGTCTGAAAACCGGGGTTGACTCTGATGAGACGCTCAATTCAGAACTCATAAATATATGAGAGGTTTTTAGTGGCAAAATACTGATAACCTGATTCTTGTGGAGGTCATGGGGGGTATTTATAGTTGCTTTGGGGACCAGTTTCAAGATATGGATTTGTCTCCACTTCTCGGTGCTTTAATAATGTCGGTTATTTTCATCTTTATGAAGACATAGAGTTAGGACTCTTCTCTTGGTGAAGAGATAAGGATTTAAACCATCTTTTATGGATAATTATGAGTTTAAATTAATTTTTAGATAATCATAAACTCCTCCATGTTGGGTTGTTATGACTACCCAGTTTGAAAAATCTATTTTGGGTACCTGGGCTTGAAATATGCCTAACTCCCATTTACAGATTCGTTTCTAATGGAATTTACCATTTTACCCGTGAAAGCTTTAAGATTCGTGTCCGATTTGAACATACCCAATTTGGTTCTATTTTTATCCATATGAATCCGAAAATGAAGATCACCATAAATAAAATGTAGTAAATTTCATAGAAATAGTAAGAAATGCCAAAATTATAATATCAAAAAAGAAAATGGAGTTATTTAAAATAGAGATAGATTTCTAAGGAACAAAATTATCACACGAATGAAGAGAACTACAATCTCATATAGTAGAAAAAACAAAAATATTTCCAAATGTTTTATGGGAAAAAAGAAAAGTACAAGCCTTAATTGGACTATTAAATCAAACAAGATGATGTATACCAAACTTATCAGCAAAAACAAGTTGGCTACAACAAAAATTGAAGAAATTCAAGAAATGGGACTACAAGGATGAAGAAAAACTTAAAATATTAAAACAACAAACTTCGAAATTAAATAAACTAAGACTACCTGTTAAATAATGTACATGGATAATAGAAACAAATGCAAGTGAAAATAATTAGGATCAGTATTAAAATTTTTAGAGGAAGATGAAAATGTAGAAAGACTAGCCCGATACACTAGTAGATCATTCATACAAATACAACATAATTATTACATAAATTAAAAAGAATTATTAGAAATCTTAAAAGCCATTAAAAAGATTGAGTTATTCATAATATATACAAAATTCATAATAAGAACAGATAATACCCAAGCAATAACTTGGATTAACAAAATAATAGATCCAACTATAACAAATAAAAAATTGATAAGATGGCAAATGGAACTAGCACATTATGATTTTACAATAAAAATTATAAAAGGAAAATATAATGTTTTAGCTTATTTTCTATCAAGGAATTAACAATTTCATTTTTGCAGAATGAAAACTATAGTTCAAAAAATAAAAGAGAACATAGTTTTCCTCAAGTTGACAGAATTACAGGTTTGGAAGACTGGTTAGGGTGTGAGCTTTGGGGAGCAGCGGGTCTCGGGTAGCCTTGGGAACCTTACTCTTTTTTTGAAATTCTTTTAAACTCCTATAATCAGTAAGTAGAAACATATAGTATATTTTTGTGAAGATTCTACACCAACAGAGAGTTTGGTTCTTGGTTGTTGGGTGTGAATTTGGACGCTAATGTGCTCGGGTTCGATGATGGACGGGGCCATTTTTGGGTTATTATTATTTTTGCATAGGTTAAATTAATTTAAAATGTTATTGGAATAATTTGAAATAACTATATATACACTTAAGATTTAACTTGTGGTAAAAAATGCATTTTTTGAAGATATGGTTCCATTGATTATTTGGATTTATTCCACAATCGTTTCGTTTTAAGGCAAACTAAAATTTGGAATATTTTTGAGATAGTCGTGTTAAATTTAGAGATGTATTTTGTATTAATTTTTTTTGTAAAAGTATGTTATGTAACAAGTGCGCATTAGAGTTACATCGTAAGTATAAGTGTCTGCATTAGTCACAGGTTCATGACATACTGACATATTTAGGGTAGTCACATCTCATATTTTATTTTGCATTCAAGTTTGTGATTGTTAAATTGAGGTATCGTTGTAATGTAGCATTGCGTCAATTGTATGCAACTGACGTGCCCGCAGTTCTCATGTTGCATGACACAGATTAGCGATCGACAGGGGCTTGAGCTAGATGTCGATGAGTGTAACACCCCGAATTACAAATAAGTCTGAATTCGAAGTTCCACAGGATTTTTACACTTCACTTCGTACAATTTTACAAGAAATTAAAATTTTTTTATACAACAATATTTTACATCAACGCAGCGAAATTATAAATTACAATATGTTACATGAATTAAATAACAACTTGAACATTTCTTTAAGCAGCATTCATTCTTTAGTTTTGTCATCCACTTTATCCTGCATAGAGACTGTGGGCACGTCAGTTGCATACAACTGACGGTATGATATAATACATCAATTTCTCTTACTTGGAACGCACACACTTGTCACAAACAAAGCTAAGGGGGACTATCTTATTAATGTCGTGTGTGAATGTGCATTTAGTCCTTAATTCATTTATTTATATTTAATGACACTAATGTGCACTTGTTCGGATTCTATGCATCCCATAATACATAGGTCCGAGGGCAAGCCCTTAATCGTTCTTCATCTTGTATGGTTGATTCACTCGCTATGAGTTAAACTACTACGGTAACTACAGAAAGTATCCTAGATGTTCTATGAGTTACGAGACCATGTCCAGACAGTCTGGAAGGGAATTCCACGTCAAGACATGACGCATCATGTAGACAACCTATGGACAATTCACCTCCGTCATGGAACGATGACACTATGTAGTCACCAAACACTCCAAAAGCATCGCCACGGTCCCGATAATTCCAAAGATGTATCCACACTATGACATAACGCATCATATAAGCAGCCTGTGAATACTCTCACACCGTAGATCCGTGGCCCTCATACTTGTATTTTTCTCTTACTTTCATCACATCACAATTATGTGTCTAATCCTTATATAATTGAATCATGAATAAAATTAATACTCTAGAGTTAGCATTACCTCTACACTGGTCTTAAACATTAACCATTACCCATGACCCAATCTTGGTCTTTATTTATCACATTTCTCTTTCAAAATTCCAATCATGTCGATGTAAGGACTTAGATAAAACTCTAGTGTCAAACTCGTTTCGTGTTCATCAAAATGAGAGTATTCACATTCACAAATTTCTACATTTCATCATGTTTCTTTTTACTTCATTTTCCATGCACATTTGCATAATTTAAACGACAATCTCATATTTAATCTTACTCAATTTTTCCATGTCAAAAATCTCATTTTAAATCTCTACATCAAAATTCTTTACATTCAAAAAATATTTGTTGTCTTTAATTAATAAAAATCATATTCTAAGAAACTTTATTAATTTCTTCTTCTCAAAAGTTGCTTCTAATTCCCATTATAATAAGTCCAATATTGTAGAAATAATTTTCATGAAGTCTAGGTATTTTTAGAAGAATTCTAATATTTTTTTCTCAAATTTTAGTAGGCTTAAAAATACTTTAAAAATCAAGATAAGAAAAAAAATCAAAAATTCCAAAACAGTGGCCATAGCCGGATTTGAACCCAGAGCAAAACCCCCGCCAGTGAACAGTAACCGCCCCAAATCGCACCCGTCGACCAGAAAGGCCAGAGTGACTAACCGATATAGAATAGGCTTGCGGTATATTTAAAGTCTGGTTTTCGGTTTTGAATTGAAATCGAGTTTTAGAAAGAAAAAAAAAGTCTCTGAGAGACTCGAACCCAAGACCAAATGCTCCGCTCAGCTACAGTAACGCACCCAAAACGCACCCGAAGACCAGTAGGTCTTGAGTGACTAACCGGTATAAAACTCAATTGAAATACTTTTGTACAAACTGTACTGAATCTAGTCCTTCTTTTAATAAACTCGATTTTTCACAATTAATTTGTACTTATAAAGAATCTATATCTTCTCCAGAATATATTTCTTTAAAAACAGTAACTTATATTTTCTTAGATTGTCAAAATCTTATTTTGAAATGCATAGTAGACTATTTCTTTTTAGTTCTTTGAAAAAGTGGATCATGAATACATTTTCGACAAAAAAATTCCTTTTTAGATGAATCTTTTTATCAACATATTTCCCTTTTATTCAAAATGCATTCATACAATTTTTCATTCTTTAACATAATCAACGCTCTTAAATTAGTCTTATGTTTACAAAACTAATCATTTTCTTATGTTTCAATGAAACAATAAAGATGATAATCTAGTGAATATAATATTACTCATATCATGCAATTAAAAACCCACTTTTTACAACTAATCAATTTATTTGACAATCCATGGATTTATTTTGCATTCAATAATTCATTCATAAGCACAACTTCATATATTGCATTCTACAATTCATTCATAAGCAAAATTTCCATATAATCATGATTCATCAATTCATATGTATTCTAGCATGCAAATATATTAACAAGCATCATAATAAATCTTAATTAACACATTCCAATTCATTTGACTAACTTTTCATGTAGATAAACTAGAGTTTCCTTTTTTCTTACTAGTGTCTTCAAGCAAGTAAATAGCAAGTTTTCTACTTGTTTCTAACATTAAAATCCTAGCATGACATCTATATTAGAAGTTTGAGAAATCGCCCACCTTATTGAAGAACAAATAGAAAACTCCTAAGAAACTCTTTGAACGCACGAATGGTTCCCTTCTCCTCCTAGTTTGTGCCACAAAACTCAAGCCTTCTCCTCCTTGCTAATGTGAACCCGAGACCTCCTCCTCTTGAAGTTTTGGCCGGCTTCCAATGTTACAAGAGCACACAACACACACACTCAATCTTTTTCTCACACAACTCTTTCTTTTCCTCACAATTGCTTCCTTTTCTTTTCTCTTCTCTTTGAAATTTTTCTCATGGAAGTAATGAAGAAGACAAGGGAGGGGTATTTATACACAAGTCAAGCTTAAATGGAGGGTTGAGATGAGTTTAGATGAAAGGCTATGATGCATTTGGAAGTTAGAAGAACTACCCACCATCACATAACCACCCTTCCACTCTCTCCATCACTCCCACTCCAAGATCAAGGCCGGCCACCCCTCTCTCATCAATTTCCACGTGCTTGTGCCAAGCATGTGCCTTATTATGCATATTACAAATTAGTTTGTACATTAAATTGTTAATTTATTAGCTACTTGATCAAGTCTACACTACAAGTTGTATTAATTATTATTATAAATAACTATGGACTAATTAGGTGGGCTAAAAACTATGGGCTCTCTAATTAAATTAATTAATTTATTTAAGTGGGGAGAATTAGACTATTAGGCCTAAAAATTAAAATAGGCTTTTAAAAGAAAAGAAAATATTTGTTCATGTTATAAGAATAATTTTAAAGTCAAAAACACACATTAAATTGCACATGCAAACACGTGAAAAAAAAAAAGAAAACTTTATATTGATTATTTGAAAATTCAGGATGTTACAACACTCTATCCTTAGAATAGTTCCATCATCGGAACTACGCTTAAAGAGTGAGAAAACAAAACATAAAAGAAGAAAGAAAAAATAATAATAATAATAATACAATCAAACAAAGAGCTCGGGATGATCCTTCAACATCCTCTCCTCGGATTCCCAAGTAGCCTCTTCAACCATCTAGTTTCTCCAGACTACTTTGACCATCAGTATCGTCTTGTTCCTCAAGATTTTTTCCCGACGATCCACAATCTCAACCGGTAGCTCAATGTAGCTCAGATCTAGCTGCAAACCCTCCGGCACTTCTGAAAAATGGTGATTTGGATCTGGAATGTAACCTCTCAGCATAGACACATGGAAGACATTGTGCACCTGAGACAACTCCTCCGGTAACTCTAACCGGTAATCAGTTTTCTCAATCCTCTTCAATATCTTATACGGGCCTATGAACCTTGGGGCTAACTTTCCACCTCTGCCAAAACAAATCACACATTTACAGGTGATACCTTAAGAAAGACAAAATCAACTTCCTCGAACTCAAGGTCCCTCCTCCGGTTGTCTTCATAACTCTTCTGCCTACTCTGAGCATCCACCAACCTCTTCCTGATCAAATCGATCTTTTTAGAGGTCTGTTGTACGATCTCGGGCCCAAACATCTGCCGCTCTCCCACTTCAAACCAGCAAACAGGTGTTCTGCACTTCCTGCCATACAGAACTTCATACGGTGCCATCCCGATACTAGTCTGAAAACTGTTGTTGTAGGCAAACTCTTCCAGAGCTAAATACCTCTCCCAACTGCCTCCAAAATCTAGAACACAACACTGAAGCATATCCTCAAGAACTCGATTGACTCTCTCAGTCTATCCATCAGTCTGAGGATGAAAGGCAGTGCTGAAATTCATCTTAGTACCTAAAGCTGCCTGAAGACTCCTCCAGAAATGCGAAGTAAACCGTGTATCTCAATCAGACACAATGGTCAACGGAACACCATGAAGCCTGACGATCTCCCCAACATACAGCTCGGCATAGACGAAGTGAGTTTCATTACCAAGAAGTGAGCTGACTTGGTTAGTCGATCAACTATGACCCAAATCGCATCATTACCCTTCGAACTCTTGGGTAAACCCGTGATGAAATCCATGCTGATGTTATCCCATTTCCACTCCAGAATGGGTAACGGTTGCAATAAACCTCCGGGCTTCTGATTCTCGGCTTTTACCTGCTGACAAATCTCACACCTCGCCACAAACTCAGCCACATCCCGCTTCAAACCTGACCACCATAAATGTTGCTTGATGTCCTTATGCATTTTGGTGCTCCCAGAATGTATAGAAAAAAGAGTAGCATGTGCCTCCTGAAGAATACTCTCCCTCAATTTTGATTGATCTGGAAGACATAGCCTCTCTCCAAACCACAACACTTTATCCCTGAACTGAAACTCTTACAATCTGCCTGCACCAACCTGCTCTTTCATCCTCTAAATCTTTGCATCTTCCTTCAGACTTACTATAATCCTTTCATTCAGCGTAGGCTGAAGCCTCAGCTGAGCCAAATATGATCCCAAGCCTTGCAAAACAACCTTAATACTAGCTCGATCCAGCTCCTCTGCAAGATGCCTCTGGGTCGTAATCAAACTGGCCAAACTGCTTTTATAGCTAAGTGTATCAGCAACAACATTAAGCTTTCTCGGATGGTACTTAATCTCAGGACGAATGTCCTCAAATATTTCCAGCCATCTCTGTTGCCTCAGATTCAGGTCCTTCTGCTGATAGATGTACTTCAAGTTTTTTCGTCCGTGTACATGTTTAACTTCTGACCGTACACGTAGTGTCTCCATTGCTTCAAGATGAAGATAATCGCAACCAACTCCAGATCATGAGTCGGATAATAGTCTGCGAGTTTATTTTAGATTGACCGAAAAGTCGGGGGTTATCTGCATTGACGCTATGTAATTACAGTAGTGGTGTTTTCCTCAATTTACCCACATCCAAATTATCTTCTATCTATATGTGATGTTTTTAATATTGAAGTGTTTGAAGAGATCATGTATGAAATAGATGATGGTTGTGGTTTGCATATAACCCGTAATTCAAACATGATCTATAGTTTGGACCACTTTGAATAATTGATATTGGGGCCGCCTTGCATTGATGATAAGTTTTTACTGGGAAAAGAATTATATGCCTTATTGGACATAAAATATACATGATCTTCACGAGTTCTTGGCAAATCAAATCATGAAAAACATATGTACAGATTTTAAGAAGGTCTAATGGTCCTTCTTTTTCATAGAATTTCTTAGCCGAACTGGGCATATTATTTATTTCCTCTCTTTTGGCTGTTTCTTTGCTGACTTGGTTAATTTGGCTCTACTATGATCTCACCTGCAGTCCAATTTTTTTAATCAGAAAATATACGTTAACTGGTGGTTCCCGCAGATAATTGGAAGCTTGCATGACTTAAGAATTTCTGTTTTAATTCCCACTGCTATTTGTTTGTGGTGCATGCATCGGACTTTCTTTAGTATTGAAAAAAAAAAACACTAGAAATAGAAATATTGTTCGATAGAACGTCTACACATTCAGATAGATCTATGTCTGCCAGTTAATTACTTACAATGGTTGATACTTTGCTAATTAATTTATTGGTTTAAACTATTGATTTATTTTCCTTTTAAAAAAAAAAATTAAATATTTTTAAAATTCTTTTCCCCCCCTTTACTGTAAAATTTAGAGAGCTTTCAAGAACGTACCTTCTAAATTTTCTCTATTTTATCACCTAAATCTATTTTTACTTTTCAATCAAATGCAAACGATGTAACCAGCACTAGGGATCCATGTTCGTGCTTTTGTTATCCCCATATATATAATTCTACAGAATAAAATATTTTTTGTACTAACATCCTAGCCTAATTGCTCCTGAGTACATACTCCCAAAAAAATTAAATTTGAAGGCCACTAAAAAAATGTACAAATTGTAATTTCTCACTCGCAAAATGTGTATATATAGTTATACGGAAGAAGAAGAAAAATTTTGAGGCCCCTAAAAATGCGCAAAAATCGGGGGTCTGAGGTGACTGTCTCTCCGGCCTCTACCTCAGGGTTAGCCCTGATGCTACACATACCTCAATTCATATCCAAAACTTATATTGGATTTGTCTTTAATTGATTATTGAGTCAATTAATTACTAAAAGAGAAATGGGTAAGATCCAATAATCATTAGAAGACAAGTTCAATATAAGTTTGGGATAGAAAATAAGGTATGTGTAGCATTTCTCATTGCTCCTTCTGTACTATATGCAATAACCAAGAAAGTACTCCAAGTAGTATTACAATTAGCTATTCAACCTTCATGCACCACTCAAGTATGGCCACTATTAGGCCCACAATCAGAGACGAAGCCTAATTAAGACCCGGTTGGGGGGCCCATAACACCCAAATATTTTGAAATCTCCCTATTGGTAGGAATTTGCACTTTGGCCCACCCAAAATTTCTAATAATTCTATATGTGTGTGTATGTATGTATGTATTTATGATTAAATTTATACTTTTAGGCTGTATGTGCTTTCTTTTGTATAGTATAGAAAATGAGCTTTTGGGTTTTAGCAATAAAAAAAAGCATATCTACTTATGATCAGATCTTGTAAAAAACCATAAAAAATTGAATTTTTGTTCCTTTTTTTGTTCAAAAGTATGATATGTAAACTATCTTCTTATTTTTTGAAGAAGAATATATGTAAACTATCTTTGCAAGACAAAAAATCTATGTCAAAATGTTATTACTTACTTTATAATAAGCTGTGATTATAAAAAAATTTATAAAGTTGTTTATTGTTTGGCTCACCCGGCAAAGTTGTTTTGACTTTGTTCTTGCCCACAATAGAAGGCATTAGAGCATCCACTGTCGTTTTCAAAAAACCCTAAAATTGAAAATCGATTTAGAAATAGTGCTCACTGTCGTTTGCTAAAAATCCAAAACTTAGGATAAGAGTGAACAGTGCTTTGCTAAACTTAGCAGCCGCTTTAGCCAATTACTAAATATAGAAGACGGACGATGTTCATCCGTTTGATGAAGCGACGGATGAAGGTATGCCGTCCGTAGTATAAAAAAAAAAGATCAGATGAGAGACGGATGATGGTGTTCCGTCTCTCATTGAAAACAAATTTCTTTAAAAAAAAATTCACTGAAAACACCACAGACGGATGAAGTTTTTCCGTCTGGTGTGTTTTTTTTATTTAAATTTTTTTTTAAACAAAAAAAAAACCAAAAAACACTCCAGACGGATGAAGTTGCTCCGTCTGGTGTGTTGTTTTGATTTTTTTTTTTTTTGATTTTTTTTACTGAATACCAAAAAAAAGGCGGAAGACCATCTTCTGTCGCTTCTATTTTTGGACTTTGACGGCTGCAGCGCGGTCCTTCTTTTGCTATTTCTAAATGCTATATATAGCAATTGACATAGCAAACGATAGTGGATGCTCTTACTGACTAGTTTAAGTTTCCATAGGTAGTTGTTGTACAAGTACTTATAATTTGCAAAATTTAGCAAAATCCCATACAGTCGTTGGCCAAAAACCCATATTATAAGTCAGAGATGAACAGTGGTCTGCTATATTTGGCATGGGTTACGACATTTTGTAAAATATTGGAGACAAATGATAAAATTTTATCGGGGGGATTTTTTCGCGCAATATATTATCAGACGAAATATGAAATTTCGTCCACTAATTTTTTTTTCAAATTTTTTTAGATCAGACAAAACATCATATTTCTTCTGATCAAATAATTTTCAAAGATTTGAACGGACCGAACAAGGTATTCCATCTGTTCAAATGGAAACAATGAGGGATAGAAGAAGATGTTCCGTCTCTAACAACTTTTTTTAATTCCCTCTTCCTCCCAAACACCAAACACCATCTCCCTCTATTTTCTCCACGTCACCCCCACTTCACTTCTCAATGGCATTCTTGTATATAAAATTTATATCTATATATTATGCTAATAGGAGAGAGAATGTACTCCCTCTCTTCTTTCTCCATTTTGAAGTAGAGAAATGAGAACAAAAATAGGAATTCACACATACCTTAACATGTGCACAAACCCAGCCACCACCTCCTCTCAATTTTTGGCCATTCGATCGTCCAGCTCAGTGAAAACTTGAGTAATCGAGGCCCCCGATTGCGCCATGTCGCCACCCAATCACGCATGTCCAATTCACTCTGCGGGCGAGCCCATCAAGTGGTTAACATCCCAGGTCGCGCTACATTACCACATCATCCTGACACCTTATTCTACATAGCAGGAGTGCACATGCTCGATAGGCGATTCAGATTTCTCAAAAAATTGTGCCAGCTCGATAAATCAATAAAAAGTCACAGAAAATCATTTAAAATTTCAAAAAGTATTATAAATACAGAAATTTAATTAGGAATTCTGAAAAATAATTGAAATTTTGGAATCTGTACAATATGCTAAACTACTTTTGTCTAGGATTTTTCTCATTTTTCCTTTTTAAAATAAAAAAAGAGGGCAAATATAGGAAGATAACTCCCTACTCTTACTCTATCTAAATTGGAATTAGAATCTTCATTATTATATAGATGATATTAAATGTATTTTTTTTATTTTATTATTTTTTAAAAAATTATGTGCGGCATTGTACTGATTATACTACATATTATATTATATTATATTATTTTATATAAGTTTGTCCCATATTGCTCAAGGGTTCACTAGTTTTTTTTTTAATAAAATGTTAAGTGACATCCCTCCTTTTTTCTTTTAAAAAATAAGCCGAAATGTAGGCCACTCCATTTTTCTTTTGAAAATGACAAATTATAGCAATAATGACTAGAGCATATCGTCATAATTGCCAATTGCTAAGTCGCCAAATTCGGCAATGAAAAACAAGAGATGCTCTTAGCCTCTACGGGTGGTCCTTTGTTATTATATATTTTTGGAAAACAGAAGACCATACTCCTCTTATCCTCCTTGAATCACAATTATCTTGAGAGGCTAGCTAGTTTTGTGTTATTATATATTCATGAAAAATAGAGGACCATGTTCCTCTTTTCCTCCTTGGAAGTGAGGGGCAAAGCCAGAACAATTTTGCCTGCAGGGCTAAGAAAGAATTTTATGGCTATATGTAAATATATATAAGGATTTTTCATAAATTTTAGGGGGTCCAAACTGTAAAATTTAATCTTTTGGAGGGGCAAAATCATAATATTTTTAGGGTTTTTTTTAAAAAAAAATCAATAGTATGATGGGGGTTTTGAAAGTCCCCCCCCCCCCCCCCCAAGCTGCTTGGAACACAGTTAACTTCCACGTATATTTGAAGATTTAGTTTTTATAGGAACACAATTATCATCAGGTCTATTTGTTGTGTATAGTTTACATATTGTCATTTTATCTCCATAAGTTGGGTGGTGGCTCACTGGCTGCTTCTTCGTCGAGAGAATACTAGAAGTATTATTTTCATCCACAAATTGTAAACTCATCATTGTGCATTTTCCCATTTGTATCACGTGTTGATTATATTCTAAATCAGTGACGTTCATGTTTCAGATTTTGAATTATAACTTTAGTTGCATGCCTTCATAACTTCACAAGAATAACAAAATATTAATTAATACAGGAATAACAAAATAAAAAAAAAGTTACAAAAGGTGGTGAGGAGTAATTAAAGAAAAATGAGAGCTAAACTAGCTGTTAGATTGAGTTGGGATATTATAAAGATGGCCTTAATCCAGATAGCATGGCCATATTACAAAGATGACCTTAATCCAGACAGCATGGTGGGAAGGAAATACAGGAATCTTTGTGAAAAAACATACTGACATTGTTCCACACTTCCACTTATTGAAAATTTATGGTAGCAACTTTGTTGTTGCAAGTTTGCAAGATACCCATTAAAAGTATGCTGCTATTAATGCATGCAGAGGTTGTGATTGCCATTGATCAGTGATCAGGAGCTTGTGGTTTTCTTTTGAACATGGTGAACATGATTGCAGCTCAGCAATTTCAAGTGACCAAGGTCTTACCTTTAGCTGAGAGGTGCTATTCACATTTGAACTCGTTGTTTGTTCCAAAATAAGTAATTTTTCATAATTTTCATAAAATATTTAACACAGAATCAAAGGTAGACAGAAAATTAATTTAACTGAAAAGTTAAAATAGAAAATATTGTAAAACAAAAATTTGAAATTGCAGAAAGGTCACAATCCTATGAAAAATATTTTGGGAAGCATATTATAGAATAGAATAAGAAGAGATATCCTATTGAAAGCACAACCCATATGAAGAATATTTTAAAACAGGGTAAAACAGGGTAAAACAGGGTCATAGTTTCGAAAGTAGGTCATACCGGTAAATTAGTCACCTACGTACAGGGCTGCAATCGAGCCGAGCCGAGCCGAGCCAAATACCTTCAGGCTCGAGCTCGGCTCGTTTACGAACCGAGCTTACTTTTGAGCTCAAGCTCGGCTTGAGCTCGGTTCGAGCCAAACTTTGAACGAGCTTTGACCGTATTCGAGCCGAATAGCTCGCGAGCTTAGCTTAAAAAAAGAAAAACCCAAGCTCGAGCTCGGCTCGTTTACGAAACGAGCTCAGTTTTGAGCTCGAGCTCGGCTCGAGCTTAGTTCGAGCCGAGCTTTGACCGAGCTTGAGCCGAATAGCTCGCGAATAACTCGATTCGTTTGCAGCCCTACCCACGTATTAAAGAAGTTTTGCCCAAATGATCCACTTTTTGAAAGTATTTACCAAATTTACCCACTTTCGAAACTATTTACCAAATTGACCTACTCGCTATTTGAGATAGCGAGTCTAGTTCAGAGAGCGAGTGTACTTGTACTCATTTTTTCAGAGAAATTTTGAACATGTATTTTTTATCTGAAATGTATATAACTACACTCGCTATCGCAGATAGCGAGTCTAGTTCAACTGACATTGCTATCTCAGATAACGAGTGTAGCTGCACTCATTTTTTAGAGAAATTTTAAACATAAAATTTCTACCTGAACTGTATATAACTATACTCACTATCTCAGATAGCGAGTATAGTTGTACTTATTTTTTAGAAAAAATTAAACATGCAAATGTGTAGACCTACACTAGTTATCCGAGATAGCAAGTTCAGTTGAACTAGACTCGCTATTTTAGATAGCTATCTCAGATAGCGAGTGTAGTTGTATATATTTCATGTTCAAAATTTCTTTGAAAAAATGAGTACAACAACACTCGCTATTTGAGATAGCGAGTTCATTTGAACTAAACTCGGATAGCGAGTCTAGTTGTATACATTTCATGTTCACAATTTTTCTGAAAATTGAGTACAACTACACTCGCTATTTGAGATAGTGAGTCTAATTCAAATGAACTCGTTATCTCAGATAGCGAGTGTTGTTGTATGCATTTCAGGTAGAGTTAATATAGAAGGGATTTATAGTGTGTTTTAGTTGAGTGTATTTTTTGTTAGTTATTATTACTTACCTCATCCTACCATTTTCAACTGCATTTAGTAATGCTAATTATACAACTATTAAGCTCGTACCACATTTGCAAGAAACAAATATGTAGTCAATTGAAAAGTGCAAAGCTTTGCAGCTACTACCAAACAACAACTATAGTTATTATTATTGCATATCATAACAGTTGAACGACAATATTACATGCAATAGTGTTTGCTAACTCAAAACCCTAAACCCATCATCCAAGATCCCGAATTGTGCATATTTAGTTGAATTTGAGATGTAGCCACTTTATTTCTATCTGAGATATTATATGGCATAATGTATGTGTGTTTAAAGCCAAGTCATTATGTATACAGGAAAAATTTGAGATTGTTAATTTTGTGGAAAATAAAATAACTAGACTTGCTATTTCAGATAGCAACCCTGGTTCAAAGACTTTGAAGTTTATGAAAAATTACAAATTCTCACAATCGCTATCCGAGATAGCGAACCTGATACAACCAGGGTCTCTATCTCATATATGTATGAATTTTAGCCACTGGTACAATTCGAGATCTTGGATGATGGGTTTAGGGTTTTGAGTGTGGGTGTAGAGAGCGTTGTAGCATTACTCTTTTGGAAAACAGAGTAATTTTGTTATTTTATTATTTTCTTAGAATAATAATAAAAGTGTTTATTATTATTTTATGGTTAATAATTTTGTTAGAATAATTTTGTTAGAATAATTTTGTTATTTTTATAGTTAACAAAAGTGTTTGACTTGGTCAAACTAATAGATCCTGTTGTTACTCTCTGAAAAATAGTATGCGAGTTTATTTTAGATTGACCGAAAAGTCGAGGGTTATCTGCATTGACGCTATGTAATTACAGTAGTGGTGTTTTCCTCAATTTACCCACATCCAAATTATCTTCTATCTATATGTGATGTTTTTAATATTGAAGTGTTTGAAGAGATCATGGCTGTAACAGATGATGGCTGTGGTTTGCATATAACCCGTAATTCAAACATGATCTATAGTTTGGACCACTCTGAATAATTGACATGATATTGGGGCCGCCTTGCATTGATGATAAGTTTTTACTGGGAAAAGAATTATATGCCTTATTATTGGACATAAAATATACACATGATATTCACGAGATCTTGGCAAATCAAATCATGAAAAACATATGTACAGATTTTAAGAAGATCTAATGGTCCATTTTTTTTTAATATAATTTCTTAGCTGAATTGGGCATATTATTTATTTCCACTCTTTTGGCTCTTTCTTTGCCGACTTAATTTATTTCCATTGGTTAATTTGGCAACCTGCAGGTCCAATTTTCTTATCAAAAGTATATATTTTTGGATCCTCCTTGGTTCACAATTATCTTGAGAGGCTAGCTCTAGCTGGTTTTGTGTTATTATATAGATTCATGGAAAATAGAGGACCATGTTCCTCTTATCCTCCTTGGAACACACACAGTTAACTTCCACGTATATTTGAAGCTTTAGTTTTGATAGGAACACAATTATCATCAGGTCTATTTGTTGTGTATAGTTTACATATTGTCGTTTTATCTCCTTAATTGAGTTGGGCGGTGGCTGCTTCTTCTGTTGTCGAGAGAAGAAGGGTATTATTTTCTTCCACAAACTGGAAACTCATCATAGCTAATGCATTTTCCCATTTGTATCACGTGTTGATTATATTCTAAATCAGTGACGTTCATGTTTCAGATTTTGAATTATAACTTTAGTCTGCATGCCTTCATAACTTCACAAGAATAACAAAATATTAATTAATACAGGAATAACAAAATAAAAAAAAAAGTTACAAAAGGTGGTGAGGAGTAATTGAAGAAAAATGAGAGCTAAACTAGCTGTTAGATTGAGTTGGGATATTATAAAGATGGCCTTAATCCAGATAGAATGGCGATATTACAAAGATGACCTTAATCCAGACAGCATGGTGGGAAGGAAATACAGGAATCTTTGTGAAAAAACATACTGACATTGTTCCACACTTCCACTTATTGAAAATTTATGGTAGCAACTTTGTTGTCGCAAGTTTGCAAGATACCCATTAAAAGTATGCTGCTATTAATGCATGCAGAGGTTGTGATTGCCATTGATCAGTGATCAGGAGCTTGTGGTTTTCTTTTGAACATGGTGAACATGATTGCAGCTCAGCAATTTCAAGTGATCAAGGTCTTACCTTTAGCTGAAAGGTGCTATTATATGTTTCGTTATTTAAGTTATTTTGTAGAACTTTGTACTACAGTTATCAAGCCTTTGTTAGAGGCCTGTTGAAGTTTGTCTTGGTGATAAGCTACATGTACTTGAATCTCTGCTTTTATATATATATGCTATTGGATGAAATTTTCTATAAGAATATCCTTATTATAAAAAAAATATGGTGGGGAGAACGAAACTAGAGTATTACAACAGAGAGGTTTGGTTACCGTTTGAGAGTTTACAGGAGAGAGAACCCTACACCTAAAAGGTGAGATCTTCAGATATTATAAACTCTGTATTTTATAGATCTTCAGAGATTGTAAATTCTGTTTTTTATATTTTTTAGTGAAAACTGCAAGAGTGGTTCAAATTATAGATCTTCATAGATTGTAAACTCTGTTTTTTATATTTTCTAGTGAAAACTGCAAGAGTGGCTCTATGTGGAAAAGTAGCAATTATACTGGGTGAAACCCAAAAAAAGAATCTTCAGATATTATGTGTTATTGTTTGCGTTTGTTTGCTTAGTAGTTTTCACTTGAGTAATGCTATGTGCTTAAGCTGTTTACATAAAGTCTACTTCACAATGTGATATGACACTATTTCCATCGTATCAAATCTTTTTTATACATGGGCAGTTAGAGATTGTGCCACATCATTTTGTGGAGTAAATATTATGCAAAAAGTTTGTGCAAAAATCATTATTCTTTTCCCTCCACATCTAGTTTGCAATCTCATGGGGTATTTGGCATAAGAATCAGGGTCGTGCCTAGCTTAGCCCAACCCCCATTCATGAGATTAATTAAAGTTTGAGGTTGCCTAGATTCTGGGTCTAGACCCAATACGGGCCAAGATCAATAAGCCCATACATTAATCTTATTGGGACGACATATTGAATATATGTCCATTTGCATCTAATTTTGTGCTTATATATATATCATACCTATATGATACCACTTCAATGTCTATTTCAAGTACTTCGCAAACCAACTTAAAATTTAGATATAGAACGTGTACATCCTTTTAAATAACATAAAGACTAATTGTCAAACACAACCATATTTTATGAATAATAACATATAGGTTAATTGTTCAACATAACAATTATGAGGAAGTTCAATTTCCATACTATGCTCCAGCTTTTACGAAGTAGTCAAACATATATACAAGATGATAGTTAAAATCGCAGCAAATCAGAGCCGTACGATTTCAGTAAAGATCTCAAAGCTTCCATAGGCAGATTAGCCATCACATGCCTCTTTTACAGGTCTTGGCCCACTCTAAGGAATGAGCTTCTTTCAAGCCCATAAAAAGTGACAGACTAGGCCCATTAGGAGAGACACCCAGCCCATGAAGGCTAGGAGTCAAATCTCTTATCCCCTAACAAGGATATCTTATCTCTTGAGGGGGAGAGACATGAAAGAGATAAGCAAGTTAAATCGATCCAACAGACACAAATCAATCCCTTGAAATGTCTCTCAGACCTATAAATACCCCTCCCCCTCTACAGTCAGAAGGTAATAAAAAATTTGCCAGTTTTCACTCTTACTCTCTCTCTCTCTCTCTCTCTCTCTTTCTGGTTCTGACTTGAGCGTCGGAGGGCCTGTAGCCGGGGCCAAACCCCGGTGTTTCAGGCTTTTGCAGGTCCATCAGCCGCATCGGCAACTGTCAGATTCAGATCACAGTGGTCAATTAACGATCCAAATTTATTCGGAGGAGCTCCAATCGCTTTTAACGGCCAAGGTCACAAGTCAGCTTCGTAGTAGTTTCCATCAATTATTAACTCATTATCTGTTTGCTCCCACACCGAAATAAGCAGCAACATATTGGCACCGTCTATGGGAAAAAACTATACAAGTCAGGCTTGTCTCCATGCCACCAAGACTAAGTGTCACGTCCCACTTCCCAAAATATGGAATACGAGTTTGTAACGAAGACCTAGCGAATGATGTATACACCATCCATAAGCTGTACCAGCCTAACTCAACAATATGAACAACAAACACAAGCACGCAAGAGAATATAATCACATGAATCAAAGAACAACTTCAATAATAAATGAAATAATCCAAATAATAATATCCAACATAATATCCAATATCTGGAAAAACAAACTCCGGGACAAAATTCCAAAATAATGTATAATATCAAAGACAAAGTCAAAGGTAAATATAACATCAAAATAATTCTAGCAGTGAAATCTTCGGCTCTATCTTCTAGAATCGTTGCTCACCAATTTCTTCTGATAGTGATCCTTCAGTACCTGTACACTCGTGATCTAAAAAGAGTGAAAATAATGTCCTTAGAGCAAGTCATGCACAACAAGTAAAGGAAAACAGAGAATAATAGGGAAACACGGTATATAAAAAATAAGGTACGGGATCAAAGTCAAGGAGAGAGACAAAGATTGGCAATAATGTCAAAGGTCTATTTTTAATCATGCATTAATTAATAATGTCAATTTAAGTTCTATATTGTTGAATGTATACGGGATCAAGCATGAAATATCAAATGCAGGTTATTAATCATTTTATTAACCTATCTAGTGCACGTACTAGTGCGTTCCATTCCACAGGTTCGGCGCATGCAAACAATGAACGCTTTAGACTGATGGTGAATTCACGGATCGTGTACTCATAACAAGATGAGAAGATATCATGATAGCGTGATCACACAATGACAAGCATTTCTCCACCTTCCATGCAATAAACCATGTAAGTAAGAAGGCCTTTACCGAGTACAGTTTCTGATTGTTCATTACAAAGTCATCCCATAATACCCCGGCTTGTTAATATTTTATTTCATCCTATGTGAGCATGCAAGAAGGTGTCATGGTTGTATCATACTAGGTGTGACTAATTCTACTCGTTACATCGAAAGCAAGAAGTAAATATATTAAGTCAACACAAATCATACAATCTGGACAGCAAGACGTTAGTGTACAAAAACAGAGATTTACGTTGCTACAAAAAAGTAAATCTGGATCTGTCAGAAGTTCTAGAAACTAGACTCCCTGCCGGTTCCAACGAATATACACACAACATATAAATATTATAAAAACTTGGTCGAAATTCCTATTCTTTTCAGATTTTATGTTCAGGCAGCAGGTTATAGATTGTGTTCACATATATGTTTCAGGTCATAAAACTCGTCAATTAAATCTACAAAAAATCAGGGTGATTCCCACACATTAGTTTCAGCAAATTAATTTGATATTTTTATTTTACTGTTAACATGTTCTATTTACTAATAAATCAGGGTGATACGCATGAAATTGTGAATCTGGAAATCAAAACCATCAGTACTAAAAGACTGATATCTAACAGATTATAACTCAGAATTCAATTCCGTCGAATATTCTGAAAAATAGACTCATGGGGCTACAATTCATATTTACAAAGCTCTTTCAAATTACTACAGCAACAGGTTCAAAATTCTGATACGAAAAGAAGTAAACAGCAAGCCAGAAAAATAATTTAATTTGAATAGGCAATAATTTCATCATACAAGCATATAATTCATGATAATTAATAAACAAAGTGCTATTTGATGATTTACATGAATTTTCTAGATTTATGATGCAATTTATAGTCATGGCAATTATTTAATCAAATCAAATTTAATCGGAAAGATTCAATTCTTCCAACAATTCTATAACATGGATCTAGTTATTTTCATGTATCTCGTGCATATGCAATGTGCAATAGGGACTAGGGTTCGAATCAAAGATAAAGGCACAAAGTCAAGGATATCTCGGGTTAGCTCGTGTAAACCCTCAATATACTCAACGGAAGACGAATAGTATAACAATATGATGATTAAAAGATGATCTACTTGCGGGGATCAACAAAATTCTTGAACAACAGTAATCAAACTATTTCAATAGAGACTTGCCTGTTAGACGGTAAATTCGAATATAAAGAATAACGGGATGGGAATCCTGGGTGACGAAACACACGCGACAACCGAATCCATGAAGACATGTGCGCTTCACATGCACAACAGCACACAGAAACAGTAAATCGCCTCTCTCCCAAACACCAAACAGCAAACACTACAAAACAGACTCGATTTCCCGGCATTTTTTACGTCTTTGCCGGCATTTTTTTACGCCGGCGAAACCTTCACCAGCGTTTATAATTGCGCCGGTCCAAATGCCGCCGAAGCGAGCGTCGCGGAAAGGTAGGGGTCTACACCGGCGGTTTTACTGGACGCCGGTAAATATTACAGCTACACCGGCGGTCAACGAACACCGGTGTATGGGGGTCTCTGAGTGCCGTTCTTTTCCCCAATATACATTCACCGGCGGCCATAAACCGCCGGTATTTATCCATTCACCGGCGTTTATAGAAACGCCGGTGTAGATTGAAAGTATACTGGCAGTCGTACACCGCCGGTGTACGTGCATTTATGAGTGCCCGGTTTTCCCTACTTACAAGCACCGGCATGACCAAAAAATGCCGATGTAGTTACGTTCACCGACGTTTTATAAAACGCCGGTGTTCCTTGGTGCCGTTACAGCTGGCGGCATACACCGGCATGTGTGGGAACGCCTCTCTATCGCACACTGCAACTAATTCATTAGATAGACCGACGTTTTATAAAACGCCGGTCTATCTATGCCCGTTTGTTTTTCGTGCTCCAGTTTTCCGTTCGATTTCAATTCACAGTTTCATTTATAAAACCTGTAAACTAATTCACAACTGATTCAACCAATTTCGTTGCATATTAATGTGCAAATCACAACCAAATGCAAGAATAATTAAAGATAATAAAGTTTCACACGTGTCATATCATTGTCTAAATTCACCGCAAAATTAACAGTGTCATAATTAACAAATACATATAGTGACGAATTGATGAATCCAATAATATCCACATTTAGGAGCAGTAATCTTACTGCAATTGGACATTTAAATGCTCTATATGTGGTATTTTACTCTTATTTTCTCTTTTCCATAGGAAACAGCCTAAAAACACGAAGCAGATTCAAGACTAATACAGACTGAGAGGATGATACACAGAAACTGCAGAGCATAAGTCGACTGGTTCTTCAAACAGGCGACTGGACAGAGAGGTTGAAGCTGCTCAGTACAGTCGACTTACTCCAAAGACAGTCGACTTGACGGAGTGATTGTGAATCTACAGATGTCTTGACACAGTCGACTGATCTCAAAACCAGTCGACTGGTATTCAGCGGCTTAAAAGATAAAGATAGTTTAAGATCCATCCTCAACCAATTCCGAATCAAATGGAAGTTATCCAAACCCGGATAATCTGCAAATAACAACTCACCAACAATCAAAGTCAAAGAACCGGGATTTGCAAGTAAGAAGATGGACTCAGTCCTATGCGTGAAGAGATAAGAAATCAGGAACTTGATATCTGCAGACAAGGACAAGAGAAACTATAAAAAAAGAGAGAGTCATCTACCATCAAGGAGACCATCGACCAGCAAGCATCAAGAGACCAGCATCAAGAAGGAGGAGAACAAGTCGACTGCTGATTGGGCTCAATTTCAACATCATACAAATCAGTGTTCTTCTGTTCTTCCTTTTACTTTTTATTGTAGAGTCATGAATTCTATTTTATTAATCAATAAAGGTTGTGTTATGTGCAACTAATTTTATAGTTGGGTAGATTGAAACTGTAGTCATGTAATGCTTATATTCTTCTCAACACTACTCTATTACTTATTGATTAAACCTGATTGTATTGGTATAGATTTATAATATGAATCAAACTTGTTCAGAAGTTCTTAGAGCAGTCGACTGAGAGTGACAGCAAGTCGACTGCCATGCAGAACCTGAGATTATCAAGTTTGCGTATTATAAAGCTGAATCTGTTATATGAGCATAGAGACGACCCGTATCTCGTGCCCATAACTTGTAACACAGGAATCTCTAGGGGTTCTTGGTTTAATCAACTTGAAGGATCTAGATCTGATACCAATTTCTAGAACTTTAAGTGTTTGTTCGTTTCCATTGTTCCTATGCTTTCTTCAAGTGCAACTTAGTAGATACCATGCTAAATACTTAAGGAAAGAAACGAATTAGAGTAGATACCATGCCTAATTCTTGGCCTAGGGAAACATTAACTTTAAGGAGTAGATACCATGCCCTTAAAGGAACAAACATGAGTGATCAGAGTAGTGTAGAAGGTGACTTAGCATTCTTGACTACAGGTGGAAATCAAAGCCCAACTACTTTAATAGATATTCGTGACTCAAATTGTGATTCTACTTAATTTAGATTTTTATCTTTTCATTTCCTTTCAATCAGACTTTTAGAACAAAACTTTATGATCTGCATTTTCTTTTGTTTTATTGATTAGTTAGTTAAGTACTAAAATCTCTGTGGGATCGACCCTTGCTCTTCACTACGCTTCTATAAACGATTCGTACACTTGCGAGGTTTTAATTTGTGTCTAGTTTATCTATTTATTTAGATAGCTGGATTGCACAACACGAATATCTCAAATAGACTCTCTGCCGGACTCTCAAATACATTACTGCTACAAAAAAGGAAATCTGGATCCGTCAGAATTTCTAGAAACTAGACTCTCTGCCGGTTCCAACGAATATACACACGACATACAAATATTACAGAAACTAGGTCGAAATTCCTATTCTTTTCAGATTTCATGTTCAGACAGCAGATTATAGATTGTGTTCACATATATGTTTCAGGTCATAAAACTCGTCTATTAAATCTACAAAAATTCACGATGATTCCTACACATGTCTAGTTTTAGCCGAATTAATTTCATATTTTTATTTTACTGTTAACATGTTCTGTTTACTAATATTTCAGGGTGATACGCATGAAATTGTGAATCTGGAAATCTGAACCTAATAGTACTAAAAGACTGATATCTAACATATTATAACTCAAAATTCAATTCCGTCGAATGTTCTGGAAAATAGACTCATGGGGCTAAAATTCATATTTACAAAGTTCTTTCAAATTACTACAGAAATAGGTTCTAAATTCTGATACAAATAGAAGTGAACAGCAGGCCAGAAAATAATTTAATATGAATAGGCAATAATTTCTTCATACAAGCATACAATTCATGATAATTAATAAACAAAGTGCTATTTGATGATTAAGATGCAATTTCTAGATTTATGATGCAATTTACAGTCATGGCAATTAGTTCATCAAATCAAAATCAATCGGAAAGATTCAATTCTTCCAACAATTCTATAACATGGATCTAGTCATTTTCATGTATCTCGTGCATATGCAATGTGCAATAGGGACTAGGGTTCGAATCAAAGATAAAGGAACGAATTTAAGGATATCTCGGGTTCGCTCGTGTAAACCCTCAATATACTCAACGGAAGATGAATAGTATAACAATATGATGATTAAAAGATGATCTACTTGCGGGGATCAACAAAATTCTTGAACAACAGTAATCAATCTATTTCAAGAGAGACTTGCCTGTTCGACGGTAAATTGAATATAAAGAATAACGGGATGGGAATCCCGGGCGACGAAACACGCGCGACAACCGAACTCACGAATACACGTGCACTCTAAGTGCACAATAACACATAACAACAGCGAATCCCCTCTCTCCAGAACACCAAACAACAAAGGAGAGAGAGAAAGAAAGCAGCGGTAGTGGACAGCGACTCGACGGCGGGGCTAGGCGGCGACTGGAGACAGTAGCAACCCACAGCAAGGGCGGTCGACTGGCGAATGACAGTCAACGGTGCTCGGGAACAGGGCAGCAGCGAATACAGAGGAGCTCGAAGGAAAACAAGGGAGTTCGGAGGTTGGAGGTAATGGGGCGTTGTGGTGATCGGCAATGGTGAGAACGGCGGTGGGTAACGAAGGCGTGGATGAAGATCGGCTGGGCATCGACGCGGATGAGAGATGGCGATGGCGGATGCACTGGATGGAGATGGGCGGTGGCGTTGGGTTTCGACTGACGAAACTGGGGATGACGATGAGACGGGGGGTTCTTCAACAATGGGGAAGGTGACGAGGCGGAGGAGCAGGCGAGGGTCGACGAGCGGGATAGAGGATGCGGTGGTTGAAGAGGATGAGCGGTCGATGGGTTCAAGGGAAAGAAATAGGGGATCGGGGGTAGGAGAGAGAAAGGGTGGCGGGAGGTTAGGCAAGAGAGGATGAGATAAATTAGGGTATTTAATTAATTAGGGTTTTAGGGGTATTTATATAGGATAATAGATGTTGGGTTTTGGGTTGTGGATTAACTGCTATAGGGTATGGGTTTAGGATCAAAAAAAGGGAAAAATAAATAGAAATCAATGGGATATGAATGTAATGGATCAATATGAACCCAAAACACAAAATAACAAAATTAGTAGTGAGCCACAAATTCAGGGTTCAAGCCAAAAAGAGTACAAAATGATCAAAAGAGAATAGGTGAGCCCAAAGAAAAGCAAGATTTATTATTTAAAACAGATTCAAATACAGTAATCAAGAATGAAGAAAACTACAATAAAAATCCAAAAACAGAAAAATAGGGGTTACACTAAGAGGTAAAGGGGCGGTCTCCAGCCGTCGCACTACCTCTCTTCGTCAACCAGCTCCTCCTATGGAAGATCAAATTCCTCCTCAACAGTCACCCCGGCAGCCTAATCACGCTCCTTCCAATGGAGAGGCACCGGGGAGCCCTCCCAACATGAACAATATCCTCAGTACGACCGCACCTCAATCTATAATACTTTAACTGATTCAATGGACTCGCGAGGCCCACAGTGGTCTAGAGACCTCTGCCAGGTCATCAGTAACAGGCCACACGAAACCAACCAACGAATTAGGTTGGATGAGAGGCGCGCCCAATCTGAGGCCTCCCGTTCGGGACATCAAGCGAACCAGAGAACCAATCTTTCTAGACAAAGATCAAGGCAATCCTCCTCTCATAGGGGGCATTCAATAATGAGGAGCCTAACTTATGAGAATTGAAGGATTCCTGTGCAGAACAGAGGGCAAAACGCCTCAATCATAAGGGCTGAATTAGATAAGTTCAAGCTAGACATCTTCCATGCTATCCAAGGGAGTCAAGATCTGGGCCTGCCCCCTGACGAAGGATCCGCTGATTCAACTGGACCCCAAAAGAAGGACGACCAAGTTCTTCGCTGTATCCAAGAGGTAAAGAAACGTCTAGAACAGATGAAGAATGAGAAAAACCACTCCAATAGAGCCTACTGCCCTAGTCGACCTCCTTTTAGCAGAGCCATCCTCAATGCGCCCATCCCAAAGGGCTTTAAGGCTCCTCAATTCGAAATCATACAATGAGGAATCAAACTCGATAGACCATATCAAGAGCTTTAAAACACTCAATTTGAGACCTCTTTATTTTCTTTCGACTTACTTTTACTTTCATTTATTTTTCTTATTTTATTTTAGTTTATTTTATTTTATTTTATTTTATTTTATTTTATTTTATTTTTAGTTTTTCTATTTTTTAATACTTACATTTCAGGAAATACAAGGAAATTATCATGGTGAACGATGAAAACAGGCCATTGAGAGACTATGCTATGCCGTCAATTTATAGAACAATATCAAGCATAAAGAGGCCGGTTATTGAAGCTACCGATTTTGAGATTAAACCGGCGATTATTCTATTGATTCAACAACTGTTCAATTTTGGGGACTACCGCACGAGGATCCTTATGTTCATATTGCAAACTTTCTGGAAATTTTCTTTCAAGCACAACGGAGTATCAGATGATGTAATCAGATTGAGACTCTTTCCTTTTTCACTACGAGATAAGGCAAAGGCTTGGCTACATTATCTACCACCCGGTAGTATTACTACTTGGGAGGGACTTGCACAAAAATTTCCAGCCAAGTATTTTCTGCCAGCAAGGAAAGCAAAACTAAGAAATGATATTTTCACATTTACTCAATTTGAGACCGAGTCTTTGTAGATGCATGGGAGAGGTACAAAGAGTTATTAAGAAAGTGTCCTAATCATGAACTACCGAAATGGCTGCAAATTCAAATATTCTATAATGGTTTGGGAGTTACATATCGATCTATGGTTGACGTAGCAGCTGTTGGTGCACTTATGAGCAAAACTTACAAAGCAGCCTATGATCTTTTAGAGGAGATGGCATCAAATAATTACCAGTGGTCTTCAGAGCGAACAATGCCCAGAAAAGTGGCTGGAGTTTTTGAACTTGATCCTTTTTCTACTTTAAATGCAAAAAAATGATACTTTATCTAAACAAGTTGGAAATATGAATTTTAATGCTATTCAATCTAATCTGATTTGCGATATTTGTGCAGGAAATCATTCAAGTACACATTGCCAAGTGGGGAACCCTTTTTCTCAAACAAATTTCAATCAAGCAAATTACATGTCTAATCTTCAACTTCAAAACAATTCTTATTCGAACACGTATCATCAAGAATGGAGAAACACCCCCAATTTTCCATGGAACAACAATCAAGGAGCAGTTATACCACTTCAAAATTTTCCACAGCAAGAAAAGAAGCCAACACTTGAAGATATGTTTATGCACTACATACAAAAGACAGATTTGGCAATCCAAAATGTTGCAAATTCAACTTCGGCTTCCATTCACAATCTTGAGGTACAAATTAGTCAAATTTCAAATATTCTTAATGATAAAACTGCAGGAACATTACCAAGAAACACAGTTGTCAACCCCATGGAAGATGTCAAAGCATTAACACTAAGCAACGGGAGGACAATTGAGCAACCACAAGAAGAAAATGGCGAACAGAATGTGGTTGAAAAGCAAAGTGAGATCGAACCAATTGTGAAGGAATAAACGCAGCATGAGCAAGTAACTTTTGATGTTTTTAATTCCATAAAGTTTCCTCCTGAAGAACAGTCATCTTTTCAAGTAAGTGAAACTGATTTAATTGTGGGCAAGAAACATAGTGTTGAAATTGAAAATTCACCTATAAAAGTATGTCCAACAAATTCAGAAACTTTTGAAACTGAGAAAGAAAATAATTTGAAATATGTTATGTTTTTGGATGCTGCACCCTCTATTTATTCATTTTTTCAGCAAAAATTCAAGGAGGTGGGGAAATCAAAGACATCATCATCAAGAAAGAAATGCCCCAAACTAGAACTTGAACCTGATCCACACCTGAAGAGAAGAATTAGAAAGGATGTTTTAATGTTTTTGGATCTTGGCGTTAGATAACCATCTCATCCCCATGTCTGGCTGAAGACCTAAAACTTAGCGCTTCTTGGGAGGCAATCCATGTTTTCTTTTATTGCATTTAGATTTGATTTATATTTTAGTTTATTTTATTTTAATTTTTTATTTTATCTTGTAGGATTGCATGAGTTTGAAAGTCGCCGGGCGAAGCTGTTTTGTATACCTTCATTGATGGCTGTTTTTGAGCAGTATGGAGTCAGAATCTGGAAAACTGATTCAGAGAGAAATTATAGACAATTGTCTTAGCTTTCTAGCAAAAAAAATAATCAGCCCATTTGGACATCTGCAGCTCCAGATATCTCAAGAATACTAAACGCCGCGCGTGCAGAATTTTTAAGACGAATCAGGAGAGAAATTCTGAACTTTTTGCCTTCTTTTTGTTTTTGTTTTTTTCCTTTCCCATTGAAGACAATGTGATATTCAAGTTTGGGGGGAAGGTTTACAAATTTATTATTTATTTTTGAAAAGAAAAACAAAACAAAAAGGGATTGCAATTGGGCTCACCATTACATTTTTGAGTTCTTTATTGTGATAAGCATTGAAATAATTTTTTTAGGATAGAAAATTTCTTATAAAGTAAGAGTAAGCATTCCTTACAAAATTGTGTTAGTCATGCTATTATACTTAAAAGACAAATGTGATGCTTTTCTCTTGTGATTATCCCCTTTGATTTAGTCCTAAACAAAGTTTAAGTAAATAGAGTAATAATGAAAAAACATAAAATTATTTATGAATAAAGTCAATCTAATCCAATGTTTTGAGTTGCTTAGTAACTAGGGGTATTCATCACCAATGTTTACTTTTACGTCAAACGGCAACTTGAAATATGAGTATGAAAAACACTCTAAGTTTGTGACTTGTTGAGTAACCGGGTGAATTCATCACAAATGGTTTTCATTCGCGTCAAAAGGTAAGTGACAACTTAGAGAAAAGACTAAAAAAATTAAAATAAAATAAAATCTAGTTTGCTACTCGGTTTGTAGTAGTGAGAAGGGATAATCACAAATTGAGTTGTTACATACTATGATTACATTAATTGCATGAAAAATATGATTGGGTTTGGAATTATGAATAAATAGTTGCACTGGAGAAAGTGGGTATGCTTGATTTTACTTTATTTGTTATTGTTTATAATTTTAATTGAAATTTTGATGCTTACATGATAAGATCTCTTAGTGTGATGAGTTGAGACTATTATTGAGCCTATTATTCCCTTATTCATGATTTTACTTTTCGCTCGAGGACAAGCAAAATCTTAAGTTTGGGGGTATTTGATGTGTCTAATTTTTATATAAATATTTGTACTCATTTACCCATTAAAATTGCTTGTTTTCGTTTATATTGTTTATAATTCATATTATTTCTATAAGATTTCAATTAATTAATTATTTTTAAAGAAATAAGATTTTTGATGCAAAAAGTGAAGATTTTTTGGTAAAAATCAACAAACAAAGCAAAACTATTGATTTATTAATTTTTATTGTTTTGTTGAATCTTAATTTGCTAATTGAGCTAAAAGTGTGATAAATAATTTTAAAAGGGTTTAAATGAGCTAATATGATTTTTAGTTAGCTTAATTTATTTTAAACAAATTAATGTTATTTTATTTTTTAAACCCTAATTTCTGGTATTATTTTTTGTGTATGCAACACGTGTTTGCAAGAAACGGAAAGAAAAGAAAAAGGAGAAAGAAATAAAGATCAGACTAAAGAAGGAAGGAAATAAATGAAAAAGGTGGAGATTTTTCTGCAAAAAGCAAACCCTAATTCTCCTATCCGTTTGTCTATAAATACGCACCAGTCACGCACATCAACCTGAAGAGGTGACAGCTGCTATCATAATAAACAAATAAAAAAAAAAGACGAAAAATCCAAACACAGAGAGAACCAGTCTCTCTGTTTTACGCGGTGATCAAGACACAAAGAGGAGAGAGAAGCTGACGTGGAGCTGCTTTCCTGGTGCGTGCTTCGAGGCAACAGAGACGCAGCAGATCCGGTCGGCTGACGTGGCGACGTAGACAGCACATGACAGCCCCCTGACGTGACAGTGACTCCGACAGCTAGGTGACGTGTTGGCGGTGCGTGTCCCGAGGCATGCTGACGTCAACACGCTCTGTGTGCGGCTCTGATTTCAACGCGACAGAGACAGAAGAGAGAGAACGGCTTGGGCTCGGTTCTAGGAGTTCGGTTTGCAATATTTTTATATCTTATTGTATCTCTTCTTCTCTAATTTTTTTTTACGATGCAATCCATGAACAAATTTATTAGTTGCAATAATTTTATTATGAACTAAATATTATTTTTCTAGGGCTAAGATGTAGCCTAGTTTTTGAGAGCACAATTTTAATTCCTTATTATTGTTCTATTTTTTTTATGGTTGTGTGTTGATTTTTATTCTTAATGCGTACAATTGGTGGATAGACATTTGTATGATCTTTTAAATCATGAAGAGACCGAACTGGTGATTTGTGGTTAATAAAAATTAAACACCGTTATAGGAGAATGTGACCGTTAAGAAATCCATAGATCTTAATGAATTTTCAATTAATAATTTGTGAATGAACTAAGGCAAATAATTAGTTGAGAATAATTCTGATACTGCATGAGAAAGAGTAGTGAATACTTTTGGGATTTTGGTCTACAACTTGGAAAAAATTATATTTTTATTCATAAGGAGTTATAAATTGTGTGTGATAAACTAGGTGAAGTCAAAGCCCTAGAATTTATTTTGCAATAAACAAATCACAAGAATTTCACAGTCCGCTCCCACTTCACTAATTTAGTTAACTTTAATTAGATTAATTTAATTTAGTTGTTTTATCATTTATTAATATCGATTATCCAAATAGTGATTCATCTAGTAAATTCGGTACTCAATAAAATAATTAGTCCATGTGGGTTCGACACTCTATTCACTTAACTATACTACTTATTGCGATTTTGTATACTTGCAAATATTCACATTAGACTTCGTCAAGCATTTTACAGCTGAAGCAAGGTCAATTTCCTCCTTGGATTCTTCAGTGGTGGCTGCAGCCTTCCGCCACAACGTCATGCATAAGGAACTGAAAGCATCCCTCGCCAAGAGGCCACCCTGAGATTTCACTGAGCTCCTGGAAAGGAGTGAAAAGTACATCATAGTCGAGGAAGCTCTCAACCCTCAATTTAAGAAAGAGTCACTTTCCGGGAACAAACGGAAAAACTCAAGTGATGAAACGCCCAAAAAGTTTCAGAAAAATGATGTAGGTCAACGCCGTCCTCCTCCTACACTCTGCTTTGAAAAATTTACACCTTTGAACACAAGTGTGTCTGCCATTCTCATGGCGGTTGAAAAAGACCTCCTCCCAGAATGACAACGGCCGGCAAGAGAAGAGACAAGGACCTATGGTGCGCATTTCACAGAGGACACGAACATAATACTGACAATTGCAAAGCCCTTAGACAAGAAATTGGAGACCTGGTTCAGCGGGGCAATCTCTCTCAGTTTGTCCAACGAAACAATAACACCGAAAACCCTCCTCCACAGGGGGCTAATTAGCATCCTAAAAGGCCTTCTGAATCACGAGACTCTGAGCACATGGCCATTATGCACACCATCCATGGCGGACCTGTGGGGGGAGATTCTAACTCCTCTTGCAAAGCCTTTGTAAGGGAGGTTAACTCGGTTCATAACACTCCACCCCCAAAGGGTTCGAGCCTCTCAGTGTCCTTCTCTGATAAAGATCTCGAGGGCATCAAAATGCCTCATTACGATGCACTAGTTATCAATCTAGGCATGGCAAATTACAAGGTGCGACGTATCCTCGTAGACAACGGCAGTTCCATGAACATCCTCTTTATGGTCGCATTTAATGTGCTAAAGCTCTCCTGAGATCAACTCAAGCCAGTCAGCTATACACTTCATGGCTTCTCAAGTATACTTGTCCAGGTCGAGGGAATAGTCGCACTCGACGTATTGGTAGGGAAGGCCCCAGCAACTCGGAAAGAATCTATAGACTTCCTGGTAGTCGATGTCAAATCTGCATACAATTCCATATTCGGCCGCCCAGGACTAGCCGCTTTCCACGATGTCGCCTACGCATTTCATTTGAAAATGAAATTTCCAACAACAGCAGGCGTAGACCAAGTAGTGGAAAGCCAACAGGAAGCACGGGCATGCTACACAGCTACCATGGGGGGGTTCAGTTCTCCCTCTCTGTACTGAAGAACTACTACAGGAAAACAATCTTTGTATTACAGGGCCTGAAAACGAGGTCGAAGCCCCTACATTGGGTAGCCAAACCGAGAATTTTCAAACTTGTCAAGTTACCTCCTCCCGGTTCTGAGAACGTCCTCATCAGAACCCACCAATACACTCAACTCCCTCACCCGAAGCCACCCCACTCACTCATCAGAAGCAAACAATCTTGCCTAAGCACGTTGGTCCATCAGAAGGTTCCTCTGTCTCTAGGCAAAACAACGGGGGGCTCCCCCCGAAGCAAGCAAGTCCAGAAAAGGTCTACCAAGTTGTTCGCTTAACAGCTCATCAACTTTGGGGGGGGGGGGCAGGGATATGTCAGTAAGGACTTCCAATGAGTGATGCTGTAACATCCCGTATTGTACGATACTTGAATATATATATGTATGTATGTTGTCTATATGCGTGCACTTGATTGCAGTATTATGGGTTTATTTTGCTATAATGGTGTGTGGTTAGGGTTACGGAACGGTTCATGGGAGGATTGAATTCTAAAAGATGCACGAGAATGAGGAGGACCGATACTAGTATAAACGCTAGTTTTCGGTACGATGCCTATGCAAATATAACACTGTATGATACTACAGTGGATATATATTGTGTGCACTCGATAAAACTCTCGTCTCGCACTCGTAGGAACCCATTTAAGCTTAAGATGGGTAGGCAACACAACAACCACCAAACCATGGGCTAGAAGCCATGGTTTGATCCAAAACCACCTACACACCTACCCTACCCCCCTAGCTTCAAAACCGGCCCATATCCCTTCTTTTCGCAATTTTTTCTCCACTCCATTCCACCTCCTTGCTCTGGAAATTTCAGAACTCTTCCAAGAGAGAAAAAAAAAGGAAGAAGAGAAAGTGAAGAAGAAGGTCTCAAGGAGGGATTTTCAAAGGGAAAAGCTTGAGAAGATCCATTCCTCTATAGCAACCAAGGGTGGGGAGTTTCTCTAAACCTTCATTTCTGGTCTTTTAATTGATTTTGCTTGCATGCATGTTTGATAGGATGTACTAGAATGATCATCTAAGAGTTAAAAGTTGGAATCAGAACTGAAACTAGAAAACTGGTTCAGAATGTCATTTTGTGGATTTTTTCGAGAGAAAACTACAAAGAATTAGACCACGAAATTTTCAGATATTGTTCATATATATGTTTAGAATTTTCATGATTTATTTAAGATTTTTCTTAGGTCATCAGATATTTTAATAAAATCGAATGGTAAAACTGTGTCGTAAGGCAGATTCAGCAATTGATAAACAGAATGACTGATGTTGTAGAAATTTTCATAATTTATTGGAGTATGTTCTTGATCTGAACTTTTTACCCTATATTCCTGCATGTATCTAGATTGTATAAAAAAATCAGGCAATTTTTTGGATGAGTTTATAGGCTTGAGAAAAATTAATCTTTAATCAGTAGCTGAAGATGAACTAAAGAACCTGATGGTTTCTGTGCTAAATTTAAATAGAGAGAACTCACTGTATATTTGGAGTTTTGGCATGAGATATTTTGCATTTTGTTTAGTAAGATCTCTAGTTTCATCAACATAAATTTTATACCATTTGGACAAGTATGGAATTTAATATGATTTTATGAGTATGTACTGTGCTGGTTTCAGCCAGTTTGGATACCCTGTAGAGATTGGACATTTGAGGCTCATTAAGAGCACATTTTGAGAACCTGATTCATTAAAGAGTTGTAGTATACACCTAAAGCTTTCCAAAAAGACCTATTTGAGGCAATTCCAGTAAAGGATTGATTTACTGTGATTTTTGTAATACTGGACAAAGACCTAGAGTGGATCTGAGTGCTCTGATTTAGAGGGACCCATTGTGTGATTTGGTGCATTGGTGAGAGATGTGTGTGTTAGGGTGACTTATTGGTATAATTTAGACTCATAACCAACTAGAGAGTTGTTGAGGACACCCACACCTTTCTATAGAACTTGGGTTGGTGATGTTCTGATAAACGAGTAGCGTTTTGTGCTACCGGTAAGGTGCAGCCCGTGCACAGGAAGCACGCAGGCTGAGGCTTGAGAGGTTATTTTGGGGAGCTAGATGATTGAATTTAAGTTCATGATCAACTAGAAAGTTGTAGCCTAGGATCTTACCTTTCCGGATTGGGCTTGTACACTCCAATCGGAGTTGTATCGAGGAAGTTATGACCTTTTTAAGTTTCTGGCAGAAACCCGTAGGTCGCTTAGTCTTGGTTTTGACTAAGTATTGTGAGGACATTTCCCGTGTGAACTATCAGAGTTGTTAACTCTTGTCTAGGGATGGTTGATATCTATTATTGAGGTTTTTGACTTCCAAAGTGGGATGTGTGGCTCGAGTTAGTCACTAGGGTAAGGGATACCCTGCACCTGTCAACCCTACATTATAAACTTCCGCCAAAGCATAGGACATCCGAGCCATGCCATTATTATAAGTTCACAAGGGTGAACATACATTCACAGCCGGGGCAGCGGCGAATGTAGGCCGGGAGGCTGGACAATTCCTAGCCGGGGAAGCAGCGAACCGGACCGGTATCGCTAGGGCCAGAGGTTGATAGGCAAGTGTGGAAGCAGTTTTATCTTTACCCGAAGTAATTAGAGTAAGGCAGGGGTTAGAATGGTATATTAAGGGTTTGAGAAATTGCATTAGTTCTAGTAAACCATAGTCGGTATTGTACCTTCCAGTCGTAGGGATACGTTTTCGGCACTCATGGATGAGTCCTCGGCTCGTATCTCAATCTGTTAATTCTCAAAGCTTTGCCGGAGTAAGGTACGGGAGGCTAGGAGGATTTGACCTCTCGAGGCGCTCACGTCCCTATGCGCGGAGGTTTTGTGTTTTGGTATATTTTTATGTTCATAAACCAATCAGGGGTGAACATGCATGCGTCGGTCCATAGGTGGATATGGGAATCATACGGTCGGGCGATCGGATTCAACGCAGCTTTCTGAGGAGGTCCGTACGCGGGTATGAAGTGGCAACTACGACCACCACTTAGGCACTGCAGTGGTAGAACTGGATCGACCAGCTGCAACCTCCTTGGGCGACGAATAATCTATTGGGAACTGGATGGGTACAAGGGTAGGATGCATGGCGAGGGATTGAACCCTACAATCAGGAGAGGCAAACTCCTTGGAAAGTATGTAGTATGAGATGCATATGTTTCCATCGAAATTTTTTTGGAAAAGTATGTAGTATGGGATGCATACGTTCCCAACTGAATTGCATTAGAGTAGGTGCATAGTGTGCATTCTTGTTTGTGCATTAGATTAAGCCATGCTTGGGTCTGGAATGCATGTAGTATGTGATGCTTGCGGATCCAGATTTCCATGTCTTGCCTGCTTTAGAATAGGCTTGTGATTGGTGCATTTCGTTGTTAGATCATGGCATACACGAGCACTACATAATTTAGGATGCACGTTTTCTTTTCCATTCAAGATGGTTTGTGATTGCCAGTTTGGAGGATCGCTGTTATTATCAGTATTGCATCAGTCGAAGTACTGACGTTCCCCACCTTTTAGGTGCCCGTTCTACCTTTCGAGCAGGTGCAGAGATATCAGAGTTGCGCAACAGAAGACTCAATCCGAGGAGCAAGTCCCAGGGAAGCAGATTAACCATTCAACGGAGCTTCGGTAGTGAGCCGTCGACTGCCAGTTCAAGAGAAAGTTGTTAACTTTACAAAAGGAGTGATGTATGTTGTAATAAGATATACTAAGTTTATGTAATTTGTATTCTTGCCAAGAACAAGACATCGGTTGTAATCAATGATTTAATGGCTTATTTGGCAATAAAAAGTTTTTAAATTTCCGTGTTATTACTGTGTTGAGATGAATTTGAAGGCAAAGATTTTGGTGAGTGTCAGATGTCCGGTAACGGGGATCCGGGGCACTACAGACACCTTATGAAGTACAACGAGAGTGTCTGAAATGCGCTCTCCTAATTCCCGTAGATTTTTTAACATTTTGTAATAAAGGCCAGCCACTAGAGCAGCCATTTAGTTTTTCCTTTCAATAAACACCGTTTTTACTAACAGTCGAGCATGTAATAAGGATCAGCCATTAGAGCAGCCCCTTAGTTTATTTCTTAATAAAATTAGCTAGTTTATTTCATTTGCATCTCAGTTAATTTATTAAAGCAAACAATGAGCTAAAACGCCTAACTTATACTTGAAGCGGCGCTAAATGCTCGTTATAAGCTTTCCACAACACAAGTTCGGAATCCAAATCCACGACTCGGGGTTACTCTCAAAACATTCAATCCTACACATTTAGAGCACAACTCACCGATCGATCTATTCCTGAAACTTGTCAAAGTTCCCTGGAGACTTATACAACGAGTTGAGTACCAAACGTATACACAAAATGGTACCAAACACTCGTTACAAGTCTTCCCGTAAGACAGATTCGGGGTCCATACCCATGGCTCGAAGAGACTCTAACAATTTGCAATAATGCAAGTTCACAGTGCACTTCGCCATTCGATCTGCTCCTGCAATCTGTTAGCGCCTCGACGATCGGTTTGGAGTCCATACCCATGGCTCAAAAGAGATTCTTTCAATTTGCAAAGAAACAAGTTCAAAGTGCGCTTTGCCATTCGATCTGCTCCTGCAACCAATTAATACTTAAACTAACAAGTTCGGAATCCATACCCTTGGTTCCAAGTTACTCTCGCAACCTGTAATTACACACGTTTAGAGTTCAACTCGCCATTCGATTTGTTCCTGCAACAAGTTAAATTCCTCAACGACAGATTAAAAGGTCCAAAATCATGGATCGTAGTTACTCTAGCAATACTTGTAAAAAGCAACACTTGGAGTTCAACTTTCAATTCGATGTGACTCTCACAATTTATCAGATGCCCCATACAGCAAGTTTGGAAAAAAACTCTCCTTCAGAGTTGTCCCTATAACTAGCTGAATTCAAGGCAGAGAAATTCCAAACTCCACCATACACCATCGGCAGTTTGTTAGCTATACGCACCAGACTTAAGGCCCTATTATTTAGCTACAAAGAACCCAGTCGATGGCACCTCAACCATGATAGCAAGGACCAAGCATATGAAAAGAGTTCATGAAATCATCAATCATACAACTCGATCTACAAGCCGTCCTTGCGACTTAGTGGGAGAGGAACATTGTTCCTGAGAGACACAAGCCTCCTCATGGATCGCCTGACATTCACCTCCTTTCCTTGACTGCCAGCATCTTTCACAGAAAACATCGATCCCATAAATTGAGATTGCTGGCCAGCACATGAGGCATGTGACTCTCCACCAACCAAAGTCAAACTCAACAAAGCTAACGCGCCGCTAGGGGAGCCGCCAGGATGGCGAAGGGGCACCCGCGCAATTGGCACCGTTCCCCCAACGATCGACCCGACTCCTCCTACAGTCCCACTCTCCTTTGCCTTAGTCGTGGTGTTTTCTTTTGCTCCAACCATTGGTTCCTTTTTCTTATCAAAGACGTGTGAGGTGCTTGTAGCGCCCCGAATTTCTAATATAATATCTCAGAAATACGTTGCACAATTTCAGAATCAACTTTAATGTAATCATAAACATAGCAACCAAATACGGGGAAAATTTAAAACTTTTTATTACATCAATTGTTTACAAAGCACAGCAGAAAATTAAACACCTTGAATTACATTTCTTTCTTTTACAACACATTCTTTTACAATTTACATAAGCCATATATCATTCTACCCCATGCATCCAAATCCCAAGCTAATGGTACCTACCTGTAAAACATTAGGCTAGAGATAACCCTAACCCCGAAAACTACAGGGGTCAGCCATAACGGTGTGAGTGACATAAAAAAAATGCAACATAAATAAAACATAAAGCATAGAGAATAAAGTCATAAACAATATGTATCAACAGCAAGAATAAATGAAATAAGGAATAACAATAAATAAAACATGAAAACATCAAGTGAAACTAGACTAAGTGTCAAGTGTAGAAAAACAGAAAACAACATGCATAAAACCAAGTCAAGAAAACATAAATGCTATATGCTGACTCTCTAATTCATACTTGTCGGATTCTATGCATCCCACTCTACATAGGTCCGGTACAAGCCCTTATCGTTCTCCACTTGATAGGGTTCAATCCCCCACTATGCAACTAATCCTACTATGATGATTACTATAAGATTTAGACATTCTGTAAGTATTGGTTCTCGCCCTTGGAATACTGGAGGCCAATCCCACCAGCGGATCATTCTGTGGCCCTTACGTCCATCGTCCCAGAAACTGGAGATTGCCTCACTCCGTAGGTCATCCTGGAACCCTTATTGCACAAACATCCCAAGAGCGTCGCTCTCGTCCTCGGAATACTGGAGATCAATCCCACTACGCAGATCACTCTGTGGCCCATACGTCCATCGTCCTGAAATACTGAGGAATATCTCACTCCTTGGATCATCCTGGAGTCCATACCTCATGTTTGCACTCATTTCATCATATCACCGTCAAGTGCTTGTCCTTATCTTGTTAAGTTATTGTAACCCCTGTTTTTCATTTTTTTGTATTTTTGGGTGTATTTTTTGTTTTGGTGTATTTTTCTCTCTTGTATTTTTTCTGAACCGTATATTGGAATTGTTTTCGATATATATTCGTTTTATTTCATTTTTTTGAGCCTTTGTGTTGGATTGGTTGTCTCTTTTGTTTCGTTCTTCAATATTTGTTCTTTCTTTCATTTTTGTTCTTGATCCTTTTGTTTTTGTTCTTGGGTGTGTGTGTGGTGGTGATTGGACATTATCTTTTTCCCAATCCTATTGTTTGATCCCTAATAAGATTTACCAAAGCAAATTTAAATCCCCAACCCTATTTTTATTCCTATTTAATTGACCCAAAATCCAAAACCCATTAATACAAATCCTACTACTACTCCTAATACCCATTAACCCATTAACCCACAACTAAACCCTATATATATAAACCCCTCTCCCTCTCCACTAAACCCTAACCCTAATTCCCCTACTTCACAATCCCGGCTACTCCCTCTCTCTTTCTCTCTCCTTGTTTGCACCCCGACCCGCACACAGCCCCAGGCCGACCCCCCTCCCGACCTGATCCCGATGCCAACATGATGAACACAATATTGTTCACTTTTTAGAGCAATAATCTTAATATAATTAGACATTTAAAAGTTCTATATGTGGTATTTAACTCCTATTTTCTCTTTTCCATAGGAAACAGCTTATAACAGCAAAACGAAGCAGATTTAGGACTTCAAGGATAATACACAGCAAACTGCAGAGGATCAGTCGACTGGTTCCCCAACACAGGCGACTGGACAGGAGAAGCTGATTTTCCACAACTCTCGACACAGTCGACTCACTCCCAAGAGCAGTCGACTGGCCTGATCACAGATGAAATCTACATAAGTCTCGACTCAGTCGACTGGTTCGAAGACAAGTCGACTGGTCTGCGGCGGAGTAAACAGATAAAATCTTCAAAGATACACCTGCATCTAATTTCAAATCTACTTGGATCAAGATTTTATACAGCAAATCAAATCTAAAGACAGGGTGTTTCCAAGTGGACGTGGTGAACAGATAAGGAAAGAAAGGAGAAAAGAGAAAGATATTAATCATCAAATCAAATAAAGAAGGATCTTCCTGAAAAAGTGGAAACCCTAATTCTCAGTCGTGTTCTATAAATATCAGAATACCATCTCTTGAACGGGCTCTCTCTCTGAACTCCACGACTCCATCCAAGGACGATCAGATATATCTCTGGAAAGCAACTCAATCACCAAGTTCCTGAACAAGCATCGAGAGCATCACTCCATCAACATCGAAGAAGGAGAGAGAAGATCCAGCAACCAGAAGGCAGTCGACTGTGTGACAGCCAGTCGACCATATTGCCGGAATCCATTAGTTTATTTTTTTTCTTCTCTCTTTATTCTTTTATGTTGATCATGTATTCAAACTTGTTAGGCAATAAAGTTATTATTATGTGGAACTAATTTCATAGTTGGGTAGATCGAAACCGTAGTTATGTAGTGCTATATTCTTCTGAGATCTTCTGATTACTTATTGATTGAATCTGGTTGAATTGACATAGATTGATGATCATCAAACTTGATCTCGAAGTCTGAGAGCAGTCGACTGAGGTGAGAGCCAGTCGACTGACATACAGCACGTGAGAATATCAAGTTTATGTTATCATTTATCTAAATCTGTTATATGAAGCATATTGAGACGACCGAATCTCGTGCTCATAATTTGTAACAAAAGAATCTTTAGTGGTTCTTGGTTCAATCAACTTAGAGGATCTAGATCTGATACCAATTTCTAGAACTTTAAGTGTTTGTTCGTTTCCACTGTTCTGATGTTTTCTCTAAGTATAACTTAGTAGATACCCTGCTAGATACTCATGGAAAGAAACGAATTAGAGTAGATACCATGCCTAATTCTTGGCTTAGGGAAACAATACTTTAAGGAGTAGATACCATGCCCTTGAAGTGAACAACATGAGTAATTAGAAGTAAATTCAGAAGGCAAATTAGCATTACTAACTATTGGTGGAGATCAACAACCCAACTATTCAAGAGATATTTGTGATTCAACAATTCCTTCTTAGTTTTAATCTTTTTATTCCTTTTAGACTTTTAAAACAACTCCTTATGATTTTTATTATTTTCTATTGATTAGTTAGTTGAAATCTACAATCTCTGTGGGATCGACCCTTGCTATTACTACGATTCGATTCGTGCACTTGCGAGGTTTTTTTATAATTTGTGTCTAGTTTATCTATTAATTAGGTAGCTAGATTTCCAACAACAAGTTTTTGGCGCCGTTGCCGGGGATTGTTTAGTATTTTAACTTACAAGTCAGTAGAATTTTTTATTAGTTTTTCTTTTCTTTTATTAATAATTTTTCTTTTAGGTTACAGGACTTTGGTGAATGCACGGTAGACGATCACTTCGTCCAGAGCTACTACCTATTGACGCAGAAACAGAACGAACTTTGCACAGACTAGGTAAGCTGTTTTCAGCCAACCAGTCGACTGCTATACTGACCCAGTCGACTGCACAGAGACAAATCTCACAGGAAAGAATGGCTGAAGAAATACACAATCGAGTACCAATGCAGGACAAATTCACTCCTAAGAATATTGAGCAACCTTCCTGCATTGCTTTTCAACCTAATGCTACAGGGAACATGCACCTATCTCCTCATTTACTTAGTATGGTTCCCCACTTTAGTGGCAAACCAGATGAAGAGCCTCATCTTCACCTGCAAGACTTTTTCGATCTTTGCAGGACACAAAGCGTCCAAGGGCTTACTGCTGAACAAATCAGGTTAATCTTGTTTCCTTTTTCTTTAAAACTTAATGCTAAGTTGTGGTATAATTCTTTGGAACCAGGATCAATTAATTCATGGGAGCAATTGGCAACGAAATTTTTGAAAGAGTTCTTTCCAGCCCAGAAAACCAAACAGCTAAAAAGGGAGATTCAACTCTTCCAACAAAAAGATGGAGATCTATTCTTCGAAGCATGGAAGGATTTCAAGAGCAAGCTTCTCAAGTGTCCTACTCACAATCTGCCTAAGGATGATCAGGTACAAGCTTTTTATGAAGGTTTAAATGACACTAACAAGGCAATTGTTGATGCAGCCTGCAATGGAATTTTTATGAGGAAAAGTGGAGAAGAAGCCATTGAACTTTTTGAAGAACTCAGCGAGAACTCCCAACAATTCTCAACAAGAAGGGGACCTACGAAAAAACAGGGAGTTTACGAAATCTCTAATAATAACATTCAATTAGAAATGGCAAACATGAATAAAAAAATTTATATGCTTGTTAATGCAATGTCGACAATGGGTGGAGTTAAAAATCAAACAAATGAAATGTGTGCAATTTGTTCACATTTAGATCACACAACTGATACATGTCCCATGTCTACTTTCACAGATCAGGAGCATGCGAATTATGTGGGTCGAGGAGTATTTCCACCAAAGAACAATCCATACTCGAACACATATAACCCAGGATGGAGGAATCATCCAAACTTCTCATGGAGCAATAATCAAAATAATCAAGGGAATCAATTCACACAAGGACATGCACGAAACCCTCAGATGGGAAGTGGGTTTGAAAGACCAGCTCCAGAACAGAAGAAGTTGGATTTTGAAACCACTGTTCTTCAATTGCTCCAACAACAACATCAAACAAGCAACCAACAAGGACAAGCAATTCAGAAGTTGGAAACCCAAATTGGTCAGATTGCAAAAGAGCTAAGCGAAAGAAAGGCAGGTGAACTCCCTTCACAAACCATACCAAATCCGGGAGGTCAAGAACAACTCCAAGCAGTCACAACCTTAAGAAATGGTAAGATAATTGACAACAAGGTTGGAACACAAACAGACAAACCAGTCGACTGTTTTTACAAACCAGTCGACTGCACAGACAAATCAAAAACACAACCATCAAAAGCTTTGGGTTCAAGTAAGGTAAGTGAAAAAAGTAGGGACAGTTCCACCACCATTCCCTCAAAGGTTAGTCAATAAAAAGAAAGAACAACATTTATTTGACGTCTTTGAAACTCTCAAAAAGGTAGAAATTAATATTCCCCTACTTGACGCTATTAAACAAATTCCTTCTTATGCCAAATTTTTGAAAGACTGTTGTACTCACAAAAGAACATTTCAGGTTAAGGAGGATGTGGCCTTGACAGAAGAAGTGAGCGCCGTATTATTAAGAAAACTACCCCCTAAACTGAAAGATCCAGGTAGTTTCACCATTCCTTGCAAAGTTGGTGAGCACTTCTTTGAAAAAGCACTGTTAGACTTGGGGGCAAGCATCAACCTTCTTCCTTATTCTGTTTACGAAAAGTTTGGATTGGGGGAACTCAAGCCAACATCCATCACTTTGCAACTAGCTGATCGCAGCATCAAAAGACCTAGAGGTATTTTAGAAGATGTCCTAGTTCAGGTAAATGATTTTATTTTGCCTGCTGATTTTGTTGTGTTAGATATGGAGGAATCTTCAATGTCATCATCTCTATCGATCATATTAGGTAGGCCCTTTATGAGTACAGCTGATATAAAAATTTGTGTTAAAAAGGGTATTATAAGTATGAAGATAAACGGAGAAAAAGTGGAATTTAAAATGTTTGATACACTGAAATTACCACAAGATGATCATGAATGCTATAATATTGATGTGGTGCAGGAGATTGTTGATCAAACATTTCAGGTACATAGCGTTGAACCACTTCAAGCCACAATCACTCAATCTCTAACTTTATCTCATATTGAACAGGAATACGATGACTGGGAGATTGCAGAGACAGTACATCACCTTGAAACTCCACAGTCATATTCAGGTAAGCCTGAACCTTTATTTGAAAACTTTGTGTCTGATAATCTTTGTTTTTCTACAGATCAGGCGCCTGGTGCACAGAGCAAGTCGACTGGTATTCTAACCAGTCAACCGAATCAAGACACCCAGACCAAGTCGACTGCTGTCATGGACCAGTCGACTGTACAGAAGCTTCCAGATATAGAACTCAAGCAGTTGCCCGACCATTTGAAGCATGCATTTTTGGGCGAGAACCAGACACTGCCGGTGATAATTGCTGCTAACTTAAGTGCACAGGAAGAATATAAGTTGCTGAAGGTATTGCGAGAACACAAAAATGCAATAGGATGGACCATTGCAGACATCAAGGGAATAAGTCCATCCAAATGCACGCATAGAATACTCCTGGAGAACGATGCAAAACCTAGCAGAGAGGCACAGAGAAGGCTCAACCCCAACATGAAGGAAGTGGTAAGAGCAGAAATTTTGAAGCTACTAGATGTTGGCATCATCTATCCTATCTCAGATAGCAAATGGGTAAGTCCTATACATGTAGTTCCTAAGAAAAGTGGAGTTACAGTGGTAACAAATGAAGAGAATGTACTTATCCCAACAAGAGTAACCACAGGTTGGAGGGTATGCATTGATTATAGGAAACTGAACAATGAAACCAAGAAAGATCACTTCCCTCTTCCTTTTATTGATCAAATGTTAGAAAGATTAGCAGGATATAGTCATTATTGTTTTCTAGATGGTTATAGTGGCTATAATCAAATTGCTATTGCTCCAGAAGATCAAGAAAAGACCACTTTTACATGCCCTTTTGGTACTTTTGCTTACAGGAGGATGCCCTTTGGATTGTGCAATGCTCCAGCTACATTTCAAAGATGCATGATGAGTATATTTTCAGACATGGTAGAGAGGTTCATCGAGGTATTTATGGATGATTTTAGTGTTTTTGGATCTTGTTTTGATGAATGCCTTAACCATTTGCAGCTTGTGCTTAAAAGATGTGAAGAATGCAATTTAGTGCTGAATTGGGAAAAGTGCCATTTCATGGTACAACAAGGTATTATGTTGGGACATGTGGTGTCCAACAGGGGAATAGAGGTAGACAAGGCAAAAATTGACATCATATCAAAACTACCCCCTCCCACTACAGTTAAGGGTGTTAGGAGTTTTCTAGGACACGCAGGTTTTTATAGACGATTTATAAAAGACTTTTCAAAAATCTCCAAACCCCTTTGTGACTTGTTAGCCAAGGATGTTGAGTTTATATGGACTAAGGAATGTACAAATGCTTTTAATACATTGAAAACTCTTCTCATTTCTGTACCTATTGTCATGGCACCAGATTGGAGCCATCCTTTTGAGCTCATGTGTGATGCAAGTGATTATGCCTTAGGGGCTGTTTTATGTCAAAGAATCAATAAGAAACCCCATGTTATTTACTATGCTTCTCGAACTCTAAACGATGCACAGCTAAATTATTCTACCACTGAAAAAGAAATGTTAGCTGTTATTTTTGCTGTACAGAAGTTTAGATCATATTTAATTGGTTCTAAAGTTATTGTTTTCACTGACCATGCTGCCTTGAGATATTTGTTGGCTAAAAAGGAAGCTAAGCCTAGGTTGATCAGATGGGTGCTGCTGCTTCAAGAATTTGATCTTGAGATTAGAGACAAGAAAGGATGCGACAATGTTGTGGCAGATCACATGTCCAGACTACTTCAGGAGGAAGAGAGAATTGTGCCCCCGCTGAATGAAAATTTCCCAGATGAACATCTATTCGAAATAAATACTCAAACTCTCGGGGCAGTCGACTGGTCCTTCCACCAGTCGACTGGACTTTCTGAACAGTTCCCCTGGTTTGCTGATATTGTCAATTTTCTAACTGCTCATGTTTTTCCTCCAGGTATGACACATCAGGAAAGGAAAAGATTGGTGGATCTGAGCAAACACTATTATTGGGATGATCCTTATTTATTCAAATTTTGCTCTGATCAAATTATAAGAAGATGTGTGGCAGACGAGGAACAAAGGAGTATTCTACAACATTGCCACCAATATGCATGTGGAGGACATTTCGGGCCAAAGAGAACAACACTTACGGTATTGCAATCTGGTTTTTATTGGCCTAAAATATTCAAAGATGTTTTTTCTTTTTGCAGGACTTGCGACAAATGCCAAAGGACAGGCAACATCTCTTCTAGAAATCAAATGCCGCTACACAACATACAAGTAATCGAGCTTTTCGATGTTTGGAGAATCGACTTCATGGGTCCATTTCCTAACTCATTTGGTTATTTATATATACTTGTTGGTGTGGATTATGTGTCTAAATGGGTCGAGGCTGTCCCCTCACGAACTAATGATCACAAAGTTGTTGTCAAGTTTTTGCAGGAGAACATTTTCACTAGGTTTGGTACACCACGAGCAATAATAAGTGATGGAGGGAGCCACTTCAATAACTACCCATTTGCTTCTTTAATGAAGAAATATGGGATTACACATAGAGTGGGAACTCCATATCATCCTCAAACCAGTGGGCAGGTGGAGATTAGCAACAGAGAGATCAAGAGCATCTTGGAAAAGACAGTCAACACACGGAGGAAGGATTGGTCGCTACGCTTGAACGATGCCTTATGGGCCTACAGAACCGCTTTCAAGACACCCATTGGCATGTCACCATACCGTTTAGTCTTTGGAAAAGCATGTCATCTGCCGGTTGAATTAGAACACAAAGCTTATTGGGCTATCAAAAAGTTCAACTTTGATATGAAACAGGCAGGTGACAAAAGGCGATTGCAACTAAATGAGCTTGAAGAATTGAGGCACGATGCATATGAAAATGCCAAGCTATACAAGGAAAGAACCAAGTTGTACCATGATAAGCAGCTAGCACGGAAGGAGTTTTATGAAGGACAAAAGGTATTGATCTACAACTCAAGATTAAGACTCTTTCCAGGCAAGCTCAAGTCAAGATGGTATGGACCATATATCGTCACAAAAGTCTTTCCACATGGTGCATTGGAAGTTCACAGCGAAGAACGAAATCAAACATTCAAGGTGAACGGACACAGGGCGAAGCCATACATAGAGATGAGTCTAGAACCGCAAGAGGAAGATGTGAATCTTCAAACCATTCAATACATTGCATGAACTCATCATGTCTAGCTGAAGACATGAAACACAGCGCTTATTGGGAGGCAACCCAACTTTCAGGGGAGTATTTACACTTTCCCTTTATTTTATTCATTATTATTCATTTTTATTTTTATTTTTCAGTCTCTCCTTACTAGATGGTAACACATGCCTATATCTTCTGTTTTGTGCGAACATTGAGGACAATGTTCCATCTAAGTGTGGGGGTATTAGTTAGTTATATTTGGAATCTTTTGAATTTTTTTTTTAGGATAAACAATTTCTTATAAAGTAAGAGTAAGGATACTTATTTACTTTAGGATTGTTGAGTTTCATAATTCCCTACAAAAATTGTGTGTGTCATGCGATTATACATAATAAACAAATGTGATGCTTTTTCTGATAATTATTCCCTTCAGATCTAGTCCTAAATCGAGTTTAAGTAAATAGAGTGATACAATATATATATATATATATATATATTTGAATAAAGTCAGTCTACTCCAATGTTTTGAGCGCTTAGTAACTAGGGGTATTCATCACCAATGTTTACCTTTACGTCAAACGGCAACTTGAAATATGAGTATGCAAAGCACTTTAATGTTTGTGACTTGTTGAGTAACCGGGTGGATACATCACAAATGTTTCGCATTCGCGTCAAAAGACAAGTGACAACTTTAAAGAAGAGACTATAAAAAAAATATAAAAAAAAAAAAAAAAAAAAAAAAAAAAAACTCTAGTTTGCTACTGGATTTGTAGTAGAGAAAAGGGATAATCACAGACTGAGTAGATGCATACTATAACTACATTAATCGCATGACAAATATGATTAAGTTTGGGATTTATGAATAGACAATTGCACTAGAGAAAGTGGGTATGTTTAATTTTACTTTATCTGAAATTGTTTGTAGTTTTATATTTTTCATTTTGATGTCCACATAATAAGAAATCTTGGTGGTTGAATCTATTGTTATTATTATTCTCCCTATTCATAATTCTAGTTTGCTTGAGGACAAGCAAAAGCTAAGTGTGGGGGTATTTGATGAACACAATATTGTTCACTTTTTAGAGCAATAATCTTAATATAATTAGACATTTAAAAGTTCTATATGTGGTATTTAACTCCTATTTTCTCTTTTCCATAGGAAACAGCTTATAACAGCAAAACGAAGCAGATTTAGGACTTCAAGGATAATACACAGCAAACTGCAGAGGATCAGTCCGACTGGTTCCCCAACACAGGCGACTGGACAGGAGAAGCTGATTTTCCACAACTCTCGACACAGTCGACTCACTCCCAAGAGCAGTCGACTGGCCTGATCACAGATGAAATCTACATAAGTCTCGACTCAGTCGACTGGTTCGAAGACAAGTCGACTGGTCTGCGGCGGAGTAAACAGATAAAATCTTCAAAGATACACCTGCATCTAATTTCAAATCTACTTGGATCAAGATTTTATACAGCAAATCAAATCTAAAGACAGGGTGTTTCCAAGTGGACGTGGTGAACAGATAAGGAAAGAAAGGAGAAAAGAGAAAGATATTAATCATCAAATCAAATAAAGAAGGATCTTCCTGAAAAAGTGGAAACCCTAATTCTCAGTCGTGTTCTATAAATATCAGAATACCATCTCTTGAACGGGCTCTCTCTCTGAACTCCACGACTCCATCCAAGGACGATCAGATATATCTCTGGAAAGCAACTCAATCACCAAGTTCCTGAACAAGCATCGAGAGCATCACTCCATCAACATCGAAGAAGGAGAGAGAAGATCCAGCAACCAGAAGGCAGTCGACTGTGTGACAGCCAGTCGACCATATTGCCGGAATCCATTAGTTTATTTTTTTTCTTCTCTCTTTATTCTTTTATGTTGATCATGTATTCAAACTTGTTAGGCAATAAAGTTATTATTATGTGGAACTAATTTCATAGTTGGGTAGATCGAAACCGTAGTTATGTAGTGCTATATTCTTCTGAGATCTTCTGATTACTTATTGATTGAATCTGGTTGAATTGACATAGATTGATGATCATCAAACTTGATCTCGAAGTCTGAGAGCAGTCGACTGAGGTGAGAGCCAGTCGACTGACATACAGCACGTGAGAATATCAAGTTTATGTTATCATTTATCTAAATCTGTTATATGAAGCATATTGAGACGACCGAATCTCGTGCTCATAATTTGTAACAAAAGAATCTTTAGTGGTTCTTGGTTCAATCAACTTAGAGGATCTAGATCTGATACCAATTTCTAGAACTTTAAGTGTTTGTTCGTTTCCACTGTTCTGATGTTTTCTCTAAGTATAACTTAGTAGATACCCTGCTAGATACTCATGGAAAGAAACGAATTAGAGTAGATACCATGCCTAATTCTTGGCTTAGGGAAACAATACTTTAAGGAGTAGATACCATGCCCTTGAAGTGAACAACATGAGTAATTAGAAGTAAATTCAGAAGGCAAATTAGCATTACTAACTATTGGTGGAGATCAACAACCCAACTATTCAAGAGATATTTGTGATTCAACAATTCCTTCTTAGTTTTAATCTTTTTATTCCTTTTAGACTTTTAAAACAACTCCTTATAATTTTTATTATTTTCTATTGATTAGTTAGTTGAAATCTACAATCTCTGTGGGATCGACCCTTGCTATTACTACGATTCGATTCGTGCACTTGCGAGGTTTTTTTATAATTTGTGTCTAGTTTATCTATTAATTAGGTAGCTAGATTTCCAACAACACAACACCCAGGCTTCCGAGCCCCTTCCTGGCCTGTGCACACCCCAGCAACACCCCAAACCCGAGCCACTTCTCCCCTACTCCCGACCCCCTCCTTGGCCATCCCGATCACCCCACACCACCACTCAATCCCTCGTCTCTCTCTCTCGTGGTGTTCTCTTGTGGTCGCAAGCCACTGTTGTCATCATTCCTCTTGGATCATCTCGCTTTGTGGAGTTTTGTTCGTGTGGAGACTTTGCTCTAGTTTGCTTGGATTCATTGATTCGTGGATTTTCGTTTGTGGGTTTTGCTCGTTACTCTTGGTTTTCGTTGTTTTTCATCTTCGGTTAAGGCAAGTAACTTGTACTCCAATTCATTTGTTTGATACAAGTCAAAAATCCCATCTATAGTATAGTTGGGTTAAAGACGACTCTTGTTTGTGTTATTCTTGATGATTTTTGTCTTTATTGTGAAAATTTGACCATAAATGACTCACGACATAAAATTGGACATGAATTAACTTAGGTTTTACCCATTCTTGATTTTGATCATGTATATGAGACTTTTGTGAGAACTCGTGTTTTGGTTGAGACCCATGTGATATATTTGGTGTGAACATGCTAGATACCCTAAATTATGATGTTTGGACACTTGGTAGACTCGAATTCATGTTTGGTTGTGTTTTGAACAAGTTTTGTATGATATATGTTGAGTTGTGGAAAAAGGAAAAAATTTGTATTTTGTCGCTGATCTGTTTTGTTTGCTGTTTTGGACTGTCTTAAAGTCAGTATCTTAATTTTGGTATAAAACATGAGTTTTAGAGAATTTCATCTATTTTCAAGCCCCTTTGACCTTGCTTGATTTCTTTTTCGTATGACCGAGTTATGACTGTTTTACTACATTGGTGTCGATCTTTTTCCGATTTTGTTTTTCAATGTTCTTGATGACTAAATGATTTTATTAACTGTGCTATACATATTATTTTGATCCAAAACTTTGGTCAGTGTTTCTTTATCTAGTTTGGGATTATCCAGAATTTTGGTGAATTTTATTGATGAGTTTTATGTATTTTTCATGCTCGTTTATGAAAACTATACTTACTGTATTTTGCTCGATGTTCTGTAAAGAACCTTATTTTCACTATGATTCCTTTTACTGTATGAAAAATATTTTTAAAATATGAAAGTTATTATATTTTATCTATTTTTATATCCCTTTGACGGAATTGGATTTCGTTTCACTAGTTGCGAGATATCATAGTTTTCGTACAGCAGTGTTGGGAATTTCAGATTTGCCAAACTACCGTTTATTGATGTTTTCTTATTTTTGATGATGAATCTAATTTTACTGGAAAATTCTGAAACTTTATATTTAGATAATGGACATATAGGGAAATACCCCAGATTTTTTGTGAATTTATTTAATGAGTTTTGATGCTGTTTTCCTGTTCTTGAATTCATTTTCCTAATTTCTGGCCGAACCTATTTTCTGTATTCAAATCAGTTTTGATCTATGTTTTTGTAATTTAATATATGACTTATTTATATTCTCTGGATTCGTGTGGAAGTCTGTTATCTAGATCCTTCTATGGATCCAAATTTTCTTGTTTGTAACATTGGAAATCACTATTTTACTACAGTATGGTCTTGTTGTCCTGAACTTGAGATTTGTCTATTTTATTACTTTATGAGATGTCTTGCACTCGTACATGTTTATCTTGCAACTTGAACATGCCATATGATCATGCCATATTATTCTCGATACATTTTGTACGTATACATGTTTGTTTGACATTAGTAATAAATAACCAAGCCGGAGTTTAAGGGACAGATCTAATAGTGGATAATTCAGATATGTATACTTGGAAAGGGATCCACTGATCCTACGTGATTACTTGAGACTTGATACTTGCACGCAAGACACGATAATTACCACTTGCACAACTTGACACGTAATTTCATGATACATGATACATGATACATGATACTTGGAGCTTGGAGCTCGATTACTTGACTTGTCCCCGAGTATACTGCCCTCTATGGTCCACTATGAAATCTAAAGCGAAACTATTTTGATGTAGCAACCATGTCGTATGGGATGCATGAAGTGCTACCTAGATAGTAATCACTACAAGACTTGATACATGATTACAAGATACTTGACACTTGATGCATGTTTACATGATACTTGACTACTTGACACTTGATTCATGCTATTTACACTTGTTCACTTTGCCATGCTAGTTGTTTTTGTTGACATCATACTTATACCATGTTGCTAGTTAGTTCCCCCATGTGCTTGTATCCTACATTATAAGTGGCCCATAACTTGCAATTGACGGGTACTTGTTTTTCTCTTTTCCTCTTTCCTGCATTCGTTGAATTACAGATTTTGGAGAACAGGTTCCAGATGGTATCGAAGACATGAAGTATTAGTACTGTATTTTATTAATATTATTTCTTGTAGCTTGCTTGAACAATAATGTATTTGAGACTTGGATTTATTCTTATATTTGGGCAATGTGACCCAAGACATTTGTTTTATTCAGATCATGACTATTTGAGATTAATATATTTTATTTCAAGTATTCTTGTTGGTATTTTGGCTCATTATGTGCATGTGGTTGATTCTTTTGCTTCCGACTCTGATGATTCTTGAGAATATTGTAAAGATTTCTTGATCAACTTATGGATGATGAAAATCATTCGCTGGGCTTTTATTGCATATCCGTATTCCATATTCTTTTTGGGAAGCGGGGCCTGACAGTATTTTTAGTGGTATCAGAGCACCAGGTTTGGCTAATGTATTAGTTGCCTAAAATATTAGACAAGCTTGGCTCGAACTGGAATCTGCACAATATTTCACCAACCATGTATGCATAAATGAATCAAAATATTATCAACATTGATCTGGATGCTAACTATTTTTGGTTTTATGCAGATTATGGCTCACAGGGGTCTACTTCTCAGTAGCAGGGTGACCCGATTGAGGCGGTCACTGCGGTGCTTGAGCGCTTGATTAATCAGCAGCAGAACCATAGTGATTTGGTGATGGCTGCTTTGGAAGCCGCTTGAGTTACTCTGCCTGTTGCACCTAGGCAGGATGTTCTTCCTCCCCGCCCGGGAACGGTCACAGACTTTATGAGGCTGCATTCCGATAGGTTTTCAGGCACTGAGATGCCTTTGGAGGCTGAATAGTTGTTGATTCGGACAGAACAACTGCTTTTGGTAGCTAGAGTTGCTGATGCGAATCGTGTGGATGTGGTTACCATCCAGTTGGTGGACCTCGCTCATATCTGGTGGAGGTCCGAGTCCGAAAGGCTCGAAAGACCGATCACTTGGGCCACTTTCACTAGGAGCTTCTTGGAGAAGTTCTTTCCTAGTAGCATCAGAGTTGAGATGGAACAACAATTCTTAGCCCTGAAGCAGGTTGGTCGTTATTTTTAGTAATAGAATTTTGTTACATATTGTTCACGCAATGTTGTAACATAAGACTTTCTTGAAACAGGGCTCCAGATCTGTGGATGAGTACGCAACCGAATTTACGAGACTTAGCCGCTTCGCAGCCGTTCTTGTGGCGAACGAAGAGGATAGGGCTCGTAAGTTCATTTTGGGACTTGAGCGAGACATCAAGGTGCAGCTTGTCTCTCTTCACTTGCGTACCTACGTTGAGGCTCTTGAGGCAGCTAGGGCCGAGGAGCAGGCTCGTGGTGGACTGGCTTCTTCTCAGCGGACTGTTCTGCACTCAGTTGCTAAGTCTTCTGGTGGGCCTATTCGGAGACCTGTTCCAGCCCCTCCAGTCAGGGCAGCTCCTTTCTCTTCTGTGGGTCCTCCGAAAGTTGGTTTATGTGACTTTTGCCGTCTTCCAGGGCATGAGCGCAAGGATTGCCGACCTGCCAATCGTCGCTATTTTGGATGTGGTGCTGCTGATCATTCGGTGCGGGATTGCCCACGGTTGGCTCCTTTAGCCAGAGGTCATGTTCAGCCAGTTGCCACAGCTCGTGGTCCAGTTAGACCACCGCTTCCCTGCAGCATCAGATTGTCGGTCAGAGTACCGCTGTTCTGAGGAGAGGTCAGGCTTTCAACATGAATGCTGCAGATGCTAAGTCAGCTGAGGGTGTGGTTGCAGGTATCTTTTGTTTTATTTTTTTATTGTTTGTTGTTTCTCTTTGTTTTTCTTCATTCCCTTGCTTTATTTCCTTCTGTTTGTTCTTCTACATTTTGTTTTTCCTCACCCCTGTTCAACCCTTCTTTTCCTTGTCTCTTTTGCTTTTTGTCTTAGATGTTGTGCTTGTGTGCTCTTTCCCTGTTCATGTTCTGTTTGATTCTGGGGCAACCCATTCTTTTGTCTCCTCTCGATTTGTTGCTCGCCATCAGTTGGAGTGTAGCAACATGTCAGAGGCTTGGAACATTATGACAGGTGGTGGACTTGTCATTTGTTCCCGGGAGTGCAGGTAATGTCCCGTGATTATTGGTAGCGCAGAGTTCAAAGCCAATCTGATTGTAATTAGGAATTCGGGGTTCGACGTTATTCTGGGTATGGATTGGTTGCGTGAAACCCATGCCATTATTAATTGCCGTGCCAAGAAAGTTGTATTCTAAATTCCAGATTGCACAAAGTTTGAGTTCCATGCCGGGGATCTTCCCTTGGCCGAGCTGCAGTTGATCCGGAGGTTTGTGCGATGGAGTTGTATTCAGGCTGTGAGGCAGCACCTCTAGTAGTTCGGGATTTCTTGGATATTTTTCTAGATGAGTTGCCTGGCTTACCCCCTGATAGGCAAGTGGAATTTAGTATTGATGTTCAGCCTGGAACAGTGCCGATATCGAAGAGTCCCTACAGGATGGCCAGGATCGATGATTTGTTTGATCAGTTGAGTGGGGCTGCTACTTTTTTGAAGTTGGATCTTCGTTCTAGGTATCACCAAGTCAAGGTGAAGGCTGCAGATATACAGAAGACTACTTTCAGGACTAGATACGGGCACTATGAGTATCTTGTGATGCCGTTCGGAGTTACGAACGCACCGACTGTATTCATGAGTCTTATGAACTGGGTCTTCTCTTAGTTCTTGGACAGATTTGTGGTGGTCTTCATTGATGATATTTTGGTGTATTCTCAGAATCGGGAAGATCATGCTGACATCTTAGAGTGGTTCTGCAGACTTTGAGGGCGAATCAGCTCTATGGGAAACTTAGCAAGTGCGAGTTTTGGCTCGACATGATTTCATTCTTGGGCACATTATCTCAGGCAATGGTATTTCTGTGGATCTTGCCAAGGTTGAGGCTGTGAAGGATTGGCCTATTCCCAAGTCAGTTTCTGAAGTCAGGAGTTTTCTCAGTTTGGCTGGCTATTATCGGAAGTTCATCCAAGATTTTTCGAAGATAGCAGGACCGTTGACTAAGTTGACTGGGAAGGATCAGAAGTTCTGTTGGTCTGATGAGTGTGATAGAGCTTTTGTTGAGTTGAAGAACAGATTGACGTCAGCACCTGTGTTGACTATTCCCGATGGTTCAGGTGGATTTGTAATTCACTGTGATGCTTCTGGTAAGGGTCTTGGAGCAGTTTTGATGCAGAAGAGCCTAGTCGTTCCGTATGCATCGAGGTAGTTGAGGCTGCATGAGAAGAACTATCCGACTCATGACTTGGAGTTAGCAGCAGTGATTTTTGCTTTGAAGCTGTAGAGACATTATTTACTTGGAGATCGAGTGGAGATCTTTACAGACCACAAAAGTCTTCACCCAGATGGAGTTAAACATGAGGCAAAGGCGTTGGTTGGAGCTTATGGCCGATTATGACATTAGTTTGCAATACCATCTTGGTAAAGTAAACTTGGTGCTAGATGCTTTGAGCAGGAGACCGACAGTTATGTTCTTCACTTAGCAGAGGGATCTGATTGAGCAGATGAGGAGGTTGGAGTTGGAAGTTTGTTGCCAAGTTCTGATCGGAGTTGTTTGGTGCTTCAGCTGCAGTCGTCTCTTGTTGATCAGATTAAAGAGGCACAGGCTAGTGATGCACAGTTGCAGAGATTTCGCGCTGAGGTCGAGTCTGGGTCCAGGACGGACATAGTTATTCATTCTGATGGGTCGCTTCATTTTGGGTCCAGATTATATGTCCCGGAAGGTGATATTCATCAGAGGTTGCTTAAGGAAGCCCATCAGTCATCATATTCTATCCATCCCGGCGGTACTAAGATGTATCAAGATTTGAAGCTTCATTTCTGGTGGTAGGGTATGAAAAGGGTTGTGGCTCAGTTTTTTGCTCAGTGTTTGATCTGCCGGTAGGTTAAGGCAGAGCATCAGAGAACCGATGGACTTCTTCAACCGCTTCCTATTCCAGAGTGGAAGTGGGAACATATCACTATGGATTTTGTGACTGCTTTGCCGAGGAGTCCTAAGGGTCATAATGCCATTTGGGTGATTGTCAACCATTTGACGAAGAGTGCTCTCATTCCTTTACGTGTCGGGAAGTCTACTGAGAACCTAGCTGAGAGGTACATGCAAGAGATTGTTAGACTTCATGGGGTTCCAGTCAGTATTGTATCCGACAAGGATATGAGATTCAGATCTCAGTTCTGGGGGAGTCTTCAGAACAGTTTGGGAAGTAAGCTAAAGTAATTATAGCTTTTCATCCCCAGACTGATGGACAGTCAGAGCGGACTATTCAGATTCTTGAGGACATGTTGAGGTCTTATATGCTTCAGTTTGGTTAGTCTTGGGAGGACCATTTGCACCTCATACAGTTCTCGTACAATAACAGCTTTCAAGCCAGTATTAAAGTTGCTCCGTTTGAGTGCAAATCGCCAGTGTGCTAGGATGACATTGGTGAGTGGAAGTTGTTAGGTCTAGAGTTGATCACCAAGACAGTTGATGCGGTGGTTCAGATCAGGAAGCACTTGCAGGCAGCTCAGGATAGGCAGAAGCGATGGGCTGATATCCATCGGAGAGCTTTGGAGTTTGGTGTTGGTGACCATATTTTCCTAATGGTATCGCCGTGGTTCGGTGTCATTCGGTTCGGTGGTGGGTGCAAGCTTGGCCCTAGGTTTATTGGACCGTTTGAGATTTTGGAGCGAGTAGGCAAGGTGGCCTATCTTCATGCATTGCCGCCAGCTTTATCAGGAGTGCACGATATTTTCCATGTCTCACAACTCAGAAGATATATCCGAGATAAGAGCCACGTGATCGACTATTCTGAGTTGACCATTCGACCGGATTTGGCTTGTGAGATTCCGCCAGTTGCTATTGTGGATCGGCGGAAGAAAGTACTTAAGAACAAGGTCATCAAGTTGGTTCTCTTTGCTTGGAATCCTCGCTCGCCTGGTGAGCCGACTTGGGAGCTGGAGGAGGAGATTTAGCAGAAGTTTCCTCATTTGTTTGGGTAGTTTTGTTTTGGTTCTTTTGGTTGTTTTGGGGTTACCCTATGTATCTTCTTTTTGAATTTTGAGGACGAAATTCTTCTAGTTAGGTGGGTAGGACTGTAAACCCTGTTTTTCATTTTTTGTATTTTTGGGTGTATTTTCGTTTTGGTGTATTTTTCTCTCTTGTATATTTTCTGAACCGTATATTGGAATTGTTTTCGATATATATTCGTTTTATTTTATTTTTGAGCCTTTGTGTTGGATTGGTTGTCTCTTTTATTTTGTTCTTCAATATTTGTTCTTTCTTTCATTTTGTTCTTGTCCCTTTTGTTTTTGTTCTTGGGTGTGTGTGTGGTGGTAATTGGATGTTATCCTTTTCCCAATCCTATTGTTTGATCCCTAATAAGATTTACCAAAGCCAATTTAAATCCCCAACCCTATTTGTATTCCTATTTAATTGACCCAAAATCCAAAACCCATTAATACAAATCCTACAACTACTCCTAATACCCATTAACCCATTAACCCACAACTAAACCCTATATATATAAACCCCTCTCCCTCTCCACTAAACCCTAACCCTAATTCCCCTACTTCACAATCCCGGCTACTCCCCCTCTCTCTCCCTCTCCTTGTTTGCACCCCGACCCGCACACAGCCCCAGGCCGACCCTCTCCCGACCTGATCCCGATGCTAACACCCAGGCCTCCGAGCCCCTTCCTGGCCTGTGCACACCCCAGCAACACCCCACACCCGAGCCACTTCTCCCCTACTCCCAACCCCCTCCTTGGCCATCCCGATCACCTCACACCACCACTCAGTCCCTTATATCTCTCTCGTGGTGTTCTCTTGTGGCCGCAAGCCACTATTGTCATCATCCCTCTTGGATCATCTCGCTTTGTGGAGTTTTGTTCGTGTGGAGACTTTTGCTCTAGTTTGCTTGGATTTGTTGATTCGTGGATTTTCATTCGTGGGTTTTGCTCGTTACTCTTGCTTTTTGTTGTTCTTCATCTTCAGTTAAGGGAAGTAACTTGTACTCCAATTCATTTGTTTGATACAAGTCAAAATACCACCAATAGTGTTGTTGGGTCGAGATTCGACTCTTTTTTGTGTTATTCTTGATGGGTTTTATCTCTATTGTGAAAACTTGACCATAGACGACATAAAATTGGACATGAATTAAATTAGGTTTTACCCGTTCTTGATTTTGATCATGTATGTGAGACTTTTGTGAGAACTCGTATTTTGGTTGAGACCCATGTGATATATTTGGTGTGGACATGATAGATACCCTAAATTATGATGTTTGGACACTTGGTAGACTCGAATTCATGTTTGGTTGTATTTTGAACAAGTTTTGTATGATATATGTTGAGTTGTGGAAAAAGCGGGAAATCTGTATTTTGTCGCTGATCTGTTTTGTTTGCTGTTTTGGACTGTCTTAAAGTCAGTATCTTAATTTTGGTATAAAACATGAGTTTTAGAGAATTTCATCTATTTTCAAACCCCTCTGACCTTGCTTGATTTCATTTTCATATGACTGAGTTATGACTGTTTTACTACAGAGGTGTCGGTCTTTTTCCGATTTTGTTTTTCGATGTTCTTGATGACTAAATGATTTTATTAACTGTGCTATACATATTGTTTGATCCAAAATATTGTTCAGTGTTTCTTTATCTAGTTAGGGATTACCCAGAATTATGGTGAATTTTATTGATGAGATTTATGTGTTGTTTCATGCTCGTTTATGAAAGCTATACTTGCTGTATTTTGCTCGTTGTTCTGTAAAGAACCATATTTTCACTATGATTCCTTTTACTGTGTGAAAAATATTTTTGAAATATGAAAGTTAGTATATTTTATCTATTCTTATATCGCTTTAGCGGAATTGGATTTCGTTTCACTGGTTGCGAGATATCATAGTTTTCGTACAGCAGTGTTGGGAATTCCAGATTTGCCAAACTACCGTTTATTGATGTTTTCTTATTTTTGATGACGGATCTAATTTTACTGGAAAATTTTGAAACTTTATATTTAGATACTAGACATATAGGGGAATACCCAGATTATTTGTGGATTTATTTAAAGATTTTTGAAGCTGTTTTCCTGTTCTTGAATTCATTTTCCTAATTTCTGGCTGAACCTATTTTCTGTATTCAAATCAGTTTTGAGCTATATTTTTGTGAATTAATATATAACTTATTTATATTCGCTGGATTCGTGTGGAAGTCTATTTTCCAGATCCTTCGATGGATCTAGATTTTCTTGTTTGTAACACTGGGAATCACTATTTTACTACAGTATGGTTTTGCTGTCCTGAACTTGAGATTTGTCTATTTTATTTCTTCATGAGATATCTTGCACTCGTACATGTTTATCTTACAACTTGAACTTGCTATATGATCTTGCCATGTTATTCTCGATACATTTTGCACATATACATGTTTTTTTGCCACTACTAATAAATAACTAAGCCGAGGTTTAAAGGACAGATCTAATAGTGGATAATTCAGAAATGTGTACTTGGAAGGGGATCCACTGATCCTACCTGATTACTTGAGACTTTATACTTGCACGCAAGACACGATACTTACCACTTGCACAACTTAACACGTGATTTCATGATACATGATACATGATACTTGGAGCTTGGAGCTCGATTACTTGACTTGTCCCCGAGTATACTGCCCTCTATGGTCCACTATGAAATCTAAAGCAAAACTATTTTGATGTAGCAACCATGTCGAATGGGATGCATGAAGTGCTACCTAGATAGTAATCACTACAAGACTTGATGCATGTTTACATGATACTTGACTACTTGACACTTGATTCATGCCATTTACACTTGTTCACTTTGCCATGCTAGTTATTTATGTTGACATCATACTTATACCATGTTGCTAGTTAGTTCTCCCATGTGCTTATATCCTACATTATAAGTGGCCCGTAACTTGCAATTGACGGGTACTTGTTTTTCTCCTTTTCTCTTTCCTACATTCGTTGAATTGCAGATTTTGGAGAACAGGTTCCAGATGGTATCGGAGACATGAAGTATTAGAGCTGCATTTTGTTAATATTATTTCTTGTAGCTTGCTTGAACAATAATGTATTTGAGAATTGGATTTATTCTTGTATTTGGGCAATGTGACCCAAGAAATTTGTTTTATTCAGATCTTGACTATTTGAGATTAATATATTTTATTTCAAGTATTCTTGTTGGTATTTTGGCTCATTATGTGCATGTGGTTGTTTCTTTTGCTTCCGACTCTGATGATTCTTGAGAATGTTGTAAAGATTTCTTGAACAGCTTATGGATGATGAAAATCATTCGCTGGGCTTTTGTTGCGTATCCGTTTTCCGTATTCTTTTTGGGAAGCGGTGTGTGACAGTTATTAATTAATTACGAATCTCCTAGAGTTTGTGTACCCTACCGGACTGAACTCAACTGATCAACAACACAGCCACAACTGGCCAAACCCCAAAACCTCAACTACCGGTGTCTAGGGTCCCACACAATCTCTAAAGACTCACAACTCAACCATCACACCAAAACTTTTCAATAAAACTCACAAATCCATCATCAAAATGTTTATAATAAGAAAACCTCTCAAATCAACAAATCCAAATTCATTTAATTTGCTTATAAAATTCCAGAATTCAAATAAAATATTAAATCCATTAAATAACAAAACATCAATTTATTTAAAGAATATATATATATATATATATATATATATATATATATATATGTGTGTGTGTGTGTGTGTGTGTGTGTGTGTGTGTGTGTGTGTGTGTGTGTGTGTGTGTTTTATAGAAGCCCAAGTTAGAAGTCTATTATAAACAAAATACAACTCTTTGCAAAGTACTGTAATTTGTAGCAAAACCTTATCTAAAACCGTAGATTAATAATCCATAATATCGAAGAAATAACCATTTAAAGAAAACATCAGAAAACTCAAGAACCCATCAACCAGAGCAATGACAGTCGACTGTCGCAAATGGCCAGTCGACTACCCTGTGAAAATCCGAAAACTCAAGAAAACCATTAGTCAGGATAATGGCAGTCGACTATTGAACAGTGGCAGTCGACTGTCCTGTGAAAACTCAAAATTCAAGAACCGACAGTCGACTGTCGACTTCAGTTCAAAAACAAAACAGTCGACTGTTAATACAAACAAATCCGAAATTCAATAACTGACCAGTCGACTGTCGATTTTAGCTCGTTCGACTGTCGACTTTAGCAGGTTGCAGGTTTGAAAGTTTGTGCATGTTTTAAACTTATAAATTAATTTAATTCATAAAAATGCAAATTTGTAAAAACTAATTTACTGAGATAGTTGGATATAACTTGTATAACATATAGAAGTTTATAAATCACATCAAAACATATCAAAATCTCAAAATATGAATTTTTCACAAAAATTCTTCAAAATCAGCCAAGAGAGTATATATGTATTTGTGCATCATTTAAGAATCAAGATCTCTTCAATTAGAGGTGGTATATGTTCAAAACTATCTCAGTACCAAACAACTCAAATCCAACTCGAAAACATCACAAATTCACAAAAGTCAATTTTGGCCCTAAACCTCCAGCCCGAAAAACAAAAAAAACTCCTCTTTTACTTCGAAAGTCAACCTTTTTAATCAAATATCTCATCTAGTAACTCATAACACATATGCACAACCTCTTACATTAATTTATTCATGACTATATGCAAATCTCAACATATATCAATTAAGTTTGTTCATCAAAATCACCCAACAGATCACATATGCATACATACACAGTAAAGATTAGGTTTTGTTCACTTTTGCATTAAACATCATACAAATCAATAACATATGTTCAAAACAGCAAGAATATGGCGGAAGCAACCTATCCATGATTTCTATTAGGTCCTTTAACAATCACAAGTTATCTGTTAGGGTTTTAATTCATTAATGGCATAGTTTTATGAAAAGATTCACTTTTTAGTTCATCTATTTGTCAAAATTTATTATATCTTCATACCATCATCTAACATGCTTTCTAATAGATAAATTATCACATACAACAAGCTTAGAACAATAAGAAAACAAATATAAGTCACTCACCTTATTGAAAAAATCAACCGAATTAATAAAGAATGAAAAAAAGCCATTCTTTTGCAAAATCCAAGATAATCGCTTTAAAACTCCAAGAAATTAATAGTAAAAAAAAAAAAAAAAAATTATTTGCAAAGAAGAGGGACGGCTATAGGGGATCTTTTATAGGCCAAAATCTGGAGTTTTTAGGGTTTTACATGTTTATGGAAACATTCCTTAACAAATTATTACATTACATATATAAACCTTTCTTTAATAAAGTACTTAAATAAGTTAAATAAATTAAAATAAATCCAAATATTTTTACTACTGAGTTATCCAACCATCAAGCATAGCCTAGAAATTAAAAAAATTCGGATTTGTACTCAAAGTGGTAATTTTGCACAAAAGTCCATCTTTTTGTAATATTTGCAAATATGTCATAAAATATTCATAAAAATCAAGAAAATTCAGAAATAATATCTGCAAAAAAAATATTAGATTTTCCAATTAAAAATTTCTGACTTTTACTTTCCAAGAAACTATTTGCACAAGATCCACTTAAATTCCATATTTGTAAAAACACCATATTTGTTTAAATCTTTACCAAATCAACTCTAAATAAAATTTAAATAGATTTTGTTTTCAATGATGACCATGGAAAGCTCAAAAACTAGTAAAAATAAATTTTCATTATTTGTTTGAGATCCAAACGACTTTTTACATAAAAGCCCCTCTCTTTCGAAGTATTTATAAAAAATAGTTGTTGATTCTTGATTTTGATGATCACAACACAGTGCAACAAATGTCTATGTTATACAGCTAACATTGCAGTATACATACCAAAGACAACTCTAGCTGAACAAATGAACAAGCTCAAAAGGATACAGGTGAAGATTGCAAGACAAGGATCAAGACTAAATTCAAGACTCAAGACTTCAAGCTCAAATATATTATATTGTTGTGTCTTGTAAACATTGTATTTTACTTTCTGTTGAGTCTTAGTCTGATGTAAAGCCTTGTCACACACACACACACTCAAAATTTTATAAATTGTGTCTCTTGAAAACCCCCAACAAAAAGAGTCAAAACAGTTTGAAAAAGTTTAACTTTTGAGTACCAGTCGACTTAAGCTTCTGCCAGTCGACTGATAGTACAAAACTGTTTAAATTTATTCAAACTCTGATCAGTCGACTCATATGGCAACCCAGTCGACTGTTCGAGAGCTTTTGACCGTTTTCTGTTTTTCAAAATCGAATTTTTCAAACTCAAAAGCTTGGATCCGTTGGTTGACAGTTGTGTAACTGTTTTTCCCAACGTTCAGGAGATCAAACTCTTTATATAGAGTTTCAGATCTCACTGAAAAGAACTACTTGATTTTTCATACACTCGAGCATTCTTGTGAAAAATATTCTAAGTGATTTTCTTTGAGAAACAAAGCTTTCAAGTTCATACTCTTTGGTTCTCTATATTCAGTCCATTATAGCATTGAATTCGCTCTGGACTGAGTATAGAAGTCAACCTTGTGATTTAGCCACGTGCATCAACACATACACCAACAAGGCTATAGGTTGATTGTAAAAATTCTTCTTGTACTTTTGCTCTCGGTTGGAGAGTGGTTGTTGACTCTTGGTTGAAGAGACGGTGTCTTTTCACTCTTGGTAGTAGAGTGGGTTGCTTTCTCTGGTTGAGAGAAAGGACTACGGGTTAGACAAGGTTGTTGTCGTAACGCCGTAGGGTATTCTTGTAATTTTTCAAGAATAGTGGAAATCTCAAGTGGGTTGCTTGGGGACTGGATGTAGGTCGGGAGGACCGAACCAGGATATATCTTGTGTACTCTGTGATTGATTATCTTGTGTCAGCATTTACTTTTACTTATTTAAATTCTGCAAAACTTGTCTGGCCAGTCGACTCAGCTTCGTATCAGTCGACTGATCAGTCTTATATTAGTTGTTCTCTTTGCTTCATCAGTCGCCTGCCTTATCTATAAGTCGACTGCATTGAGAGTTTAAATTTCTTTTATTTTGGCTATATCAGTCGACTGGTTCACCACTAAGTCGACTGTGCCGAGAGAAATTATTTATTCTGCAATTTATTTTTGATAAACACTATTCACCCCCCCTCTAGTGTTTGTTGCTTAGCCTACAGGATCCAACACTTGGTATCAGAGCAAGGTTACAGGCTATGGCAACTACTTCAAATACAAATCAGTACCATGAAGGCCAATCTACACAACGGCCACCACTATTTGATGGAACAAACTACAACTATTGGAAATGCCGGATGAGAATCTACCTCCAATCAATCAACTACGAGATATGGCCCTACCATTCCATTCCATATGTACAATGGAATGATGATCAAAAGAATCAGACTATGAACAATGCCAAAGCAATGAATGCCTTATTTTGTGCACTTACGAAGGAAGAATTCAACCGTGTATCCAATGCTACAACCGCACATCAAATTTGGCATACACTCGAGGTAACACATGAAGGAACGAATAAAGTAAAAGAGTCTAAAATTTCTGTTCTTGTCCACAGGTTTGAGATGTTCAGAATGAAGGACAATGAGACTGTGTCCGAGATGATTACTAGATTCACAGACATCACAAACTCTCTTGTGGCGCTTGGAAAGACTTATACCCAAGCAGAGATGGTCAGAAAAGTCCTACGTGCACTCACTCCAGAATGGGAGAAGAAAACCACAACAATAGAGGAGGCGAATGACTTGTCAACACTTACTCTCGAGAATCTTGTTGGAAATCTCATGGCATATGAGGTCCAACTTGAAGATCGAAAGAAAGATACAGAATCACACCAAGCAAAGAAGAAATCATTGGCTTTTAAAGCCATGACTGACTCAGAAGATGAGGGAGAAGATGAAGAAAAAATAGCAATGTTCACTCGGAGATTCAAGAAGTTCTTAAAGAAGGGTAAGTTTCACTCTAAAGTTAGAGATTCTAATGACCCTCCTACATGTTTCAGGTGCAATAAAATAGGTCACATGAAGAAGGATTGTCCCTTAGAAAATGCAAAGAACAAGGGAAAATCATCCAACTTCAAGAAGGACAAATATCCAAAGAACAAATTTGCCAAGAACAAGAAGGCCTATCAAGCTACATGGGATGATAGTGATTCATCTTCCGAAGAAGAAACGGATGAAAATAACGAAGTGGCAAATGTATGTTTTATGGCTGCACAAGAACATGTAAGTAATGACTATGATTCCGAAGATCTTCTTGATGCTTTTAATGAAATTTTCCAAGAGTTAAAGAAAGAAAAGATTAGAGTTAAGAATCTTGAGAAAGTGAATCAAACACTTAATCAAGAAAATCTTAACCTTGATAAGGAAGTAAAATCCTTAAATTCTCGCATTTCAAGTTTAGATACTGATCTTGAAACTCTCAAAAAGAATTATGAAGAGATTTCAAAGAATGTATCTAAGTTTAATAAAGGCAAAGAGAATTTAAATGATATGCTTCATCATCAAGTTACATCTAGTCAAAAATATGGACTTGGCTTTAAAAAATCTTCTGTAAAAGAATCTCCTGCAGTAAACACTAGTAAAAATAAATCAGCATCTATTTCTAGTGTTACACACAAGTTGTATGATTTCTTTGCAAAGTCTAAGATTGTTAATTTTAGTGATAAAAGCAAAACTAACTTTCGGTTAAGTCGACTGAACCATACAACCAGTCGTCTGTCCAGAGAAAGTGGATCTTATTCAATGAGATCAAAACCTCTTATAAGTCGACCTAGTGTATCAACAAGTCGACCGATGCATACCAACAGTCGACTGAAGAACAATGTTAAGTCGACTGGACAGAACAAATTAGTATGGGTTCCAGTCAGTCTTAATCAGAATGATAGAATTGCTTATATCAATTCTTATATGCTAAATGTGTGTAATTCTGCTTATTATATTCCTGCTTATGGAGGAAAATCAAACTCTTCATGGGTTTGGTTTCTCCCAAACTAATGTGTTTTGGACCCAATAAAAAGGGTACCATATTTACCTTAAATTTTTTATAGGTACCCAAGAAAGAACGCTGGATATTAGACAGCGGCTGTTCAAAACACATGACAGGGCATGCCAACCTACTATCCACCATTCAAAGTATAGATGGAGGAACCGTCACCTTTGGAGATAACAACAAAGGCAAAGTCATCGGTATTGGCATGGTCGGTAAAATATCTAACCCTATTATAGAAAATGTGCTATTAGTTAATGGTTTAAAGCATAATATTTTAAGCATTAGTCAATTGTGTGATAAAGGATATAAAATAGTTTTTGAAAAAGATGCATGCTTGATTTATGACTCTACTATGCAAAATGTTGTTTTTCAAGGTTTTCGCAAAAATAATATTTATGAATTGTGTTTGAATGCAATAGATTTTACAAATGATTTTTGTTTAATAGCCTCTAACAATGAATCTTGGTTATGGCATAGAAGATTTGGACATGTGAACATGAAAAATCTCTCAAAATTATCTAAATATAACCTAGTTAAAGGACTGCCAAAACTATCCTTTAAAAAGGATAAGTTATGTGATGCATGTCAACTAGGAAAACAAATCAAATCCACTTTTAAAACAAAAGACGTAATCTCTACTAGTAGGCCACTCGAATTAATTCATATGGATTTATTTGGCCCTACTAGAGTTGCTTCTTTAAATAAAAGTAGATATGTGTTTGTTTTAGTAGATGATTTTTCAAGATTCACTTGGACATTCTTTTTAAAACATAAAAATGATGCTTTTGAGGAATTTGCACATTTTTGTAAACGTGTTCAAAATCAAAGATCTCTAACCATAGTCACTATTAGAAGTGATCATGGTGGAGAATTTGAAAATGAAACATTTACAGAATATTGCAACAAGAATGGTATAACACATTCATTTGCATTTCCTAGAGCTTCACCACAAAATGGTGTGGTTGAAAGGAAGAATAGGACTTTGCAAGAATGCGCACGTACTATGCTTGTTGAAAGCAATCTACCAAAGCATTTTTGGGCTGAAGCTGTTGCTACAGCTTGTTATGTTTTAAATAGAATTCTTCTAAGACCTAAGCTAAAGAAGACTTGTTATGAGTTATTTTTTAATAAAATTCCTAAAGTCTCTTACTTTAAAACATTTGGTTGTAAGTGTTTTATTCTAAACACAAAAGATAATTTAGACAAATTTGATCCTAGATCTAATGAGGGTATCTTTTTAGGATACTCAAATAGGAGTAAAGCATATAGAATTTTCAATAAGGCTACTATGACTATTGAAGAATCAATGCATGTTACATTCGATGAATCTTTACCTTCATCAACCTTAAATAAAGATGATGAAACTGACATATCACCTTTAGATAATGTGATTAAATCCTTAGAACAAACTAATCTGTCTGATAAGTCGACTGATAAGGTATCACAGTCGACTGATGTTAAGCAGTCGACTGAAGAACAAGTCAAGTCGACTGATCCGATTGAGATATCTTCAACTTTACCAAAGTCATTTGTTGAAGTTAAAGATCATCCTCATGACTTAATAATTGGTGACATCTCCCATGGTATTCAGACACGTTCACATATGAATATGATCTCTCATACAGCATTCTTGTCGGATTTTGAACCGAAAAATATACAAGAAGCTTATGAGAATGAATATTGGATGAATGCCATGCAAGATGAATTAAACCAATTTATAAGGAATGATGTATGGGATTTAGTTCCTAGACCTCCTGATCAGACTATTATTGGTACCAAATGGGTATTCAAAAATAAGTTAGATGAATCAGGACAAGTTGTAAGGAACAAGGCTAGATTAGTTGCTCAAGGATATAATCAAGAAGAAGGTATAGATTTTGATGAAACATATGCTCCTGTTGCTAGACTAGAATCTATTCGTATTTTATTATCTTTTGCTTGTTTTATGAATTTTATACTTTATCAAATGGATGTGAAAAGTGCCTTTCTTAATGGGTTTATTAAGGAAAATGTTTATGTTAAACAACCACCAGGTTTTGAACATGAACAATTTCCAGATCATGTTTATAAATTGAAAAAGGCTTTATACGGTCTTAAACAAGCACCTCGTGCTTGGTATGATCGTCTGAAAACTTTTCTTTTAGAAATAGGATTTGAAATAGGTAAAGTAGACACTACTTTGTTTATCAAAAGAGTTAAGAATGATATTTTAATCATACAAATATATGTTGATGATATAATTTTTGGTTCTACTAATAATAATCTATGTCAAGAATTTGCTAATACCATGAAAAATGAATTTGAGATGAGTCACATGGGTGAACTCAATTATTTCCTTGGACTTCAAATTAAACAGTCCTCAAATGGCATATTTATCAATCAAGGCAAATATGCAAAGGAATTACTCAAACGTTTTCACATGGATAGTACTAGTAGTAAATCCACTCCTATGGCTACTACTACTACTCTTGACAAAGATTTATTGGGTAAGAGTGTTGATCAAAAACTCTATCGAGGTATGATTGGTTCACTCTTATATATTACTGCAAGTAGACCAGATATTATGTTCAGCATATGTTTATGTGCTAGATATCAATCTAGTCCTAAAGAGTCTCATTTAAAAGCAGTGAAACGAATTTTAAGATATATTAAAGGCACATCTGAATATGGTTTATTTTATCCACGCACCGATAATTTTCAACTTTTGTCATATAGCGATGCCGATTTTGCTGGAAGCAAAACTGATCGCAAGAGTACTAGTGGTACATGTCACTTTTTGGAATATTTCCTAGTATCTTGGTGCAGTAAAAAGCAAAATTCCGTATCCCTATCTACCACAGAAGCTGAGTATATCGCTGCAAGTTTGGCATGCGCTCAAATTTTATGGATGAAACAAACTTTATTAGATTATGGTATTTCATTTGAGAAACCCTCAATTATGTGTGATAATACCAGTGCAATTAATTTATCTAAAAATCCGATTCAACATTCACGTACGAAACATATTGATATTCGACATCATTTTCTACGTGATCATGTTTTAAAAGGAGATATATCTTTAGACTTTATCTCTACTGATAAACAAGTAGCAGATATATTTACCAAGCCCCTTAAAGAAGATACTTTCATTAAATTAAGGAGAGAACTTGGAATTTGTGATTTTATTGATACTTGTTGAAAATGGCTTCTGTTAAGTCGACTATCTTTGTGTATAAGTCGACTGAACTGTTTTTTAAACATATACATTTTTTTATCTGGCCAGTCGCCTGGTTCATATACCAGTCGACTGATTAGTAGATATAACATTTTTATTTTCTTCTCGACTCAGTCGACTGATAACCCCTACCAGTCGACTGTCACGAGATCAATTGTTTTCAGCGAGTCTTCATCACAGTTTTGAGATAAAACTTTTCAATTTCTCACCCGTGACTTCTTATCTCAGCCGTTGATATCTCTTCCTTGCATCTGAGCCGTCTATTCTCTGTTAAAAACCCTTTACCAGCCCCTCTTTCTCACTTTTACCGATCTCCAATTTCACCTCCAATTTCAAAACCCTAAGGCAAGAGAAGAAGAAGCTCAATTCGACCAGATTTCAAGTCGACTGCTGGCTGCTAATTCTCTCATCTGTGGTTGTCTCTCTCTTCCATCTTGGTAAATCTCGATTTTTTGTTTCCTTCCAAAACCCTAATGGCACCCAAAAGATCTAAGAGAACTCACGAGGGTAGTTCTTCTTCACAAGACTACTCTCAATATTTATTGAGCCCAGATCTTATTGACATATGGTATCTTATATGTACCATTGCCATCTTCCCTGGAAGATTTGTCAACTTTAATGATCTAGACCATTTCAATCTTATTCCCCTGTTTCAAAACAGTAGTCTTTATGAATTTCTATCTTTATCCAACCAACCAAATTACTATCCCCAACTCATTTATTTGTTTTATACAAATATGAGAGTCGTTCAAAAACCAAATGGGGATATCTCCATCCGTTCGTCAGTGAAAAATGTTAAAATGACTATCACACCGACTAGGATTAATGAGATGTTGGGCATAGATGATGGTGGAATTCCTCTTGATGAAGTTATTTTAGATGATGCTTCTATATTATCTAAAATTTTCCTACCCAATACTCGACCTCCAATGACAAGCAGAAATCTAAAACCAATTGCTAAGCTTGTAGGTAGAATTTTGAGTTATAACATTCTTCCTAAAAAGGGGAGTTATGACCAATATTCTATTGAGTTACAAAAAGCTATATATGCAATTTTTGGTAGGATAGCTGTTAATTGGGGTCATGTCATTTTCTCTAAACTTCAGCATCACACTCATTTTCTGCCTTTTGGCGGTTTTCTCACTAGAGTTTTTATTGCTTTTGGAGTTGACCTTGATTCGGAGACAAATGTTGTTTCTAGGTATGAGTGTTTCGATCGTGTTAGTTTGGCACGGATGAAACTTCTTGATACACCTCCTAGATCACCCCCTAGGTCTCCTCCACTCTCCCAAGCTCCCTTAGGTTCATCTTCTAGACCTAGAGCCTCTCAACCTTCTACATCTGATGATCCACCTCTCCCTCAAGCCAATTATGATGACCCTCGTACCATGTACGACTGTGTGTCCTACCTAATGAACCATTCAGTCACTGTCGATACACATCTTTCTACCCTTGGTTCCAAACTAGACCATATTAATTCTGAGATAGCCAATCTCACTCATCTCTTCACTTCTCAGTTTCCTCCTCCTTCTCAAGATGATGACGAAGATTCCGAAGACGATGATTAAAGATTACTTATTTTCCTTTTTTTATTATTATTATTTATGTAATTTTCCTTTTAATGCATTTGTTTTTATATATTAGACTTTCTCTCTTTCAATGTAAAACCTTGTTACTTTGTGTTTTTTGATGATTCCAAAGGGGGAGAGAAAGAAAGATCTGTGTTATATTTTATCTATCTGTGTTATGTCTATCTGTGTTATGATTATCTGTGTTATGTCTATCTGTACTATGTGATATATTCTGCATTTATATTCTGCATGCTATGTGTTATGTTCTGCATTTGTACAGCATTTGTACACTGTTCAGCATATTACTGGTCAGTCGACTTCTTTAAGGATACAGTCGACTGCTGCTGCAGCTGTGATACTTGCTGCATCTGTAATACTTGTTAAATATATTTTCATGTTCTGTACAGTCGCCTGATCTATTTTTCAGTCGACTGATACATTCTTTATGACAAGAATTTGTTTTATATATGCATACTGTGTTTTTAATAGGGGGAGTTTTTTAAAATATATTTTCATCCTATGCTTGTATGTTTCTATATAAATTGTTATCAGCTATTGTGTTGTCTTCATCAAAAAGGGGGAGAATGTTGATTCTTGATTTTGATGATCACAACACAGTGCAACAAATGTCTATGTTATACAGCTAACATTGCAGTATACATACCAAAGACAACTCTAGCTGAACAAATGAACAAGCTCAAAAGGATACAGATGAAGATTGCAAGACAAGGATCAAGACTAAATTCAAGACTCAAGACATCAAGCTCAAATATATTATATTGTTGTGTCTTGTAAACATTGTATTTTACTTTCTGTTGAGTCTTAGTCTGATGTAAAGCCTTGTCACACACACACACACTCAAAATTTTATAAATTGTGTCTCTTGAAAACCCCCAACAAAAAGAGTCAAAACAGTTTGAAAAAGTTTAACTTTTGAGTACCAGTCGACTTAAGCTTCTGCCAGTCGACTGATAGTACAAAACTGTTTAAATTTATTCAAACTCTGATCAGTCGACTCATATGGCAACCCAGTCGACTGTTCGAGAGCTTTTGACCGTTTTCTGTTTTTCAAAATCGAATTTTTCAAACTCAAAAGCTTGGATCCGTTGGTTGACAGTTGTGTAACTGTTTTTCCCAACGTTCAGGAGATCAAACTCTTTATATAGAGTTTCAGATCTCACTGAAAAGAACTACTTGATTTTTCATACACTCGAGCATTCTTGTGAAAAATATTCTAAGTGATTTTCTATGAGAAACAAAGCTTTCAAGTTCATACTCTTTGGTTCTCTACATTCAGTCCAGTATAGCATTGAATTCGCTCTGGACTGAGTATAGAAGTCAACCTTGTGATTTAGCCACGTGCATCAACACATACACCAACAAGGCTATAGGTTGATTGTAAAAATTCTTCTTGTACTTTTGCTCTCGGTTGGAGAGTGGTTGTTGACTCTTGGTTGAAGAGTCGGTGTCTTTTCACTCTTAGTAGTAGAGTGGGTTGCTTTCTCTGGTTGAGAAAAAGGACTACGGGTTAGACAAGATTGTTGTCGTAACGCCGTAGGGTATTCTTGTAATTTTTCAAGAATAGTGGAAATCTCAAGTGGGTTGCTTGGGGACTGGATGTAGGTCGGGAGGACCGAACCAGGATATATCTTGTGTACTCTGTGATTGATTATCTTGTGTCAGCATTTACTTTTACTTATTTAAATTCTGCAAAACTTGTCTGGCCAGTCGACTCAGCTTCGTATCAGTCGACTGATCAGTCTTGTATTAGTTGTTCTTTATGCTTCATCAGTCGCCTGCCTTATCTATAAGTCGACTGCATCGAGAGTTTAAATTTCTTTTATTTTGGCTATATCAGTCGACTGGTTCACCACTAAGTCGACTGTGCCGAGAGAAATTATTTATTCCGCAATTTATTTTTGATAAACACTATTCACCCCCCCTCTAGTGTTTGTTGCTTAGCCTACAGGATCCAACAATAGTTTCCTTACTCAGAAAAATGCCAAAATTTAGGAAATAATTAATTTATAACTAGGAGAATCTATCCAGAAATTTAAAATTGGAGATTTGCACCAAAAAATATTTGCACGTGTAAATTTGAGAAATTCATAAAATAGTCAAATAAATTCAAATAAATATGAAAATTAAAATATCATAAATAAATGAGGAAGATCAATCATTAACCATGAAATTTTAAGAATTCAAAATTTCCTAACTCTGCACGTGTGTTGCACGTGCAAAATTGCAATAGTCAAAATAGTCAACTCTACCAATATAATATTACTAGTAATTTTCACGTGTGATGCACGTCTTAATAAATATATTTTTTATTAAAAGTAAAAAAACTTCAACGTATTCTAGCCTTGAATCTAATACCTCCTTTATATTAGATATGCACGGGCAATACACAGATTTGTTTGTCTACAACTGTTTGTATTTGTTGAATTTAATTTAGACGTGTATTACACGTGTTTGTTTAGTTACAAAGTTAGGGTTTGTTTGGTTACAAACCCCAACTCTCCCATTAAAATAGTAGAGATTTAGTAATGCAAAATAAATCATTTTATTTTGCGAGGTGTGACAATGCTTGCCATCCGTAACCCACCAAGCCTCGCTTGAAGGCGATATAGCTTAACTATTTCTATGAGTAGTGCACACTCTCCGATACTATCTTTCATTACTTTCGGAGGTAGTGGCAAGTTGATTAGACGATCGGAATACAAGAGTGCTAACTCACAATCCCTCTCAACGAACACCGATTTAAGGTGAATAGACTCCAACCATTCCTCGTCTGACTGAACACGCAAATGGTTGACTGCCAACTCCGTTATGCACAGTCACTTGCGAAGGTGCTCTACCTCGTCACTACAAGGTTTTTCAGAGGATCCCGCGATCGTCTGTCAACAATCCCAAAACATGGTCAAACAAAGGAACAAAATACTAGGTGTCACGAACAAGCATCGCTTCAAAGCACATCAACACAACACGAAAAGTGTTAACCAATCTAGAAGATAGTTTTTTAAACACTAAAAGGAAGATACATGAATGCAGTGGCCAGTCCACAATTAGTCATCACAAAAAGTAAACTACAAGTCCCAAACAAAAAATCAAGAATAGCCTGAAAGATAAAGGACGTATCAAGGTGAATCAAGCACCCACCTGCTTTGGTGCCACCACGGACAAGGAACCCCCAACTGCGCCCTTTCCTTTATCCTTCTTCCTAGAGCCACTCCTTGCGCCACCCGTAGGAGTGCCGATCCCACTATCCTCCTTCCTGTCTGTATCCAGGGGCTCACCAGGTCGAAGGGTCACATGGTAGCCTTTCCCGTCGAAATTGGGAATGCGCTCCACCACATGTGAGATCGCTAAGGTATAAGACTTCAACATAACCCCTTGCAACTTAGATTTGCACTCTGTGTGAACCTTAGCCACCTCGACCTTCCCCTCCGAACCCGCATCAGTGCAGGCCTTCTCTAACTCCAGCAGAAGATCGGTGTTCTTCTTCTCTAATGCCCTCTCTCTCTCTCCTTGGATGCCCCCAGCTCAACACGCATCTCCTTTTTACCCACTGCCAATGCCTCCAACTCGAGGCGCATTTCCTCCTTCCTTGCTGCCAACGCCTCTAACTCTAGGCGTGCCTCCTTTTCTTTCTTCTTCATCCCTGCCAACTCCGCCTTGGACTCCTTGACGGCCTTCTTCTTGTCCTTCTCAGCACGAGACATACGGGCCCTCATGCTTTTCTTTTCAGCCACATAAAAGTCCACCAAATGCCCGAATTGGCTTATCTCCTGAAGTAAGAAGAAAGTGGTTAAAACATAACGATACAAGGAGGTAAAGGACAAGCTATGCAACAAAGGGGACTAGATAATACCATCACATGAGCCTTTGCTATCTCCAAGACCGATCTCTCGGGGGGGCTCCATCTTCAACCTCTCCCTATCAAAATGAGTAGGGATGTGGCGACAGGCCTCAAGGCAAGCAGCGGAATTCCCCAAGAAGTTTTCCTAGGCTTTCACGTTCCAGTCGGGGGTGTAGACCATGTCCCCTTAATTAGCAAGTACCACAGTAGCCGTAGCAGGTAGTGGGGCTGACGCGGCACTAGCCACGACTGCAACTAGGGAAGAACCTGCCTCAACAGCAAGTGGTACCCCTACGGGGGGCTCAGTCTGTGCAACGGGAGCCAGGGGTGGTAAGTCCTAGGAAGGAGGATGCATCGCCGACCTCTTTCGCTTCTTCGGCTCTTCCTCCCTCTTATTCCGTAGCGCATCCACGTTTACAAAAATGTCCTCGAAATCCATGTCCGTCCTACCTGCAAGATGAAACACGGAGTAGTCAGAAACCGTAAGAATAAATGAAAACAACAGAGACATGGATAAAAGAACTAGAAATCAACAAAGGCATGAGCATGGCTTGAAAACGATAACAGCAAAATCGTACTAGGAGCGGCCGGTCCAAGTCCGCCTTCAAAGAGAACTTCATTGGTAATATCTTGCCACGACAACACCTTCAATCCTAGAAGCGCATCACTAAGGCCCTTCTCCTCCAAGTTCATTATTGGCTCCGCTCGCACTGCCGAGAGAATCGTTCCCCTCCAAGTAGTGGGAATCCCCCACGGGTCGGCACTGCTAATGACGAAAAACTTCTCCTTCCAACATCTTGTCGATCGTGGAGCATCGATCAACCCCCTTTTCTTATGAGGATTAAGGTACCAATGCTCCTCTATCTTGCTGAGTTGAACAAGTTTGATGTGCCGTCTGAACACCGTGAGACTCAGCTCCGCTCCAAGCTGGCGGCACTACAAGACGAAACCGACAATATGCCTCCTTTTGTTTGGCATCAGCTGAACCGGACACAGCCGATACTAGTTGAGCACATTTTTAATGAAGGGGTGGAGGGGCAGGCGAAGCCCCGCGAAGAAAGTATCACACGAAAAGAAACAGTATTCGTCCGACATGGCATAGCACGCCCTAACTCCAGGACATGGCAGGAGTAGGCTGTACTCATGAGGAATGCCAAAGCATGTTCTCATCATGACAAGCTCATCGCATGGAAGAATGGTGGCGGTATGATTAGTCTCAGTAGTATGGACGGGCTCAGGCTCGTAGTATTCCATGCCGCTCCTAAGGAACTGTTGATCTACTACCGAGTACTCTCTAATCAATTCTGGAACAAGGAAAAATGGGGTCTTGAGCATACACCCTATCTCTCTCAAGTTCAATGATCGTTTCCAAAATGGTGGAACGAGCAGCCACACCACGTACACTCTTCTCTCTGGGAAAGTGATCGAGCATAACACCCTCTTCTCCATCTAGACCGACTGATCTAGTATAAGCATAGACCGACAGAATGCTAGACATGATAAACAGCGGTCGCAAGAATGTTACCTAGCCAAAGTGGTAGAAACTCCGAACCAACTATAGCGGCCTGGATCCCCGTTACCGGACATTTGTGACACAACCAGAATCTTTTCCTTCAAATGCATCTCAACACAGTAATAAAACGGAAATTTAAAACTTCTTATAGCCAAATAAAATCATTACATCATTAATTACATCATTATCTTGTTCTTGAACAAGGAATACAAATTACATTAAAGTATTACAAATACTATTTTGTAACAGCTACCGCCTGCCACCCACAACGGTGGTCAACTGCTCTCTACTGGAAACTCCACCGAGCGGTCATGCTGCTTCCCTGAGATGCACCCTGTAGCTCGAATCTTCCTCCGTGCTACTTTGATATCCCTGCACCTGCTCAAATGGTAGACATGTACACTGCCGCTCCACTTGAATGCCCTTCTTGTCTTTATTCCTCCTGCACTCCCGACCTGGTATCCAGCACCTAATTGAGTTGGCACGTCAGTACATATACTGACACAATGCTGATAAGAAAACAACGATCTCCAACTAGCAATCACAACTAGCCTTTGATGAAAACATAAAAGTGCATCCTAATTTCCTAGTGTCAGTGTATGCCATGACCTGAAGTCTAATGCATAGTGCACAAGGTACAGAAAAATATATGCACTTAGTCTAATGTTAGAAAGACTTTGGACATGCATGTATCTCATACTACATACGCTCCAAATCAAGTCGTCTTCTCCAGTTTCAGGTTTTTGAACCCTCGCCATGCAATACATTCTACTATTGTACTCAACCTATTCTTGATAGATACAGCATGGTTGATGAATCCTACAGTTATTACTGCTAATCACAGTAGTGTCCCTGTTTGCCACTAGTGCCCCAATCTGGTTTGGATCACACCAAATGTCGTGACAATCTTATAGATACACAACCACATATCTATGGCACCGAATATCCATGGGAGAGCAGTCTCATGGTCCGTTCGTGTCCACCCAACATAAGAACATGATGGCCTCATGGATCTAATCCCCCTACCCGACAGGAACCCTCCCATTCTTACCACAGTTGTTCAGGAATCAACAGTGCGAGATATGCACCGCAGCATGTATTCCTAATGAATGGAAGAGACAACCCTGGTTAACACCTTCTAGTGCTGGCTCTTAGAACGAGTTGGATTATAGGGAGTCACCCCTAACATCAACTCGGTCTTCGAGCGAAAGGTAAAGAAATATAATCTGAAATAACAATGGTTTCTAAAACATGTGATTTTGTCAAATCATGCATAGTGTCTAACGAATGATTGAGCCCAACAGTTCTGTAAAAAATAACTAAATCACGGCGAACCCATATTCATCGATTACCAACACCTCTATAGGTCTTCGACCTAAGATCTCTGGCCCGCGACCCTCAGTGAGCAGTACAACGGTTCCCAATGGAGTGCCTTATACCCGGCAATGGAGCTGAAACACTCACAATTTATTTATATCCAGTTATTGACAGACCTAGGAATCAACACATTCAAGATGCAGCAGATAACCTAGCCTATCAACCCCAAACATCGGCGATCCGATCTCTCCCGGCCGCCACACCTCCGTCTCAGGTCTCATCCAGTATCCCGGCCCGCAGTCAACCTTCCTTCGGTAAACGATCCGACGGCGCACAAGAAGATCTTTATTTCTCGAGGTGAAAATGAATCATTCACAATACTTGCCGACTGGGTTGATAGTCCTAAGGTATCACAACCTAGACTAGCTCCAAGCTATACTAGCTACGAGCCCACATGCAACAAATCGACCATATAGCTATTCTCCCAACTTACTCATGTGTCCACCATGATTACAAGGCACAAGAATCTTATCTAAGTCCCAAGTGAAGTGCTTAATAGGGATAATCACTTAAACATTTTAGAAACTCAAATCAACTCCTAGTCATATTCCTGTAGCATGTAGAAAATTTCATAATTTGTGCTACACGTATTGGAATCTAACAAAATTAGACTTTCTAGAAAGGTGGGAACCTCCACTACAATTTCTTAGTTGACAACTCTCTCAAATTTCTTATAGAACTCAAGTTTCCTGATTTCAAACACATGCTTGAAATCAACAAAGACAGCAGGTTGCTGAAACTTGTAACATTCATAACTTTCAAAATACAACTTGGAATTACATGATATTACCCATTCGGGAAAGCTAAGACCCTATACTACATGTCGGTAGTTAACCATTTCTTCAAATTCAGCAATGTAGAAGCTAAACAATCTCTATATGTTCTCAGCTGTACATTCTTCCAAACAATTGCTGCATCTTGCCATTATCATAAAAACTTGCTCACTTATCGGAATTACTCAATTTTGGATTCTATAGAAATATGGGAATATCTAAGAAAACTTCCTTGTTGAACACATCCACAGATTCATCCATTAAGACACTGTAAAATTCCAATTTCTATCAGTATACACACAGGAAATGAGTTTCCTTTACAAAAACCAAATCCTTCAATTAAGATAGGTTCTGCCCCAATCTAAAAAAAAATCATAACTTTCAAATCACAAACTGGAATTGCATGATTCAAGAAGTTTTGGAAAGTTACGACTCTCTACTATAATTCTCTAGTTGATTGTTCTTCCAAATTCTCAACACATAAATCCAGAATTTCACAACTTCTCTGACTACTCAAAAGCTGAACTAAACTGAACATACAGTACTCAAAAGTCAATATCAATTCAACCACAAGTCCAATACATATGAAATTTTAGATTCAGTAACTAGATATATACAAGAGAAATAACCAAAAATTTTAGCTCATAATTCCTTATAAATTAAGAGATGAATTTTCAAACAATAGATCAATTTCAGTCATTCTCAAACACATACAGCAGCTATGTCCTTCTCGCTGCGCTGTTTTCAATCGATCGAATGAAGCACCAAATGTTCTCCAACAATTATCAAATTTGACACACTAATAGTAGACATATACAAGATGCTACATTTCAAATTTCATCACAAAATTCCATACCAACTGAGAGTTATGAATTTTTAAAGTTCAACTTTCACTCTCAACAGCAGCAGATTTACCGTTGACCCGGTTGAACAAATAAATACATTACAAATAGCAAATAAATTTCAGAAATTCTGAAATTTGGAATACAAGTTGTTAACATATACATCTAACTTTTCCTTTCATGTTCCAACTCAAAATTACTTATAGATATTGAGTTATGAATTTTTACACTCGACTTAGTTTGCCCAAAAAAACTACAGATTTCCCCCGTTTACTGATTTCAGAAATTTAATTTGTAAACTCTTCACATTAACTCCGAAAATTCTGAAATAATTCTAGCTTGCTCCTAACATCATCATCATTGTTCAGTAAAAATTTGGTATCGAAATTCCATCGTATCATCAAATAACAAAAATCTCTATCATAACTAGTTCTTAAGCTCTATTTGCAAGATTCTCATTCTACACCGACTCTACTATCTCAACTTAACAATAACAATATTCTCAAGATTAAACTATCATTCAAGCATTCAAACAAACATCACAAGCATTATATCTTCACAAATAAAATTAAACATAATAATGTTTGGAGAACACCCACAAGATGAAGAAATCCTCAAGCTTCTTGCTAGCTAGCTCCTCTCTTCCTCTCAATTTCTTCTTCTCCTTCAAAACTTAAAGAACCCATAAGAAAATATTAAAACCCCTCTTCTTTCCTTCTTTTCTCATCTCAAGAATAAAATAGTAGAAGAATATGGAGAGTAGAAGTAGAAGGAGATGGAGGTGGAGATTTTGGGTGAAAAATGAGATGAAGATGGGATTTGGATTTTCGGCCATGGGGATGGGTTTGGCTGCCGAAATTGGGAAGGGAGGAGAGAGGAATAGGTCGGTGGGGAAGAGGGAAAAGAAATGGGGTGTGTGTGTCTCTTCTACATATATATATATATAGATATATATATACCCATAATTTTATTAAATATACATACATACACTCTAATGTATATATTTACAATTCACTTCAACCCAATTCAACTTAAATAAGTATACATACAAATATATATACATATACATATACATGTAGAATGCATACAAGTATCCATACATATATATCATATACAATTCAGTCAAAATATACACACACATATATATACATGTTTTATAAATAAAATACTTATTTTTATAATATAAGAGTATATTTTATAAAAATACTATTTGTCCCAAAGATTGTCTCGTTAGAACAATCGGAACAATACACACAATTTAATTGAGAAGATATCTCGAATATACCTCATCGGGTTCAGAATAACTAATATATGTGAAATTTCTCAATTAAAATCAATTATTATTAGAAAAATACACAATCGCGTGCGATTCTCAACTGTGTACGGATTATGATGCAAAATAGCTATATGCTATTTTGCGGGGTATTACACCAATAGCTGAAGCTAGCACCTTCGACGAGCACCAGAGAAGCCACCAAGCACCACTGATGAAACACCACGATTTCTAGAGAGAGAAGCTCTCAAAATTTTCAGGAGAGAGAAAGTGAAGGTGGTAAATGAAGGAGGGGAAATGGAATCAATCCCTATTTATAAGACCGTAGGGATTAAATCGCCACATGGCAGTATCTAAGCCCTCCACAAGAATCAACGGTCAGATCACACCACCTCGGGTCCAATAAGAACAGTAACTTGTCAAACAGACAGTCAGTCAGTAACGCGAACGATCGTCACAACATTCGGTCAATAAAAGAAACAATATGAAGGAGTGAACAATCGCACAAACACTTGGTGGATGTCGTGGGATGGGTAATTTCACAAACACTTGATGAACGTGATCGGGTGAAAATTTCACAAACACTTGATGAACGTGATGGGGTGAGAAATTTCACAAACACTTGGTGGGCGCCATATTCACCACTAATAGAAGAAAACCCATCGCTAATCAAGATTCCTTGTGACAAAACCTACTAACCCCGCGGAGTCTCCAAGCCCGTTCAAACTCACTCCACCAAAATCAACCAAGATTTCTAAGAGACGATCAACTCCAAAAAACCCAAGCACACTAGTGCTCCTACCTCGATGTGAGAAAGAAATCTACCGAAGACAACTCAATTCCAAACGAGGCGAGCATCTAGCGAGATCAAGACTTCAAAAATCTCCACAAAAGCTCCAAAGAGTTGCAAAAATGAAAAAATCCCAAGCAAATGCACTCAGAGGTGATATGGTATAAAAAATCCCAAGAAAATGCACTCAGAGGTGCTATGGTATAAGAGGGTCGCCAAACGGGTCGGATTTACGACCCAAATCCACAAGAAAAACAAACAGAATCAAGAAGGGGTATAAACGGGTCGGATCCAAAGTAACAACCCCGAAACCCGCTTCGCTTCTCCTCCTCCATCTTCTTCTTTTTTCTCAAATTTGGGTGCTAAAAACCCTCTCCAAATGAGCTCGCCCTTCACAGCTCCGACATCGAGCTCCACAGACTCCGAAACATCGAGCTCCTGCCTTGACCACTCCTCGGCCCAAGCTCCTGGTTGACGAGGAGATTTCACAGATCAACCTCTTCGAAACTCGAGGTCTGTAGCTCAGCTGAAGCTTCGATTCCTCATAGCTCGGTGGAATGCCCCCCATAGCTCGGCAAAACTTCAAAGCCACCATAGCTCGGCAAGAACAGCTCCCCTAGCTGGGCAAATCTTCATCTTCGTAGCTTGGCCAAAGTCGCAACCTCCTTAGCTTGGTGAATTTGTCAAAACCCAAAGCTCGGCGAAGCTTCGATAACCCATAGCCCGGCGAGAACGAGATGCCTATAGTTCGGCAGAGCTTTGAAATCCCCATAGCTCATCCAAAGGTGAAGCTCAATAGCTTGACAAATGAGATAGGTTGGCGAAGTCGAAGAACCAAAGTTCGGCGAAACTCGAGCTTCATAGCTCGAAAAGGCTTCAATGCTCTGTAGCTCGACCAAGAGGAGGTAGCTCTACACTCCCATAGGTCGACGAGGGCGTGGTAGCTCTAGGGAGAACGGAGTTGACGCTCGAGCGAAATACAAAGCTCCATCCAAAAAAAGATCTTTGAAACCTCGAGCGAAGCTCAATCCTGTAGCTCGACCAAAATGACTCGACGACGACCACTCACCATTGCTCGAAGATGGCACTATGGCTTCGTAGCATGACGAGATCCTCAAAAATTGCAAAAATTGGCCATAGCTCGGCCAAACGGTCGACCGAGCTAAGGGGTCGCTCACAGCCGTTGTCGACCCTTGGATCTCTCCAAAAACTGAGCTTGAGTGCGAGAGATGGCTCAGATGCATCCACGTCGCTCCATCGTCTTCTCCAGTGCTTCAATCTCTCCTAAGCCGTCTGATCTTGCTCAGCGGGCAAGCCGAGCGCTGATGAGCACTCCAGATCACACCACGTTAGCACCTGATCACAACGATAAGATCACATCCGTTCAATCCTCTCAATGCGTGAGCCTGGCTCTGAGCAATGCCTTTAATCACGTCAAGATCAGCGCTGAAGTCAGTATTTTTGCAAAAAAAACCCTTAAATTCATTTTTAATTCGAAAAAGTAATTAAAAATTCAAAAATAATTATTTAAATTAGGAAAATTAATTTAAAAATCTGAAAATAATTAAAATTGAATTTATTAATTATAAAATTCGAAAAAGTGATTTTTAAATTGGGGAAAAATTCCAAAAAATTCAAGAAAATTCGAAAAAATTCGAAGAACTATGGAAAAATTCAGGAAATATTTCACTGCCTTTAGAATCCACATATCAGTTCCAGGTATCTTCGAACACTCTGACTGCTAAGATTATACGCCAGATTCCATAAATAAGACGTACTACTCCCCGAAAGCCAAGAAAATTGCCTTCCCGGAGTGGGGGGCTTATGATGATGGTAAAAGTCATAGCAAATCAGAGCCGTAAAATTCCTGCACAGATCTCAATGCATCCACAAACAGATTAGCTGTCACATGCATCTTTTACAGGTCTGGGCCCACTCCAAGACATGGGCTTCTTCCAAGCCCACAAAAAGTGAAAGACTAGGCCCACTAGGAGAGACACCCAGTCCATGAAGGCTAGGAGTCAAATCTCTTATCCCCTAACAAGGATATCTTATCTCTTGAGGGGGGAGACATAACAGAGATAAGGAATTTAAATGGATCAGACGGACACAAATCAATCTCTTGGAATGTCTCTCAGGCCTAAATACCCCTCCCCCTCTACAGTCAGAAGGTAATCAACAATTTGCTAGTTTTCACTCTCTTACTCTCTCTCTCTCTCTCTCTCTCTCTCTCTCTCTCTCTCTCTTTCTGGTTTTGACTTGAGCGTCGAAGGGTCTGTCGCCGGGGCCAACCCCGGTGTTTCAGGCTTTTTGCAGGTCCATCGGCCACATCAGCAACCATCGAATTCAGATCATGGTGGTCAATCAACGATCCAGATTCACTCATAGGAGCTCTAACCACTTTTAACGGCCAAGGTCACAGGTCAGCTTTTTAGTAGTTTCCATCAATTATTAACTCACTATCTGTTTGCTCCCACACCGAAATAAGCAGCAACATAAACCATACGAGAAAAAAAGCAACAAGCAACAAAAATTAATTAAACTACTCATATTAAAATATAAACTGTATAATAAACATGAAGATAACAATTTACCATCAAAATATTAGATGTAGAATCTGTTATAAAGATGGTACCATACTCCATATTTTCATATACACTACAACTCAAAACCCCCACCTCGATGTTTTTTAGGCCTACCCATACATTTTTAAATGTTGGGGTACCCCCTACAAGCATTTTTTAAAATGTCGGTATAAAAATCGGGATGGGATGCGTCGCAGTAAACATGGGGTCTACTCCAGTGTTTTTCGAAAATACCGATGTAGCCTCATACCACCCAGCATTTGAAAAATGCTGAGGTGGGGGGAATTTTAATTATTTTTAATTCTTTTTTTTAGGTTCTTTTTGGTGATAGGCATTTTTTAAAATGCCAGGGATATACAATAAACACCCCCCCCCCCCCCCCTTCCAATTAACTTTAAAAAAACTTGTAATAAAACTTAATTCACAAATCATTTTAAAAAAACCCTGTAATACAATTCATAATCAATTCCACAAATTTTCAATAATCAGGCATAATAATACAATTCACAATCGTGGACAATAACTAAGCATAATAAAGTAATACTCATTCCATTAATTATCCTAGAATTCAATTGATTTTAGAAATTACATATATGTTTGATTAAACGAATTAAAAACAAATTAAATAGTATTAGTTACAATAAATGTGTGATAAATACCACAAGAGACTTCTTCACCGAACTGCTATAGCGTATGCCTCCTTCCGGCAGAGTTGCTTCCATTTTCATCGATTGTTTCCTCTGGATTTGCACGACTTGCAACAGATGAGATTCTTTGGTCGGCTTGTGTAATGCACAAATTTTCGAAAATTAGTCAATATGAACATGCACAATCAAGTATCTAGTTAAAATATCGGTGGGACTATGTATATTACTAATTAAAATCGGTATGTATCAAAGTATCGGTTAACTTTATTAATTGAAAATAGTACGGGGCCATAACTTGCAAATAGGCAGTTGAAACTCATTTTTTACAAATTGTATTAGCTAGTGTATAATGTTTTCTAACTAATAGCAAAATTTCGTATTTTTTTGAACTTATTTGTTAAACTTTTACTTGTTTCGCTCGATATATTTGAAGTATCGAGAGAAACCTAACAATTACAAGCATTTCATTTGCGCTTGGAACCTATAAAAAGGGTGAGATTATGTATTTTACTAATTAACTTGCTACTAATCAAGTGTCGAGTGAGTTATAAACTTGGATTTTTTCTGCTATCGGAGTATTTGTTAACTTTATTAGTTGAAAGTAATAAACAGTGATCGAATCTCACTGTTAGTAAATTATGGATTGAATTTGCTGAGTATAACGACATGAGTCAATTAGCAAATCACCAAGTAAATACTAGATTTGTAACCTCTGTTTCCGATTATACGGATTTCCATTTCTTTTCTTTCTTTTCCTTGTATTCTTGTATTCCAATTTCCGTATAAATTCTTTCCTTGGCATTTAGATTCTTTTTTTGAATCTTCTATTGAAACCCATCCTAATATTTATTTAAAACCCAAATTCATATTCCAGACTATAGTCTTGTTTTCTCTTCTTTTTATTGATTTATTTTGAAACTCAAACCAAGTCTTGTTTCCCTCATCTTATAAATATTACTTTGATTTATTTGAAGCCCAATTTAATCCATACTATCATATTATTTTATTGATTATTTTAATATCATGTGAAGCCCATACATAGCCCAACAATATTATTATCCTTGTTTATTAATGTAAGCCCAACTATTAAACCCAAATCCGCATTGGTGTACCCAAACCCGTTAACCCAACTTAAACCCACTAACTCAATTTCCCCAGATCTCTCCAACTCCCTCTCACGTTCCCCACAAATCACTCTCCAAATCCCCACTATTCCTAACAAAACCCTTGATCCACTCCTTAATCACTCTAATTAATTATATTAATCAACCTAATCTCCTCCTAATTACCATCAGAACCAAACAACCCCTTCACCTTCCACCTTCTCTCTCCCTCCCATCTGTTCTCCTCCCTCAACCACCATCCCAACCACCTGCCTCGATAGCACCCCGCCATCACCTTCGACCTTCGACCTCCGCCCCTCGAGACCACCCGATCTCCGCCTCATCGCCGCCAGCAGCGCCGTCATCTCTGACCACCCTCACCTCACCACCATTGCCGAAACCCAACTCCATCTCCACCATCATCCATCACCAGCATCGCCGCTCGCCGCCCCTCTCCTTCACCGCAGCCACCACTACACTCCACCATTGCCTTTTCGTCGCTCCACCCGAGCGCAACACCACCAAAGCCTCCTCGTCAAGCCCTGCCATCTCCCCCTCCTCGTCTCCAGCACACCATCGAACGCTCCACCGCTCGACCACCCCGACAACCCCTCGCCGCACCCCTTTCCCCCGTCAAATCCTCCATTCGCTGTTGCAACCACCGACGCTCTCTCCATTGTCATTGCTGCTGCCTTTACTATTGATTGTCCATCGTGTGCACGTGTTGTGGTGTACGTAGTTGCACGTGTCATGGTTTCGTGGGTTGCATGTGCATTGCCACTATTGGAATAATCATCGTCTATAAGGCAAGTATTCTCTAGTACACTCTTTTGTTCATGTACAAGCATTGCTTGAATCCCGTAAGTAGTTTTGTTTGAATCTCCGTAACATAAGCTCGTTCTTCGTTCCTTTCACATGTTGATTAAATCTTGGCCAATTGGTATCTATTATTCTACTCGGTTCTTGTAAACCCCGTACATGCAAAATGATCATGAATATCATTTTTATCACATGCATTACATGAACACATGACAAATAATCATAGACATATATATCCATGCTATGATTTATGTTATTGATCGTGTTATGATGTGGTAGTATAGATATTTAATTCGATAATTGTTACAATAGAATTGGGAAGTTATCATGTTGGTGATTGTAGAAATGCCCTTGAACTTCTAGTCATGAATGCTCTGTTAATATCTCGAGGTGGTAGATACAATTTGTACATCTCAATTTTCGTTAGATAAATTTACCATGTTGCTGTCTCGCTGCTTAGCTTATATTGTAGTGGAATTTAGACCCCCGTTACTGTTAGAATTAGATCAATCCTTATAAATTAAAGTGAGAGATTATCGAATCTAGTTTCTAGAATATTTGATGGATCTGAATTCCGAGTTGTAGATAATGAGTTATCATGCTTTTCGTATTGCTAGGTCTACACATTCCAAATTGTTACTTATAGCACACTAACATGTTTCACAAATTAAAATGTCATGTTAATGGGTGAATTGGGACTTGATATTTATCAGCATAATACTAGACTTGATTGGGAGTCATAATATATTTTTTATAGGATTTTTGAATTGATGCTCAGATGTAAACTTGACCCTAAACTGCTATTAGAACACTAGACCAGTAAAGACGTGAACTTTTGGCCCAGTAGAAGTTAAAATCATTCAGACAAATTTATATAGAAGTTGTAGCCCTCTGTGTGAGGAACCCAGACCACTTGACGGGTTCTCAGTCCAACTTGTAGAATGCAAAATATTTAAGTTTTACTACTGTATTGTCGAAATTCTAGATTTGTTGTTTATAATTACACTGCCATGTTAAATTAATTAGAACAGTAGGATAACTTAAGAAATTAGACCTGAGGATTTTAAGAATGTTAATTACCAAATTTTAGGAACTTAATTATAATTTTTGCAACAGTTGTAGTTAAGTTTTTAGATGAATTATCCATATAATAACTTGATGTTGAGCTGCTGCCTGCGCAGTAAACTTATAAAGAACTAGCTGGTAGACTATGTTTCTGTAGTCAAAATGTATCGTGTAGATATGCTTTGGAACCGGCAGGGAGTCCAGTTTCTAGAACCCCTGATGGAACCTTATTCTCTTTCCTGTAACAACGGGAAACGAGTTTTTGTACATCAACATTGTGATGTCAAGAATTGTATGTTTATGGTTTTTTAAAATATAAACATGTTCTTTTCATATTTAATAATTGAGTTGATACAATAGATAGATCGAATGACTTTATATCATGTAATGCATGGTTTATTATTGCAACTATTTCACTGATTATACCGACTGTCTGTATACCGATTACATGTACACGACTGAATCACATTAAAAGAATGACAAGCCGGGATAGTAAGGGTACGACCTAGTAGTCGATAATTTAGGGGACTATACTTGGAAAGGAGCTCGGGGTTTCCCTACCATTACTGAATGGCTGAATGATTGAATGACTGAATAACTGAATGAATGAACACTGTATATTGTTCATCAAACATTGATACAGAATACTGAATGACTGAATAACTAAATAACTGAATTATATTTCTTGTTTATATGTTTTCTCGAGTACATGACCTATAGCATTCACCACTAGAGTCAAAATGTTACATGATTGTATGCACCCGAACCTGTGGTGTGGGACGCAGGATTGCATGCATTAGATAGGACTCATAAAAGATTAATTGAATTAAGATTTACACTGAGCACATGCATATTCCTGTTACAAGTTATATGGTTCCTGTTTACAAGTTTCCATGATTCAAGTTTACATGTTACATATTTCAGTCTACTAGTTTCATGATTCCTGCTCATAAGACAAGTTACCTGATTCTCGATTTCATGTTTGTATTCCTCGTTACATGATTTGTTTCCTGTATACATATGGTTCCCTGTTACTTGCTATACTCCTATTCTTGTTTCATTTTGCTTGTACTACTTGTGGCCCGTTAACACGAGTGTTCCTCTTCCCAACTCGGAATGATGAATTTACAGGAGTGGAAGAAGCATTGTCAGAAGGAATTAGTGATCCAGTGTTCTAAGGAACGGAGATGAATTCCAGTCTGCTTTACTTGCTTTATATTATGTTTCTCAGTTCTTTTTGCGTTACTGCAAACTTTGTATTTCGGGCTTTGTTGACCCGAAGTTATTTATTTTCTAGATGTTGGTTATGTATGAGACACTTCATAGATTATTCATGTTTATGTGATATTTTATTGCATGCGTGATTATTGTCATCTTTTATATTGTTGAGTTAAACTGTTACAACTTATGGATGATGTACCCATCATCCGTTGGGCCTCAGTTGCGTGTCCATGTTTTTGTATAATGGGAAGCAGGGCGTGACAAGATCACACCAATCACACAAAGCACACGAGAGTTATCCCGATGATAATGGTAGAAATCGCAGCAAATTAGAGTCGTACAATTCCAGCACAGATCCTAAGCATCTACAGGCAGATTAGCCATCATGGGACACTTTTACAAGTATAGAACTTCTTCAGGCTCATCTACAAGACATGGCCACTTTCAAGCCCATTAAAAGTGACAAGGCCCACTAGGAGAGACAGCCAGCCCATGAGGGCTATAAGTCAAATCTCTTGTCATTAGATAAGAGATTCTTATCTCTTTAGAGGAGAACCAACAGGAGATGAGGGATTCACATCAATCTCCAAAACTGTTTCTCAGGCCTATAAATGCACTCCCCCTATTTAGTCCGAAGGTAATCTGTAATTTCTCTCTCAAACTCTCTTTCTATCTCTGGTTCTGAGTTGACAGTCGAAGGATATGTCACTAGGGCCAGACCCGATGTTTCAGGCTTTTCACAGGTCCATCGACCGGGTCAGCAACTATTGGATTCTGATCATGGTGTTCAATCAACAATTCAGATATACTCTCGGGAGCTCTAACTACTTTTATGGTGGTGATCAAATGATAGTTTCCTTCAAAATATTAACTCTCTATTTGTTGGCTCCCACACAAAAATAAGCAGCAATAGATTGGTGTTGTTCAGCAACAAATTGGCACCGTTTATGGGAAACTACACAAATTTACTTCATAGATCAGAACTTGCCGCAAGAAATACCGAATACTCCCTCCATGCCACGAAGACTAAGAGGGAGAGTGACGGCCTCAAGTCGGCTCTTCGTCAACCAGCTCCTTCTGTGGAGGACCCAATTCCTCTAGTCAAATCATCTCCAACAGCCTAGTCAATCTCCTATCAATGGAGAGGCACCAGGGGGGATCCCGACAAATTCGTCACGAACAATGCCCTCTGCATGACCGTATCTCAGTCCATAATGCTTTCACTGATTGAATGGCCTCACGAGGTTCTCGGGGTCGAGAGATCTCCATTTTCTAGGCAACGAGGAACCAATCTACAAATCCGTTTGGATGATAGGCACACCTGAATTGAGGCCTCCCGCTCAGAACAACAAGTGAATCGGAGAGGTAACTCTCCCAGAAAACTGAGATTAAGACACTCCCTCTCACAGGGGGTGCATTGCCAAAAGAATCCCAACTTGTGAGAGTCGAAAGCATCTTGAAAGAAACAAAGAGCAAGAGTCTCAGTCACTAGAGCCAAAATGAAAAACTTCAAGTAGGACATCTCCGAGCTATCCGAGGTCCTCATGAACAGGGTCGGCACTCATAGAGCGACCACTCTACTCTTTCAAGAGAAGAAGAATCCAGCGACTCAACTAGATCGAAGGAGAAGGACGAACAAGTCCTTTGTCGCATTCGAGAAGTGGAAGATAGGTTGGAATAGAAAAAGAATGAAGGAAACTGCTCCAGCATGGCTTACCACCCTAGGCAACCTCCATTTAGCAAGTCCATCCTTGATGAGCCAATTCCAAAGAACTACAAATCTCCTCAATTCAAATCATACGAAGGTGACTTTGACTCAGCAGGCCCTATTGAGGGTTTTAACACTCTTATGATTGTCTACAACGCCACTGACACACTCATGTGAAAAACTTTTCCTGCAACTTTGATAGGATCAGTAAGGGAATGATACTCCCGTCTAACTCTAGAGTCAATATTCTCCTTCGAACAGCTCGAGGAGCTCTTCATAGCACATTTCGTCACTAGTCGCAAGGCCAAAAAAATAAGTGCTTCCCGGTTGGAATTAAAGCAAAATGACGGATAACTATAAGAAGACTTTGCCAATCGCTTCACAACCGAAGCAAGGTCCATATCTTCCTTAGACTCCTCAATGGCAGCTGCTACATTCCTTCACAACTTCATTCAAAAAAAACTTAAGTCTCCCTCGCGAAGAAGCCTCCCAAAGATTTTATTGAGCTCCTGGAGAAAACCGAAGTACTTCGGGGCCGAGGAAGCTCTCTATCCCCAAGGCAAGATAGAGTCACCTTCCGAGAACAAACAAAGGAACACTAACGAGGAAGAACCAAAGAAGTTTTAGAAATACAGTGTAGGTCAGTGCCGCCCTCCTCCAACACCAAGCTTCGACCAATTCACTCCCTTGAATGCAATTGTGTTTCCCATTCTCATGGTAGTCAAAAAAGACGGAATAGTTCATCCTCCTCCCAAGATGACAATAGGCAGCAAAAGAAGAGATAGGAACAAGTGGGGCACTGTAACACCCCAGATCCCACTACTAGAAATCCATGACACAAACCAAAATCTTTTCCTTCGAATGCATCTCAAGACAGTAATAATACGGAAAACTTAAAATTTTTTCTTGCCAAATAAAATTATTACATCATGAATTACAATCAACATCTTGTTCTTGAACAAGGAATACAAATTACATTAAAGTATTACAAATTTCCTTAGTAACCACTATCGCCTGCCCTTCAGAGCGGTTTTCAACTGATCTTCCACTGGAACTCTACTAATTGGTCAATCTGCTTCCCTGAGATGTGCTACGTGGCTCGAGTCTTTCGCTACGCTACTCTGATTCTTCTGCAACTGCTTTATTTGTGAGGATGTCCACTGATTATTCCACTTGGATACTTTGCTAGCCTTGAGTCTTCCTGTATTCGCAATCCGGCTTCTAGCACCTAACTGAGTGGGCATGTCAGTACATATACTGACGCAATGCTGATAATAGCAGCGATCTCCAACTTGCACAATCACAATCAGTCTTGATGAAAAAGGAAACGTGTATCCTAAATTTCTAGTGTATGTATATGCCATGACCTAAAGTCTATAGTACAATGTACAGTAACAGATGCACTTAATCTAATATCAGCAAGACTTTGAACACGCATGCAACCCATACTACATATGCTCCAAATCAAGCTGTCTTCTCCAGTTCAGGGTTTCGAACCCTCGCCATGCAAAGCATTCTACTATTATACACTTCTTGTTCCTGATAAGTACATCATGATTAAGGAGGTTACAAAATTTTGAGGTGTCCCCGTTTACCACTAATAACCGGCGTACCGGACCTTAGTCAAAAGCCGTGACAAACTACAAGGTACCTCGTACCAAGTGGCGCTGAAGACTCATAGGGAACCCCACCTATAGCTCGTTCGTGTCCATCAACATAGACCAGGAACATCCTGTTCTTATCAAGGTACCTCATAAATTAACAGAGCGAGATATGGCTCCCGTGTTCTCGACTAATAAGAAGACACAGCCCGTATCCCTTTGATAGGAAGAGACAACCCTGGTTAACACCGCTTAGTCTGGCCCTTAGAACAAATCGGATTATAGGGTATCACCTCTAACACCAACTCGATCCTCAAGTGGAAGGGAAAATAATTAATTAACAGTGTTACCGAAAAATGTTGTATATTCACATATGCACAGTATTTTAACAAATGATTGAGCCTAACTGGTCTGTCAAAATAATAACTAATCACGGCAAATCGATATTCATTGATTGCCAACACCTCCATAAGTTCTCGACCATATCCCCGACCCATGACCCTCAGCGAGCAATACATCAGTGCCCAAGGGATGCCTTAAACCCAGCAATAGAGGTAAACATACACAAACACCAACACTCAACCATTGACAGACTCAGGGCATTAAAATAAAAAACATAATTAATTTTAGTAATACCTAGGTCTGTAATGGATCTAACCTGGAATATTTACCCAAACACCGACGACCCGATCTTCATCGTTCGCCACCACCTCTGACTCGGATTGCATCCAGTATCCTGGCCCGTGAATCAATTACCCATTTGGTAAGAATTCATTAGCGCACGAGGGATGACTATCTAGTTCTCAAGACAGAACAATTCAATTCTAGCCTAAGGGTTGTTAGTCGTAGGGTATTACCTTACCCTAGACGATCCCCCAAACAACTCAAATCAAAGCAAACCATCACACACATTTAGACAAACTCAAAACCTGATAGAATCAAGTATTTCAACATATAAATGCTACTAACACACAAGTCCAAGACTTAGGTGTAGAGCAAATAACATATTTTCAAAATATACAACTACTACTAAGATTGAATCTGTCTAGTTATTAGAAAAACTCATAAATTCTAATCAAAAACTGGAATTTCATGAATTAATACTCTTTGGAAAGCTAAGAGTGTTTACTTCAATTCTCTAGTTAATCAATTTCTCAGATTCTAACCACACAGGGCTAGAAAATCACAAATTCTCGGACATACTAATACTGAACTCACAGCTGCTGCTTCTTGCCAATGTCATAACAACTCGCTCACTTATCGGAATCACATGATCCTGAGTTTTATGGAAATCTATGAGTGTCTACTACAACTCTATAGTTGATCACATCCTCAAATTCATCCCTTAAAGCACTATAAAACCCCTATTTTCATCAGGTGTGCACAGAAAAATTAACTTACTTTACAAAAACAGAGTCCTCAACTTGGACTGGTTCTATCTAGAAATTAGAAAATTCATATCTTTCAATCTACAAACTGAAATTGCATGATTCTAAATGTTTTTGAATGCTAAGACTCTCTACTATAAGTCTTTAGTTGATCATTCTTCCAGATTCTAAACACATAGTTCTAGAAAAGCTCAAGTGCACAGACCTACTAAATCTAAACTGAATTTGAACATAGTCTATAGAAAAATCAATATCAATTCATAAAAAACTCTAATATTTATAAAATTTGGGATTCATTAACTATACATACACAAGTTCCACATATCCAAAAATTGCATCACTATTCAAAACATGCAAGGATTTATAGCTTTTTGAATCTAGTAGAAAAACTTCTATGTTTTCAGACAGTGTGCCAAAAACCTCTTTCAAAAACTAATTTTTAAAACCCATCAAATGATGTGTAGAAATTCTAAAATTATGAAACATGATCTAGACATCTAGACACACATTAGATGCTACATTAAAAATTTCATTGCAAGATTATATACCACAAAATAATTATGAATTATTGAACTTCATCTTTGAAACAGGACAGAGCTAGTTTTTGGCTCTGGACCCTGTCGACCAAATCAATTTTTAAATGTATCAAATAAATTCCGAAAAATATGAAGTTTGAAAAGATTGTTGTTAACATATCCAATTACCTCCAGTAATAATTTTAGCTCAAGATACCTTACCAATTCCATAATATGAATTTTCAAACTTCACTTCATAACAAGGAAATACATAGTTTTTCCATTGTTCTCTGTTCCGAAAAAGAACTATTTTGTTGAGCTACTAAATGAACCCAGAAAAAATATGAGAAAATTAGAGTATGCTCTAAACTCATAATAGAACATGCCATATAAATTTTGGGTCCAGGTTCTAAGTCATTTGTAAGTTAGAAATTTCTAAGTCTACAACACAACATATGTGTTCTATCATGAACCATGGTATAAAAATTGCACTAACATACAAGCTCAAGTTGCACAACTTCTCAATTACTCATACATGATTTTAAGACTCTGTTTACCCCTACACACCATATCACACACAAAAAATTAACTAAATTAGAGTTGAGAGAACACCCACCCTTCCTTGAGTTGAGAATTAGTACAAGTTTTTGTCTTCAAGTTTCATCTCCTTCTCCTAGCTTGCCTCCACTTGATCACAACCTACAACAAAGTATAAATTTTTCTAGCTAATTATTCCCTACTCTTCACTCTGTTTTTCTTCTTCTACTCTTTCTCTTTTTCTTCTCTTTTCTTTTTTGAACTAGAAGTGAAGAAGAATGAACAAAGGAAGAAGTGTTGGATTTTATAGAAATGGGGAGAAGGGTTGGCCGGAATTTGGATGGATGGGGGGGGGTTGTTGGATTTTAAGGAAACACATAAAATCCAAGAATGTTCATGCTTCTTCTCATTCCTTCATGAAACCCATCGCATGGAAAATTTTTGGCCCTTGGATCTCATCCAATCACACCCAACTCTCATCATGATGTAGGGTTACAAAACCCTAGGTTTAGTAACCCTAACCCTAATGCAAAACAATGCATGATCATATTCAATTTAAATCAATTGTTTATATGTACATACATAGAAAAATATATTAAAGTATTTAAATTATAGAGAATATATATGGACATATTCAATTCAAAATAATTATAGATACATATCCAATATGATCCAATATACAATCCAAACTATATATATATCTATATATATATTCATGCTAACAAATAAAATATTCATTTGTTGAATATAAAAATATATTTATAAAAAATATTATTTTCCCCAAAGATTGATTCATTAAAACAATCGGGATAATCTACAATTTAATTGAGAAGATATCCCGATTTTATCTTCTCAAGTTAAGAATGGCCAATATATCTGAAATTCTCACTTAAAACTAATAATTATGGAGAAATACATAATCGCGTGCAATTCTTAAACATGCATGAATTACAATGCAAAATAGTTATATACTATTTTGCGGGGTGTTACATTACTCCCTCCTTAGAATCGTTCTGTCCTCAGAACGACGCTAGTGGAGAGGAAAACAAATCACAATCACCAATGGTTTAAGAGATATATCCCTGAACCATCTCCAGTTTCTCGAGTGACGCCCTCGACGAACCGGTCTTCTACCAAGTAGAATTGTTGCTTTTCAGTTTTCTAAATAGATTAACCATGAATTTGATACCGATACTCTCTTGCTCTTGCTCTGGGGTAGATAATAGTCACATAGTCGTCAGTTTCTGACCTTAATCTGTGAGTATCTTTTGATACCTGTAACATCAGAACATGATATTAGTTCCATTTTTCTTCGCTCTTTATCTGTCTGTGATGCCGATCTATGCCTTGATTGCAACTTTTGCTGGTTGGTGACCACTCCCTCCTTAGAAAAAGACGAAATCACGAATTGTTGCATTAATCTTCTAGTAGCTCCTTGGTGATTTTGCTAAATTGTTGACGTGGTCATCCTCTGTCTTTGCAATGTTTCCTCCTTGGCGTGCTCCTAGCGGTTGCTTGATTATAAACCGATCTAGGAGAATTCTGTTGTTTCTGGAAAAGAACTGAGTTGGTCGTCGACAGATCCTTCCTCGAGTCTAGGCATGATTTACTCCTGGCGATGGTGTATGGTTTCTGTTGTCTTCCACTAGTGCCTTCCCTCGGTATAACGGGAATTCTAGTCTCGATGTTAAGTTATTGGTGCGGCTCCATTGTTCTTCCCCAATTCCTGTGCTGCGGGTCGCCCTCATTGTTGTTTTGGCTGTTGACTTGCTATATTAGCATTAGGTTACAGACGTTCTCCTCGACATCTGGCTGCAGATTGTCTTCTGGACATTCGGTTGCAAACTCGCCTTTATAACATCCAGTTGCACCATAATTATGAGAAAAATCAATCAAACAGGAAGTAGTACATCGAAAGTTTCCCAAAACATATATTCATTCATAGCTAAGTTGAACATTCATAATACAAGGTAGATTACATCTTACTTCGACTTCCAAAATATTCCAAAACATAGTCGGTTCCCATAATATTAACACCCTGTTACTGATATCCTGCTACTTGCTCGACGAGCATCCTTCTCGTAGTTGCGGGCATGTTGAATTGATGTGCCCGAATTTTCTGCAGTTGTAACAATTCTTGGCTATAATTGTTGGGCAGGTTGACCTGAAGTGTTCGACTTTCCCACATTCGTAACAACTCTTGGCTGTAATTGCTTCCCTCGGGTGTTTTCCCTTAGAATGTTTGGTAATTTTCCCAGCTCCCCTTCGTTTGGTGGTCTTCCCAGTAGTTCTTGGCTTAGTGTTTTTCTGGAGTCCCAAGCAATGATTCTGAAAGTGTGTCATATTAGATTGAAGTTGCTCTCGTTATTTCTTTAGGCATGCAATTCGTGTCTGGTAAGTATTGAACTGCTGCTTGGCCTGGCGGATCGCCTTGTCCTTGCGCTCCTTCATATTTCTCACTTAGATACATGATGGATGTCATCTGCTGCTCCGCGGTTGGTTTGGTAATGGTGGATGTGAATTCTTTTCATTTTCGGCCTGCTGTAGCTCTTCCCTTTGTGGGTATTAGTTCATCCGCTGCTACTAACACATCATTGATGAAGATATCTTCCAATACCATCCTGCAAAACATACATAGGTTTAGTTCCGGATAGAGAGGAATCACAAACATATATTGATCTCTCGAGCTTCCTGAACATAAACCTGCCTCTAATTGGAATTTTAAGTTTTAATTCCCTACTGTGTTAGATTATAATACGAAGCCAACTCTGATACCACTTCTGTAGCGCCCGGATCCCACTACTGGAAATCTGTGACACAAACCAGAATCTTTTCATTCGAATGCATCTCAACACAGTAATAATACGGAAAATTTAAAATTTTTTATTGCCAAATAAAATTATTACAACATCAATTACAATCATTATCTTGTTCTTGAGCAAGGAATACAAATTACATTAAAGTATTACAAATTCTCCTAAGTAACTGCTATCGCCTGCCCTTCGGAGTGGTAGTCAACTAATCTTCCACTAGAACTCCACTGAGTGGTCAATCTGCTTCCCTGAGATGTGCTACGTAGCTCGAGTCTTCCGCTATGCTAATCTGATTCTTCCGCAACTACTTTATTTGTGAGGATGTCCACTGATTATTCCACTTGGATACTCTGCTGGCCTTGAGTCTTCCTGTATTCGCAATCCGGCTTCCAGCACCTAATTGAGTGGGCACGTCAGTACATACACTGATGCAATGCTGATAATAGCAGCGACATCCAACTTTCACAATCACAATCAGTCTTGATAAAAAAGGAAACATGTATCGTAATTTTCTAGTGTATGTGTATGACATTACCTAAAGTTTACAGTACAATGTATAGAAATAGATACACTTAGTCTAATGTCAGCAAGACTTTGAACTCGCATGCATCCCATACTACATACGCTCCAAATCAAGTTGTCTTCTCCAGTTCAGGATTTCGAACCCTTGCTATGCAATGCATTCTACTATTGTACACTTCATGTTCTCGATAAGTACAACATGATTGAGAAGGTTAAAAAATTTTGGGGTGTCCCCATTTACCACTAATAACCGGCGTACAAGACCTCACTCAAAAGCCGTGATGAACTACAAGGTCCCTCGTACCAAGTGGCGGTGAAGGCTCATAGGAAACCCCACCTATGGCCCGTTTGTGCCCACCAACATAGAACCAGGAACATCCCATTCTTATCAAGGTATCTCAGGAACTAACAGAGCGAGATACGGCTCCCGTTCACTCGACTAATAAGAAGACACAACTCGTATCCCTTTGATAGGAAGAGACAACCCTGGTTATCACCACCTAGTGCGGGCCCTTAGAACAAATCGGATTATAGGGTATCACCCCTAACACCAACTCGATCCTTAAGCAGAAGGAAAAATAATTAATTAACAGTGTTACCGAAAAATACTATTTATTCAAAATATGCACAATGTTTTAACAAACGATTGAGCCTAACTAGTCTGTCAAAATAGTAACTAATCATGGCAAATCGACATTCATCGATTGCCAACACCTCCATAAGTTCTCGACCCATATCCCCAGCCCGTGACCCTCAACGAGAAGTACATTGGCGCCCAAGGGATGCCTTAAACCCGAAAATAGAAGTAAACATACATAAACACCAACACCCAACAATTGACAGACTCAGGGCGTCAAAATAGAAGTCATAATTAATTTTAGTAATACCTAGGTCAGTAATGGATCTGACCTGGTATATTTACCCAAATACCAGCGATCCAATCTCCATCGTTCGCCACCCCTCTGACACGAATCGCATCCATTATCCCGGTTAATTACCCATTGGGTAAGAATTCGTCGTCGCACGAGGGATGACTATCCAGTTCTCGAGGCGAAAGAATTCAATTCTAGCCTAAGGGTTGTTAGTCGTAGGGTAATACCTTACCCTAGATGATCCCCCAAACAACTCAAATCAAAGCAAACCATCACACACATTTAGACAAACTCAAAAATTGATAGAATCAAGTATTTCAACATATAAATGCTACTAACACATAAGTCCAAGACCTAGGTGTAGAACAAATAACCTATTTGTCAAAATATACAACTACTACTAAGATTGAATCTGTCTAGTTATTAGAAAAAATCATAAATTCTAATCCACAAACTGGAATTTCATGAATTAATACTCTTTGGAAAGCTAAGAGTGTCTACTTCAATTCTCTAGTTAATCAATTCCTCAGATTCTAACCACACAGGGCTAGAAAATCACAAAATTCTCAGACATGCTTATACTGAACTCACAGCTACTGCTTCTGTCCAATGTCATAACAACTCGCTCACTTATCGAAATCACATGATCCTGAATTTTATGGAAAACTATGAGTGTCTACTACAACTCTCTAGTTGATCATATCCTCAAATTCATCTATTAAAGCACTATAAAATCCCTATTTTCATCAAGTGTGCACAAGAAAATTAACTTACTTTACAAAAACAGAGTCCTCAACTTGGACCGGTTCTGTCTAGAACTTAGAAAAATTATATCTTTCAATCTACAAACTGAAATTGCATGATTCTCTAATACAAGTGAAAAATCATATATTTCGATCTCCTGATTGACGCTATCGAACTACTGCCATAGAGAAGTTACGTAAACTCAGAGCTCGTGGATGAATTGAAAGAGATCCCCTTCTCTCAAGAGGAACAGACAAAGTGTTTCCGAGTAAGGAAGAAATTTCCCCTCCAACTCGAAGAGCGACTCATCGCCTGTATAATAAGGAACTCGGACTTGTTTGCATGGACCGTAGCTGAGTTGGAATTTGAGGTGGAGGGTGATGGAGTGATTAGGGTATTAATATGGAGGTGATTAGGGAAATAATATAAGGGCAGTAGGTGATTAGGTTGAAGATGAGATGAGGGCCAGGATTAGGGATGATGGAGTGATTATGGAAGAGATCAAATAAAAGGAAGTAAGATTCAGGGGTTGTTTTTGTCAGTTGGAAGTAGAGTGGGTTTAGTGGATTAAGTTTTAGGAATTGAAGAATTGAAATTAACTCAAAATTTAGGGTGGGTTGTACTAAAAAATTTGGGCTTCACACATTTAATAAAGAACTAGATAATATTGAATGGGCTAAAATTTATGGTCAAAGCAGTCAAAAGATAGCTACTAGCATAGATCTCTAAATAGTTTTAGAGAGGCCATAATTCTCTAATTACTTTAAAGAGTAGGCATAATTTCATTAAAAAAATATCAACTTAGTCTCTCTATCTTTTTTATAATAGTTAGCTACCTCTTAGTTCTTTTTATTTGCTAACATTGATACAATCTCTTCTCATGTTTATAAATGATGAAACTTGGAATACAACTTGGGAAAGATAAATTCAAAACTCTAATTTAAATATTAGTTTTTTCATAACTTAAGGGGTGTTTGGTACGCGGATTGGAGAATTCTTTGGAATAGGCAGATTCCCGGAAATGTGAGGGTAGGAATCATGATTCTCATGAATGTTGTTGTACTGCATTTGGTACAGGACATTGCATTCCAGAAAATATTGTATTATTGTGTTTAATATAGACCAATTCATTCCAATCAATCATTCGCTATAGCAGACATTACTTAAAAAACCCTTTTTTTAAAATAAAAAAAATCAATATAACTGTTGTCTACTTTAGTAATCGACGCATATGCATGACACATGCAAACCAATATTGATATATATCTTGTAAAACCTGAGTATAGTAACCAAATAAATGACTCAAAAAGTCACATTATTATTCTAATAAATTTCAACTAGTTAGATAAAAAAAACATAACAAAAAGAAAAAAAAAATGAATGTATGCAGTAGAAACATACGATCTTAGGCATACATGAATTATAATTATCAATGAAATTTATTATTCATGACATAGTAGACAGAGAGTTTCTCCTTCAATTTTTTAATTAATAATAGTTGGTACTATTGTTTAAATTGATACATTATACTGAAACATATATTATACTTATTTAATTATGTTCACTCTTTAATTGGATGTTCCACTTTATATATAAATATGCACAAATCTCACCCTGATAAGACAAAGTAATAAATTTGTTGGAGGGAACATAAAGCAGCAATATGATCAGGCAGAAAGATTATCAAAAATCTGGATGGTGAATTGGTAACGTGATAATCTCAGTTATTTTTTAAGTGAAAATCCAACCCTTTTAAAGAGGAATGTATATCATTCCTAGGATTTTTATTTCCCATGAAAATATAAAAATCCTTCCAAAACTATATGCATATCTTACCAAACCTGGTAATCCAGAGGGTAACCCTACATTCCCTTGTATATTACTGTGTACCAAACGCCCCCCTTAGAGTTCAAAATAAACATAAATTTAAATTAAATATATAGTCCTTATTTAACATAGGATTAAGTATTCAACTAATATTTAAATTATTTTTTTGACTGGCAAAAGGTAGGATAGTCCTACCTCACAGAAAATATATATATATATATATATATATATATCAAAAGAAAATAAGTGCTAGTACTATTACAAAAGAGGCTGTAGTTGGTTGGTCGAACATAGGATGGAGCCAAGTTCGAGATGGCATGCCTTTGGATCGTAGAGAGGGTAGTGGACTATTGTCGTGCACCTCTACTAGATCTACTGACATGATCTCATCCCTCTTTTCCACCCTTAACATAGCCCGAAACAAAATAACCTCCTAACAGCCGAGAGAGAGTAGAAGACAACTAGAGTTTGTGAAGATTACAAAACCGGACTAGACACAGTCCCTAAAAATAACAGTCCCAAAAGCAAGAAATAAAAGACCATAATCAGAGTAACCATCAGAGATCAAGTTGCGTTTCCATCGGCAGTGTCCCCTCGAGGTGGCCTCATTAAGTCGCTATCTCCTGTCCCCCTGATTTCCTCCATAATCTAGGTCTTCTTCTTTGATTCTCCACTTGAATCTAGCCAATATGAAAACCAGAATTTTATATTAGTGATCAGCTTATCCACAGATGTATGCTTGTTGTGAAAAATTCTATCATTTATAGCATTCCAAAGACTCCAACAGACAGCTATAGTGACCAGATACCATGAGTGAGTGAATTTGTGGTTGTTGTGATCAAAACACCAAGTGGTGAAACATGCCGAGATGGACTCCGGCAGATTGGTGATGTTGAAGGCTTGTGTGAAGTGTAGCCATGTTTGAGCGGCCTCCGGGCACTCAAAGAAGATGTGGTAGGTGGTTTCAATCTGACATGCACAAGTAGTGCAGGCCAGATCACCATCCCAACCTTTAGAATGTAATCTATCCTTCGAGTTGAGCTTTTCTCCGCACAGCATCCAAATGAAGATTTTACATTTGAGTGGTGCGCATTTCTTCCAACAAGCACAAAAGAAAGGGGAGAGAAGGCCGGAGACACTACAGAAGGTGTAAGCTGATTTGACCGAATAGCACCCAGAGATAGAATGGTTCCAGATAGCTTGATCAGGTTGCTGCGATGGCTGAACATTGGAGATGGCCTAAAGAAGAAGTCTCTTTTCCATCAAGACACTACTAGTAGAGGATGTGTGCAGACTAGGTCTCCAAGTCCACATGCCTTGGTTCAGTATGCCCTGAGATCTCAGAGATGCTTCTTTGTTCCATGCTGCTTCAAAGAGGGAGGGGAAGAGGGTGGAAATGCTTTGTCTATCAATCCATTTAGAGGTCCAGAACTTGAGCAAGATCCCATTGCCAAGTTCCCAAGAGATCCCCTGATCGAATTGTTCTCTAAGTTTGAACAGATTCTTCCAGAAGTCTGAGGACTGGGCCTTGCAGTGGAAATCACCAGTGCATTTGGGAATGAGCACAATTGTAGAATAGTTCAGTCTATCGATGTCAGCTTCACCATGCTAGAGGGCCAGAAGCATATTGCATAAGTCATCTTGGATAGTTTCCCAGTGCTGTTGGTAGAAATCCATAGAAAAACTATCAGGGCCTGGGGCTTTATCTCCATTCATATTGAAGATTGCTCTCCTGATTTCGTTTTTACTAAAATCTGCATCAAGTGTAGAGAGATCAGACATTGGTGATGGATAGAGAGATGCCCACTCTGTTCGAAAATCTGGCTCTGAGCTGGTGCCACAAATGTCTTTGAAATGTGACTCGAAGCAGGATCTGATCGCCGACTGATCAGTGATGAGGTCTCCATTGTGAAGAAGTGAAAAGATGAAATTCTTGCGTCGCCTCCCGTTAGCCATGGAGTGGAAGAACTTAGTATTAGCATTACCCTCTTTGATCCAAGTGATACGAGATCTCTTTCTCCAGTATGTGACCTCAGCTTGGACTAGTTTGTGATATTCAGAACGAGCATCATTGAGCTCAGCAGATTGGGTGGAGTCAGAATTCTGTGAATCAGCTAAAATATCAAGATTGTGAATCACTTGGAGCAGGGACTCCTTGCGCTTGGGAATGTGGCCGAAGACCTCGTTCCTCCACCTTCTGATCCTTCTCTTTAAGAGGGTAAGCTTCCTAGTAAAGATATCAACTTTGGATCCAGCACAATTGAAACTAGTCCACCAGCTAGTGACGTTGTGGTTAAAATCCTTGTGAGAAGCCCATGCTTTTTTGAATTTGAAGTAGTGGGTTTTGTTCTGAATTGCTTGGGAGTCAAGAATAATAGGGCAATGATCAGATGCAATACGGGGTAGGGAGTGTTGGACGCAAGAGGGGAAGGACTGGTCAAACTTGCTTGAGATAAGGAATCTGTCTAGTCGCGCACAAGAAGCATTTTGCCTGAGGTTAGACAATGTATATTTCCTTCCTGCCAGTGGGAGATCAATGAGTTGTAATTGTTGAATCCAACTGCAAAAGTTCTTCATGTCTCTAGAGCTGGAGCCTCTGTTCCTTTCTTGATTGGAGACGGTCACATTGAAGTCTCCACAGATGACCCATGCATCACAAAGTACTCTACGTCGCTGCACAATTTCATGGAAGCAGAGGTCTCTATCATCAAGCTTAAAAGGAGCGTAAACTGAGGTGAGGGACCATTCAATCCCTGATGATCTAGTGCGGAACGAGAGGGAGATTGAGAATAAATCAATGGCACAGTACAGGCAGTCGAAAAAGTTGTCATTCCTGCCAACAAGAATGCCACCGCGGCTATCAATAGCATCTAGGGATTGCCAATTATTAATGTAATTTCCTCCGATGGAAGAGAGTTTACGAGTGGAGGGTTTAGACAGCTTAGATTCATGTAGGCATGCTACATTGATTTGGACATTCTGGAGTCCGTCGTTTATCAAGGTACACTTATAGGGGTTGCCTAATCCCCGAACATTCCAACTTACTATCTTCATTGAAAGTGAAAACACACAACAATTGCAAAAAACAAGCAAGGTGCAACCATCTCAGGCATCAATTGAGCTGTTGCTGTTGATCAGGGGATCAACTGCAACCCCTGCAACCTGTTTGAGCTTGGAGATTAAGTGTGGCCCAGTAGCCGCCACTCCCACGGATTCCGCAACTTCGAGGAAATCATCATTAGAAAGTAAAGCGAATGGATTGCGGCATGCATAGTTAATAGAATGCTTCGAAGAGGATGTACCTGCCGATTTATGGAGGGAGGCAGCCTTAACGGAGGTGCGCGGATGGTGTAGGAATGGCCTGGAGGAGGAAACCTTTGTTGCGGATCTGCTGCGCTTGCGGCGCTTGCTAGTTCCTTCTTCAAATCCAGGGGGTACAGAGCCTGTGGAAGAGGTGGAGGGTTTCAAGTGACGCCTTGGAATGAGGGACTTTGTTCTCAAACAGGAGGCTGAAGCTCCAATGGCACCAGAGCTGAAGTGGAAGTTCTTAGGGGTCTCAAGTTTGGAGACACGCTTGGTGACCTCTGCTTCAAGGACAGATTCCACTGCCGGTTTGATTTGGAGGAATGAGGATTGGGGAATGCTGACTGTCTTGCCTTTCCATTCCATCTAACACATCTCTTCTTCAGATGCTAAGTCATGTGAGTTGGCAGAGCTGTCGGGATGGGTTTGTGACGCTGCGAAGGAATATCCAGATTGCCCTTAGGCGAATCAGAGTCAATCTCTATGATAGGGGATAGGATTTGGTACAACCGGTTCCACTAATTGTTGAGGGGGAGGGACCACTTTAGGAATCTTCGCACTAGAATCCGCCAAGTCAGAGATATTCAAAAATTGATTGGCAAAAAGGGAAAGATTTTGTGGGGGCTGTGACTGTGCCGCCAAATCTTTAACCGTGACAACTGCCTCCGTGATTTTCGCCTTTCCTTTATTGTCCCCGATCACTCCTTGATCACGTAGCGGGACTTTCGGGGGGATTTCAACTGTTTGCTGTGCCGGCGGTGCTTCCCTCCGACGCCAGAAGCTGGTGGAAGATGCAGTGTTTTGAGAAAAAAGTCTTACCTTGCCGTTAGCAACATCAGCTGAGGGGATGGGGTTGCCGTAAATAAGCACCGGAACTTCATGGACTTGCAGTTCCTTGGTCCAAGGCACTTGATAATGGATTAGTAGATTCTTGGGGATGAGGCCAACATCATCGACTTCGATCAAAATTAGGGCTTGGTCACGGGAGGTTGCTGCTTTCATGTCTCCACTCATGGCCACGTACTTTCCGAATGGTTGAACAATTTTCTCTATGGAGCTTTGATTCCACATGTGGAATGACAAAAGGGGAACATTAATCCAGGTAAAGCAAGGCTTAGGCTTCATCTTAGCTCCGAAGTCCATCGACCACGGGGAGAAGGTTGCATTATAGCCTGAGAACTGAAAAACCCCATCTGTGATGGCTCTTTTATCCTCTTCTTCTGATGGGAATTGGACGTGGAAAACCCCGTCACAAACCCTCTTTACTTCCCACCATCCGCCTTGTCGCCTCCAGGCAAAGTAGAGAGCGCTTTCTATTGTTGCGGCATCTGGGTTGGATCTGGGGTTGATCAGGTGAAGGAAAGCGCTTGCATGCAGCGCTGGAAGGGCCGAAGCTATCTCTGAGTTGTGGGCAAGCTCGATGGCCATGAACTCCCTTCTGTTGAAGATCGGACAGTCTCTGACTCGATGACCTACCTTTCGACAGTTGAAGCAATGTATACCGCTCTTCCTGCAGTCTTTCGCCAGGTGGTCCATGTCCTCACACCGCATGCATCTTGTCTCCATCTTGCTACGACGATATTCGTGTTTGATCTTGGGTCGGCGATTGTAGAGGCGATTTGAGGGGAAGGAGGGTTTGGGAAGAGGAAGGGGATTTTTTGGGATTTTTGGTTGAGAAGTGGAAGGGGCGGGGTGTAAAGGGTTTTGGCATGGGGATCGAGAAGAGTAATGATGAGGGGGAGGAGCCATTAGCACCTGAGCATAAGATCTGCTCTTGTACCAAGGCAGCTATGCTCTCTCGTCTCTCCTCTCTCATGTTTCCAAAATTTAAAAAAAACCCATCTTTTTCCTTACTAGCTTGCAATATCAGTTGATTTCATGGTAGAAGAGATATAATAAAATAATGTTGAGCTAGATGAAAATTCATGGAAGTGTCTCCTTTCATTCCCAAATTTAATACAAAAATACTAATACTTAAATTATATTAAATCCCAAATTAATATTTCAAATTATATCAAGAGATTATCTCAAATAAATAAAATAAATTAAGATTACTACATATTGCTAAAATATAACCATAATTTGTGGCTTGAATTGGGCTCATGTTGATTTGGCTTCGCTTCATATTTTGCTGGACTCTTCTTTGAACCTCATAGATCATATGCATTAAGAAGATTTGAGGCATATTTCCAACATTATCTTCCCAATACATATTTTACTGGTTGAGGAAGTTGCTATCATAATTTTGTAATGGTTCCTTGATCCCCTGAACTTCTTATGTATATAATTTTGTGGAAACATAAATCCATATTTCTGTAATTTTGTTAATCTTATAATGGCCATTTCTATATAATTATACTTCTAGCTCGAATATGAAAAATGCTAAGTATACTACCTTTTTCTTTTTTATACTATTTTCGTAATATTTACATACTACTAAGCTGATGAAGATGGAGCGTATGTAAACATTTTTACATTAACTGTTAGTGAACATCACTTTCTTAAGTCTATGAGGGTAAAATTAGTACCCAAGTAGTTTAATTAACACTACTTCTTGAAAATATATTTGAATTGATTAATTAGGCTAAAGTCCAGTAAACCAACCTAGTTAGATATCTTTGGCTCATACTAGTTTCATCATTTATCATGTCTTTACTTTCTATAACTCTTATACGATCACTTCTCAATAGAAAACTCATATTCAATCAACAACAGAACGAGGAACGAGTTGTATTTGTATCGTCCCATTTGAGGGGGATATATCTATTTGATATTTTTTAATATATTGTTGAGGCTAGAGTCCGTTTGACTCTATCCAATTATCGAAAGAAAAAAAAAATCTATTTGCTCAATTCTTGGGAAATTTTTTTTTAGAAACAAAGCAAGAAGCTTTTATTCATCAACACATTACAAATTGTTACATTACAACATTCAAAACGACCGACAATTATACTTGAACATGATTAAAACAAACTTAAAACATCAATAGTAGTAGACGGAGGACGCAACATTATTATATAATGCACCTCAAGTGCAATTATTAATATTGATTCAAACCATACTTCAATTATACGGTTTAGAACCCTGCTGGAGAACCACCTTTTCTTGGGTCACTAATAGCATTAAGAAGTGTTACATCCGTTACTTGGTTATTGGAGTCAACTGTAACCATAACGTTGTACACCACGAACTGGCAAATAGCTCCTTCCCCGTCCCATTTTTCAAGTACATGACCCTTGTCTTCTAGATAATCAATTAAATTTTCGGAGACCTCGATATGATCTTGTGTGACTGTCGTGTAATTCTCATAGTAAACCTTGTTTGGAAATAACTGCACATTCAAAAGAGTTATGTTTAGAAATCTTAATTTAAAAAGTATTTGAATAAATGTTTTTTTTTGGCTCAGAATAGTTTAGAAGTTTTTGGGAAGTTTTTTTTTGGCTCAGAATAGGCTCAACCAATCAAAATCTTTCTTGGAATTGCATATATCCTTGTATATTATTATAAAAACTAGAGTAAAGTAATTTTATGGATGAAAACATTTCTCAATTAAAAGGTTGTATTTGTAATGTTCATTTCAAATGCAAATTTTTCTGGATTTTTTTTAAAAATTTTAATCTTAAGATTTCTTATTTATTGTTTACTTAACTGGGAAGTTGCGAATATACCTGTTTAAAAAGGTATTTTAAATTTTTAGAATTAAATATTATACAAAATAAGATATTATTGTATTTCTTTTTTTAAATGTGATTTTCTCATTTTAAACATAATAACGTTGGTAGTTTTACTTTGGAATAGCTATCTTTCGAGTTTTTTGATGGTTTGATGTCTGGATATGCGGTGGTGTGAACAAGTTTACTGGCTTTTATTTCAATGCAACTGGAGCTTATGAAGATGATGCCTGACTGATCGATATGGTGTTCTAGTTCATACTACTAGTCATCAGTGTTTTTCTGTGTTTGCCTTCAAATTCTGTCATGTGTCTTTTCTTTTATACTTGTATCATAGGGCTGCAATCGAGCCGGGCCGAGCCGAATAGCTTCAGGCTCGAGCTTGGATCGTTAAGAAAACGAGCTTAGTTTTGAGCTTGAGCTCGGTTCGAGCTTAGTTTTGAGCTTGGATCGTTAAGAAAACGGCGGGAGGGAGTGGTGGGGCGGTGAAGGTGGGGGTGACTTTGCTGGTGGGGTAGAGTTTGGGAGTGTGGTGCCGTTTACGACAATGCAGAGAGCGGTGAGTAGGAATATGGTGGATAGTTTGTCGGTGCTGACATTTAGAGTTGGGTATACAATTACAACGGATGCGCTTGATGAGCTTTACAAGAAGGTGAGTTTTTTTGTTTTTGTTTTGTGTGGTTTGTTTGATTGAGATAATGTGGAGGTAGGAGGGGTAGGCTTTTAGAGTTGTAGATCGACATTAGCATGTAGTTGCATAGACATGTATCCCAACACGATAGGTCACAAACTTTTATATTGTCAGTACGTGAGTTCGATACAATCATACAAGTAACTTTCAAATACAAATGTCTGTGCTGCATTTGTAATTAAAAGTTACAAATGAAAACTTTAGATAACAAAAAATTCAAAAATAACAAAGATAAAATTAAATAGAATCTTTTGAGAAAGTATATATAGCTAATAACTTAGAGTTAATATTGAAAATTTATGAGTTCACTATAGAAAAAAACTGTATCAAAGAGTATAATAATTTAAAATTTTTAGAGCATGGCTAAAGCTCTAGAGAGGTATGACGTAGGCTTTTAGAGTTGTACTGGGGATTTAGTGGCATTCCAAGAATGCATACCCGTACAGATAGAGTACTTGAAGCATTACAAACTTCACCTGAGAAAATTAGTTTGTCGAATAGAAGCACAGAAAATCATCAACAACTCCATGGTTGTAATCAGTGCTGGTACTAATGATTTTGTCCAAAATTATTTTTTTTACCCAAACAGATCGAAGCAATTCACAGAACCGCAGTACGAGGACTACTTGGTCTCACTAATGTCTGGATATATCAAGGTTTCAATATCTAACCCCTTCATATAATCTGACATTTTTTACGTAATGTGGTTGATTGACTACTAAAACATTTTGTTTGAAGTCTTTAATAACAAATGTACATTTTAACCAAGAAAAGCATTTATTCTTAAATAAAAAGTCAGTAGTAGACATCTAAACTAGCCCTTTAACACTTCCTTATAACAGAAGTTTTCTTAGATTTCTTGAACAGTCGATGATTTATACCATAAAAAGTGAAAGTGGCACTGAAAAATCAGTCAAGCGAATTTCTAAACAAGTTCCCTCATCTATTATATTTTGTCAACATCTGAAGATTTAATTTCTATTTTTTCTTAAGGAAATCAATCGAATTGGGGCGAAAAGATTCGTATTTGTTGGAGTTCCACCAATGGGATGCCTTCCAATAGTTAAGACTATACTAGACAGTGTAGGATGTTTTGTTAGGATTAATGATGTGGCAATGTCATTCAACTCAAAGATAGTAGCAGAGCTATCAGTTTTGAAAAAAAAATTGGGTATTAGAACTGCCTGTCTCGATATATACCAAGTCTTTCAAGAGGTTGCTGGGAACCCCAAAAAGTTCGGTAAGTAATTGTAGTTTTGATGGATTGTATAATTTTATTTAGATGAGTAGACTTCAAAAATTCTTCCTTACCTAAACACTATAACTATTTTCAAATCCTTACACTAAAAGATGCTTTACAAACCCTTCAAATAAAGATGGTTCAGAAAACACTATACTATTGGCCATGTAAGTTCTTAAATAGTTTTTCTTATGATTTAACTTTTTACTTTTATGTTTTGTGCTCATTCTTTTCATATGCACACCTTATTTTCTTCTTTTTGTTTGGTGAACATGTTGGGTTAGTTTCTCTATTAGCTTTCTAAACACTCTTTAAGTAAAACAATGTTAAATACAAAGAAAAAAAATCAAATTAAACAACTGTTTGGCGACATCAGGTTTCAATAACTTAACTCAAATGGCCTGGAGAGAAAGGTTTCCTTTTTACTTGAAGTTGTATCAGTTAGAAGAAAAATGTTATTTGATCTCATTTAGTATTAGATTTACATTTGTTTGATGGTCCACGTAAAACAGTTTTTGTCAAAACAAAATTTTCCATTCAAATAAAGATTTGTCGGACAAGCCGTTACTTTCCATTGGGGTCGGTCGGACAAATCATGATAGTGCCATGTTTTGCAAGACACTAAGAACAGAGGCATTAATATGCCACCAAATGGTTTTCCATTCAAATAAAGATTTGTCTTTGTTCATATTAATATATAGATAGATCCATTTTAACATTTAGTTGCTCCGAATGGGACATCTGCAACAAACCAGTAGCTTTAATCTTTACAACAGAACAAAACAAACACATCTTAGTTGTCAAACCCCATTACAAACTGATCTCATTCCACTGTTCAAGGCGACCAAATAATACAACCAAACCATAGGTTAAATCACAAATACAACACGGTCGCTTTTGATAAATAATCCATTCTTAGTAGGAATTGTAAAATGGTAGACAACCAACCAAGAAAAAATAAACTGAATATACTCTTCACCTTTAATTATACAAGCATTTGAGTATTTTAACAACAAAAACAAAAACAAAAACGGGAGCAGTAGAGACTATAATTTTCACATACAAAGTAAAGTAGATCCTTTTAATAAACACAACAGCATCAATGTGGAATTGATGCAGGGAAGGATATCCAAATTCTTAGCACAATAGTACAGTTAGTGTCCTCCTCCAGGGTTTCTGTTCCATGACAAATATGAAGGGTCGCCTAGCTTCCTGCAAAATTGAAGATCAAAGAAAAGAAAGATTGTAAGAATTAGTGGGGGTTATTTCAAGTTATGAAATGATCTGGCCAACAAATATGAACTACAAGGCAAGTTATTTGGCCAATGCAACTCGATAATGCCAACTTTGTTGCACATTGGCCTCAACATAACTGAGTGTTGTTCTCCTAACAAACAGAAATTGCTTTTTATAGTATACAATGAGCACTTCTATTTCTTTATGCTTCGCTTTCTAAGCCATAATTTCCTAATTTATAAATGCAACTACATTGATCAATTGGGGTTGCAATAAGGTAAATTGATATTTACTACAACTACATCCTATGTTTGCCGTTAATTGCTGCTAATTTAATGCTCCCCCCCTCCCCCCCTCCCCCCCTCCCCCCCCCCCCCCCGATTGTCGTCTACACTCAGAACCGTTATGTACATATTGACAGTTTAACTTTTGGTAGGGTGGATGAAGAACATGTTGGGTTCAAACCATTGAGTTAAAAGGCATTGTATTGTTTGAAAGGTAATGGTTTCAAAACTCTTACTATTGTTTTAAAACTCATTATTTTAATTGATTATTGTAAACTCTTACTATTTGTTTCAAAACCCTTACAGTTTTTTTAGGCTCACTGTTTGGTCCCATTTTTGAAGACTTGAAGCATTGTATTTTCCTACAACCCTGTAATTTTTTTTTTTGGTCATTCTTTTGGTTGGTGTATATTATGGTGGATGATGTAATGGTTATAATAGTTGTAATATTTATAGCATTTTGAGAGATGATGTAAGTATCTGTATATAATAATGATATAATATAGTTATGTTAATACCCGTACCCGCAAAGTTGTGGAGTATTGGGTTCTGTGTTTAGTTTTTGAAAGGTTTTTTAAAGTTTTTTCTAAAAATCCATTACGTTTTCAAACGAATTTTGGTTTTTATTTTGTATCTTGCATTATATTATGATTTTTTCCCCCACAGCCTTATATATATGATGCATGTGTGATGTTGCTTGGTTTGGCCTGGGGAGGATTGATATTTATTGCCTGTGATATTATATTTTTAATTGTTAGCAGAATTCCGTAAGGAATTACTGTATAAGGGCTAATATTTTAGGGGAGGCTCTGTCAAAAATTTTACTAAATTTCCTAAAATCTATTATGTTTTCAAACGATATCTTGGTTTTTATTTTGTATTTTTAGTCATATGAAGATTTTTCCCCCCAAAGCCCTATATATATAATGTCTGTGTGATGTTGCTTGGATTGGCCTAGGAGCGGATTCATATTGACTGCCTGTGATGTTAATTTTTTATTTGTGAGCAGAATTCCGTAAGGAATTGCTCTAAAAGGGCTAATATTTAAGGGAAGATTCTGTCGAAATTTTCACTACAATCCTAAAAATATATTACGTTTTCAAACGAAATCTTGGTTTTTATTTTGTATCTTGGCTAATATGAAAATTTTAGAGGAGACTATTTTAGAGGAGACTATTTTATATCTTTGCTAATATCTTGGCTAATATCAAACTTCCTATAAAGTTTTAGAGGATACTGTCGAAATTTTTACTAAGCAACTTAATTAATTAATCATTCTTCTCGATGACGTGCTATAGGAAACAAAATAAAGGTGATTGTATTAGAAAACAATTAGGAAACAATAAAATTTCAAAGGAGGGCTGTATAGAGAAGATGATTGTATTAGAAAGGTGGTTGTATTTGTTTACACTCAGATTTTTTTTTTCCTGTTATGGTGCATATTTTTAATGAATGTGCTCACATTTTTTGAAAAATAGCTAGGTTTTTGGAGAATTGGATAAGTCAATATTGAGAAATTTAAGAGCAATAAAGATGAAATAACTAAAAAACTGAAACAATTTAATAAATAATTGTTAAAGAGGTATAGTGAATGACTTATGATCTTCGATATGTATAATGCATAAATTTATATGTAGTTCACACAACCAGATAACTCCAAATAAATTTATATGCAGTTCCGAATACGTGCCGTAGGCACGTACCCACGGGCATACCTAGTATATATATAAATTTAGACGTTATCTGACATCGAACCTACAACCTCCTTTATATTAGTTATACATGTGCATTGCACGTATCTGTTGGGTTACAATGCATGTGTTTGTTTGGTTACAAATGAAGTTTGTTTGGTGACAAACTCTCCCATTAAAATAGTAGAAATTAAGTCTCCAACTAATATTTAAAATATATTAAACCCACAATTAATATTTCAAATCATATTAAGAGATTATCTCAATAAATAAAATAGATGAAAATATATACTACAAATATTTAAAATATAACCATAATTTGTGGGTTCAATTGGGCTCAACTTGATTTGGCTTTGCTTTAAATTTTGCCCGACTCTTCCTTTGAACCTCATAGATCATAAGAAAGAATATTTTAGGCATATTTCCACCACAATCTTCACATAACATATCTAACTTGTTGGGGAAGTTGCTATCATAATTTGTAACGGTTCCTAGATCCCTTGAACTTCTTATGTATATAATTATGTTGAAACGTAAATCCATATTTCCTATAATTTTGTTAATATTATAATGCAAGTCTATATAATTATACTTCTAGCTCAAATATGAAAAATTGTTAAGTATACTACTTTTTTTATTTTTTATACTATTTTTGTAATATTTACACGCTACTAAATTGAAGAAGATGGAGCGTATGTCAAATATTTTACATTAATTGTTCGTGAACGGTACTTTCTTAAGTCAATGAGTGTAAAATTAGTACCAGGGTAGTAAAAATAAAATAGTACAATTAACACTAATTCTCGAAAATATATTCGAATTGATTAAATTTTTTTATTTTTGATAAAATGATAGAGTCAAACGACTTCAGCCAATGAAATATATATATGTAATATAAACAAAATCTACAATGAAATAATATACAGACAGTTTTTACAAGCTGTAAAATCGGGATAGAAGAATATGAAGTACAGTGAAAAATAAACACATAAAGAGTTACAACAGATAATAAATATATACCCAACCATTACAATCAAAAATAGACTCAGGGAGGAAGGAGAGACTCCGCGCTGCAGCGATGAAGGCAGCAAATCCTAGGACTCAAGAGGTTGGGACTCGACAGCGAAAAGCAGGCAAAAAACAACAACTAGCTGAAAAATAGAGAAGACGTACTGGACAAGGAAGTGCAAGCCCGAAGAACTTAAAAATCAATTAGGGAAAACAAGTGGACACCTAATAGCCCGATGCTAAAAGAGCCAGTCCAGAATACATTAGCCGGAAGAAAAAGAGCACAACCGGTCTGAAAACATAACCACAATAACAAAGTAGACCAACCAAATACAAACCAACCCAGTTTGATATCTCGGGCTCAAACTAGCTAGTTTAATCATTTATCAACGTCTTTACTTTATACTACAACTCTTATACAATCACTTGTCAATAAAAATCTCCTATTCAATCAACAACGGAATCGATCGAGTTGTATGTGTATCGTCCCATATGATGGAGATATATATATATATATATATATATATATATATATATATATATATATATATATATATATATATATATATATATATATGGGTAAAAGGGATATGAGCAACTTGCTCATTTAGTAAATGAGCAAATAATGAGGTGTCAACCATGTGATTGGGAAATCCTAAAAGTGGTTAGATACTCAATGTATCACATGCATGCCACCTCATCACTTGCTCATTTACTAAATGAGCAAGTTGCTCATATCCCTTTTACCCTATATATATATATATATATATATATATATATATATTTGCATATTAATTTTCCTAATTCCAGAAAGCATGCATATATGAATTAAATAAGATAGTATATATCAATCCCTGCTCCTTCCTAATAATTCGCTCAATTCTTGGGAAATTTTTTTTTTTCACAAACAAAGCAAGAAGCTTTTATTCATCATCACATTACAGATTGTTACATTACAACATTCAAAAGAGAGAGCGACGGACAATTAAACTTTGAACATGATTAAAACAAACTTAAAAATTAACATCAATAGTAGTAGCTAGACGTACGGAGTACGCAACTTTATTTATTATATATAATGCGACCTCGAGTGCAATTAATTAATATATTTGATTCAGACCGCACACACCTTTAATTATACGTACGGTTTAGTACCCTGCTGGAGAACCACCTTTCCTTGGGTCACTAACAGCATTAAGAAGTGTTACATTGGTTACTTGGTTATTGGAGTCAAGTGTAACCATATCGTTGTAGACCACGAACTGGCAAATAGCTCCTTCTCCGTCCCATTTTGCAAGTACATGACCCTTGTCTTCTAGATAATCAATTAAATTTTCGGAGACCTGGATATGATCGTGTAATTCTCATATCGTTGTGTGACTGTCGATAGGGTTACACCTCTTCAAGTGTAACCATATCGTTGTGTGACTGTCGTGTAATTCTCATTGTAAACCTTGTTTGGAAATAACTGCATGCATGCACATTCAAATTAAAAGAGTTATATTTAATTAGAAATCTTTTTTTTTTTTTTTTTTTTAAATTTGGCTGAGAAAGGGTTTTTTTTTTATCTCTAACCGTGTGATAAACTCTTGGACTGATGACCGAATCGAATGGTTCCATTTTAAGGCCGAAGTGATTCAAGAATACTTGAGTTACTGTTATAAGGATCAGGGGTCCCCCACTTGCACCAATCACAGCCTTTAGTTCACCATCCTACAGGAAATTAATCAACATGAATAAAAAAATAAATAAATAAATTAAGTAATAGTAAAAGATAACATTTATATAATTAATATCCTTGTGATATATTTTTCTTCAACCTTAATGGTGTTACAGCTAGCGCGAGATTACTCTCAACAATTATATATATATAAATATATATACGAATATGAGATACGCAGATTCTGTTTTGAAACATTTCACTTGCTTATTACACTTTGATTCATATATAAAATCATTGAACATAATAAGTGTTACCGCTGATTTCGGTGTGGGGGTAAACAGATAGAATTTGTGAGTCCGGAAAGCACCTGAACGATTGACTCGGCCTTCTTGCTTCTAGCACAACCTGCAAGGAAGTGCGAAACACCGGGGTTGATTCCGGCGACGCACCCTCCGACGCTCTTGTCAGTAATCAGGAAAAGATTAAGAAAGAGCTTAAGTGGTGAAAAAGTGATTCACCTGGTCTCGGTGGTAGAGGGGTTGTATTTATAGTCGCCTTTGGAGCCATTTGGGGCCTAATTTCCTGCCTAACAAATAGGAGAAAAATCCTCCTATTCTGTTTTGGGAAGTTAGGCCTTGATTCCCTGGTGAGAGCTAATCAGGTTTATTGATTTGACCAAATCAGTGGCCTGATTCTCTTCTTGATGGATTGGGCTTGTATCGGGTCGGGACCCGTACCCAATTTGAAGTGGATCTATTCGCGGGTGGTCGGTTCTGTAAGAAGGAGGCCCAATACCCGTTTTGGATCCATCTGTATGTGAAATTACCTTTTTACCCCCGTGCTTCAGGATTCGTGATCGATCTGGACGGTCCCGATTTAACCCCAATTTTAGCCATATCACGAGCCCCCCACTCCTAAAGACTGAGTGTGATCAGGCTTTGAGGAGTAGTTTAGTTGTTTTAGTAGCTGATGGAGTTGTATTGGAGTCCAGACGTGGGATTTTGAATCAAGAAAGGGGGTAGTGAGGCAACTTTTGATGCCGCTGGCAGTTCTCTGGTCACCTCGGGTGTTCAAGAGTTTTTATCTATTTTTTCGGACTACTTGTTTAACTTTGCGACGCGTTTGCTAATCATTCGGGAGCCTTAGTCGTACATTCTGGGCGGTAATTGTTCGTTCAAGGGTTCGAAAATGTGCCCCCTAAATCTCAATTACTCTCCAGAATTTTTGGCTAATTTTCCCGAATTTTTAACAATTTTCTCGCAATTTTTAAACAAATAAGACAAATTAAATAGATAAAAAATGATTTTAAATACCGATTTATGGCGTGGCTCGATCTGGGCCACTGATTGCAGATGGGCGCGAATTTCGGAAAGATCTGACGGCTGCTGTTGCTCGGCGGCGTTTTTCTCCGTTTACCAGCTCGGGAAGGCCTTTGCTCGGCAGCCGACCGAAGGCATGGGGGGTTCGGCAGCCGAGCGAAGGCTTGAGTGACGTGGCGTAATCTGGGCCGTTGGATGTTGGCACGCATCTCGAGACGGGAACGGTTCCCAAGGAAACGCTATCTTGTCTTCTAGCGCACGTGGCGCAATCTGAGCCATTCGCCATTGGGAGCGTGAATTTCTGGGAGATCCCACGGCTGAGATAGCTCGGTGCCTTTTTTTCTCCATTTACCAGTTCGGGAAGACCTCTGCTCGGCAGCCGACCGAAGGTATGGGGGTTCGGCAGCATCGTGGCGCTATCTGTTCGGGGGCGGTCTCGCTTCCGAGGGTATTAATGACGCTCGGGGTTTGTGCGGCATTCCCCTTCCCCATGTCATTAAGAATAATTCCTTTGATTAATGCGTGACGTTTCGACTTCCGGGGATCAATAATTCCCTCAATTAAAACGCGGCGCTTCAATTTCCGAGGGAAGTAATGGTTGGTTATAGGAGGCGGGCTATAAGTACCCCACTCCTTTTGTCATTTTCGTCACAACCAAATTGGGTTCCAGACCTCGGAGGCATCTGCCTTGGATAGCTTCTCTCTTGAAGTTCGGAGTGGTGGTCGCTCTTCTGCCTGGTTTTCCCTTTGTTCCTGACGGCCCCAAAGTGGATGTCAGGAGCGAGGGGGAACGAGGTAGTAGTGGTGACGACCGTAGTCCGCGCTCGGGGGATGAGTTATCTCCGAAGGACGGGTGGTCGCTCTCTTACCTTTTTCTTCTCCCGTTCCGGACGGTCCTTAAGTGGGTGTCGGGAGCGGAGGAGAATAAGGCAAGAGCGGTGACGACCGTAGTCCGGATCCGAGGGATGGGCCTTCTCGGAAGGACGGGCGGTCGCCCCGCTGTCTTGTTGTTTCCCCATCCCTCACTGCTCCGAAGGGGTGTGAGGGGTGGGGGGCAACAAGACAGTAGCGTCGACGGCCATGGTCCGGACCCTGGGTGTGGACCTCTTTCGAAGGACGGGTCGCCGTTCTCTCACCAAGATCTTCTGCCTTCTTCGGTTGCTCCGAAGTGAGTGTCGAAGTAGGCGGAGATCTTGGTGGGAGAGTGACGACCCCTGTCCGATGTCGATCTCCGGGCCGTCCGAGTCCGTTTGTTGCAACTGTGAAGGCGCCGCTGTTAGAGTCTTTCGACAAGCCGAGCCTTCCAGTTGCAACCAACTAGCTCGGGATGGTGCGTCTCTTTCGACCTCTGAGTGTTGATGGGTTCCCTCCTATCTCTGTCTTCCTTCTCGGGCTGATGGCTTTTGACGGTGGTCAGCCCGGGGGAGTTAGAGATGGGGGAGTGCCGATCTGTTTCCGACCGGGGCCTGTTGTCTTGGTAATACCGACCGAGGCATGGGACCCGGGGGGTGCCTGCCGAGGGCGGCGCCTTAAAACATAATCAAAAATTTTCCAGGTTCTTTTATGCATAGGCGAGGCGTCCGAGGGTCCGATCGTCCGAGCGACGTGGCGCTATCTGAGCCGCCGGATGCTGGCACGCATCTCGAGATGGGCGGGTTCTCCAAGAAAACGCTATCTTGTCGTTTAGTGCTCTCGGCAAGATCTGGACCGTCTGATGAAGATCAGGCACGAAAGTTGAGGGAGAAGGGAGTTTTCCCCATTTACCAGCTCGGGAAGGCACTTGCACGGATTCCGGGCGGACTCTATTGCAGCCACGTTCGGTTTGTTCTCTGCTCGGATTCTCGTCCCCTCTTGCCGAGCTGGTTGACTTTGTGGTGGGCCTTCGAGATGCTTCGAGAGTAGCCCAAAAGTCGCTCTGGAAGTCCAAGAGGCGCCTCATTTTCACTATAAATCTTTACCCCCCCTTTGACCAAGTCTTCACTTTTCACTTTTACTCTCTCTCTTCGTATTTACTTTGCTTCGAGGTCTTTAGCTCCCTGGTGGTGTCGTTAGCTGTCGCGGTAGCGTTCCTAGTTCTGGCGAAGTTTCCGACCGTAGCTGTCACTTCAAGGTCAGTCTCTTTCCCTTCTCTCTTTAGGAAAATATGGTTAAGATTTCGGCTGAGACCCCCGCCTCGGATCAAGCCGTTGGCCGAGGGGAAAAAGAGAAAGGAGTGGTGGAGCCGAGCGAGCAGGACGTTGTTCGTCCGGACGCGGAGGGCGGAGTGGCCGAGGTGCCCCAAGAAGTCGCGGCGGAGTCCCGAAAGGGCAAAGCCGTAATTACTATAGTGGAGACGCCGAAGAGAGCGGGAGAGTTCGGTCGGCAGCCCATCGCCGTGTCGAGCGTGGGGGGAGTCCGGGATTATACTGAGGATATCTTGGAGAAGGTTACCCGAGGTACGGCTAAACTGGTGGAGGAGAACGATCCTAGGGAGCTGTCCGAGGTCGATCGCAAGATCTCGACTCTTTCCGAATCGGACCTTCATCTGGTCCGAGAGGGCTTCCAGATTCCTCTCGAGTACACGTTGCTTCTCCCCGGGCCGGGGTTCCGAGCCAATACTGGGTCCTCTCCGGACATATGCGTCTTTCCGGTCGACTCCCTCATTGCCGGTCTTCGCTTTCCCCTCCACCCGTTCGTGGTTGACGTCCTGGTTTGGTATGGTTTGAGTCCCGCTCAACTGATGCCGAACACATGGAGGCAAGTTGTGGCGTTCCTCCTCCGATGCCAAGAGATCGGCGCCAAGCCGACCATGTACCTCTTTCGAAGTCTCTTCCGACCTGTTCAGCCGAGAAAAGACGAGAAGAGGTTTTATCTCTCGCCCCGGCCGGGCGTGAAACTGATCGAGAATCCGGACTCGATCAAACACTGGAAGGACAAATACTTCCTCGTTCGGAATCTGACTCCATGGGTGATACCGACAGTTTGGGCGGACGGACTACCCAAGCGTACAAAGAAAGACGTTCCGCTGAACGCTGCTGAGACCGAGGTTCAGAAGAAGATCCTTGCTCTGCCGACGCTTAGCTGGAAGGATATCACCGAAGAGCATCTGTTCCGTGGGGGTCTCAGTCCGATCGACCCTCGTACGCTTCTGGTATTTATACTTCTCTCTGTAAAGTTTGCATTCAATTTTCTAAGTTTTTTCGTTCGACTCTTGCAGAGACCATGAAGCTCGATTACAAGGCCCTGGTGGCGAAGGGCAGGTCTGAGCAGGAGAAGAAGAAGAGGCCGTCGACAGCGACTCAGGACGGCCGAGCTTCGAAGAAGGCCTCGGTCGTGAAGCCAGCCGACCAGCCGAAGGTTGCGGTCCTGAAGGAGGGAGAGGTTGAAGTCCTTGTCCCTTCGGCACAGGTCGCGGTCCCCGAGCAGGGTGGGGTCGTGGACCTCGATCCCTCGGCCTCGGATGCTCCTGCCCCTACCCCGGAGGCGGACGCTCCTGGTCCGTCGAGTAGTGAGTTCGGGGTGGCTGATGTGCTGTCCCTCCCGGTTCCGCCACTCACCCCCGGCGCGGAGAAGATCTTGACCGAGCGTCATAAACAGATCTTCGTCCCCGATTGGCAGGTGATGAACGTCGACGGCTTTTTGGGCGACGGGAACATCTGCATGGAGGCAGTGAGGAACCTGCCGACCCCGAAGGACCGAGCGACCCTGAGGGCCGGGATGGCAGGGGACAACGTGATGCAGATGGCCCGGAGCACTATGTCGGTAAGTTTGTCAAGCCCTTCTTCATTCGTATTTTTCCTTGGAATTTCTCCTAAGTTCTTGGGCTCGGATTTTAATCGTATGGTTCTCTTCCAGACCCTCTGCCACTTCAGTTGGCTGGTCGAGGAGTTGGCAAGGAAGGATCAGGAGAAGGAGAAAGAGAGGACGGAGCGCGTTCGGGTGGCGAAGCGGCTTGAGTCCGAGCTGCTTCTTTCGACGAAGAGAGTCGCCGAAGCGGAGGACCTGGAGAAGAAGCTGGCCGACGCCATCCAATCGTCGAAGGATACGGCGGCCAAGTTTGAGAAGGAGATGGCCGAGCTGAAGGAGGAGCTGGCCAGTGCTCGGTCGGGAGCAGAGAAGGAGGTCACCGAGCTGAAGGATGAGCTGGCTAAGGCTCGGTCGGAAGGGGAGACTGCCCGGAAGAGAGCCGAGAGGATCAAGGCCAACCACCTGAGGAAGGTGAAGAAGGTGAAAGCGGCCGTGCAAGAGGAGGCCGCGCAGCACATGATCCAGAATATGCTGGACGCCTACGGCCGTGCCCTGACCCACGTAGCCGCGAAGAACCCGGGCTTCGACTCGTCCTCCTATGACTTTTACGAGCCCGTGGAGGGGGAAGAAGGGATCACCGAGGGTTTACTCGGACCCGATGGTGAGACGGAACCCGCCGAAGGCGATGGTGAGACCGAAGCCGAGGGCGAGGAGGAGGAACTCTCTGAGGAGGAGAGCTGGAGCGAAGGCGGGGGCGAGGGCGACGGCGACGGCAAGGCCGAGGGGTCGACGAATCCGAGCGGCAAAAAGGTCGACCCCTGACTCGGTTGTCTTCCTACTTTCAGTCTTTTTAGTTTTGTTTTCTTTTTGTAAGCCTTATTGCGGACTGGCCACCGCCTTTGTTTTGAATGAAAAGTATTTTGTTTGGCCAAAAATTTGTTCAAGTGTTGAGCCTCGGACTTAGTGTGCGTTTATTTCTCCAACTGTTGGGCCTCGGATTTATTTCCGCTTTTCAGGTGGTGTTTGGTCCGATCACGGAGCTGGTCTTCCTTCGGAAGGAATTGGCCAATTTGAAGCGTGAACTTTCGGACAGCCGGCAGAGGCGGTTTCTCCTGCTCGGCCAGGCGGAGGAGGTCAGGGCAGTTCTGAGGAGGAACTGTCGCGAGCTGCATCAACTCCGGAAGCGCTCCCAGGATCCTGGTTCCGAAAGGGAAATTGAGCAGCTTCGTGGGGAGCTTAAAGCCGCCGAGCAGAAGAACGACGTCCTTTTGGACGAGGTACAACACTTGGGGCTATCGGAGAGAGAGCGCTCTGCGGAAAGGGAGAAGATGGCCTCCGAGCTGGAGGGGGCTTTGGCGGAGCGCAAGAGACTATTGGCCGAAGTTGACTTGCTCAGGAGGATCACGATAGATAGGGGGATTGAGGTCACCCACTATCGGCGGATTGCAACTGATAGTTCCAATGCCTCGGGGTCGTTGAAAGCCCCTCGATCAAAGAAATCGGCGAAAGACGTCGTCTTGAGGGATCGGATTATTGAACTGGAGGAGGAGATCGCGTCGCTTAAACCTGCGCCGGAGAGGGCTAATGTTCGTAGCACGTCGTGCACTCGGGAGGAAAGTGCGAGGGGGATCACGTTTTATGAACTCGCGACGCGTCCGTTAACGACCAGGCGGAGTCCGACTGACGCTCAGAGCAGCGCGGCTGTCTCGTCGAGCGGGGCATCGGTCGGCGCGGCTGTTAGGACTAGCAGTGAAGGGGGGTCGCGCTTCGTTGGTTTAGGGTCGAGCTCAGAGGGTCGGCCTCGTCGTCCTCGCGTTTCCCTAAACCGAAGCATTCCCCTTCCGAAGAGGACTTGATTATGTCACTTTTCCTTTCTGTTGGCCGTTGTAATAACCTAGTTGTAGGGTTGGTCGACCGTTTGTAACACTATTATGTCTGAATGCATAAAAATTCTGAAAAACTTTTAAGTGTTTGTCTTCGGTACTGCATTGAAACCGCTTTGTTCGTTTTTCCTGTTTTTCAGCTTGTCGCGGCGATCCATGGATCGGACTCTGGGCGTCCGAATGATGACTCCGCATCCGAGGCGACCTCTGGGACGGTGGTTCTGAGCCCCAGGAGTGTCGATCTGAAGCTACGCCGATCCGAGGGCGAGTGGAATCACCTTTCGTTGGTTCTCAGTCTCCGGGAGGTCGAAACACAACGTTTGGAGAGCAAGATCGTCGAGCTGAGCCCTGCAGGGGAGGACGAGGACTCGCAGACCGCGTTCAGCAATGCTCTTCGGGTTAAAAGTATTCGGCACATTCAATCGAAACTCATTGCCGAACGGGACGACTTGCTCTCGGAGATGGGACAGCTGCGGGCGGAAATGGCGAAGCTTCGAGGTGAGGCGGAGGAACCGTCTGCCGAGGAGGGCGAACAAGATGGAGAGGATGCATTTTTATGAAAGACAAGTGTAGTGGGTCGGGGGTTGTATGTTTTGTTTGCCGACACTTTTGTAATGGTCTATTTTGTACTGTGCGCCGATATTTAATAAAATTCCCTTTCGGTGTTTTGTTCGTCTGTCGTTGTTTATAACTGTGTTGACCGTGCCGAACTACTTGAACTGAGTGCGTCTATTTAGCCGAATGGATCCCTGGGGTACGGCGATTTGTCGCTTAGTGGCTCTGACACGGCGATGTTCTCGAGAGTGCTATTTTGACGTGGCGAGATCTGAGCTGTTGAATGTAGGCGTGGATCTCGAGGCGGCTCGTTTTCCAAGAAAACGTCATCTTGTCGTTTTGCGCGAGTGGCACGATCTGAGCCGTCTGATCTTGATCACGCACGAAAGTTGAGGGGGAAGTGTGTTTTCCCCGTTTACCAGCTCGGGAAGGCACTTGCTCGGATTCCGACCGGATAGGTTTGCCCTCGGACCTCGGCTGATAGTCAAGAGTGGTCGGGATACATGTCCGGGACCTTAGGCAGAATCCAACGGCTGCGGGAGCAATTCCGAACGGCGATCTACCCCTGGTTCGTCTGGAGACGAACCGAAGAGGTAAAGTCGAGCCGAGTGTTGGACTCCGAACCATCGGTGTAGTTCAACGGCTGTGGGAGCAATTCCGAACGGCGATCTACCCCTGGTTCGTCCGGAGACGAACCGAGGAGGTAAAGTCGAGCCGAGTGTTGGACTCCGAACCATCGGTGTAGTTCAACGGCTGTGGGAGCAATTCCGAACGGCGATCTACCCCTGGTTCGTCCGGAGACGAACCGAGGAGGTAAAGTCGAGCCGAGTGTTGGACTCCGAACCATCGGTGTAGTTCAACGGCTGTGGGAGCAATTCCGAACGGCGATCTACCCCCGGTTCGTCCGGAGACGAACCGAGGAGGTAAAGTCGAGCCGAGTGTTGGACTCCGAACCATCGGTGTAGTTCAACGGCTGTGGGAGCAATTCCGAACGGCGATCTACCCCCGGTTCGTCCGGAGACGAACCGAGGAGGTAAAGTCGAGCCGAGTGTTGGACTCCGAGCTATTGGTATAGTAAGAGGGAAGGAAAAAACAGGTAAATTCAGAAACAAAATGGAGCTTTCTTTATTTGATATTTGACGGCGAACCGTTTTACATAGTGGAATTCATAGAACAGATTACAAGTTAAAGGAGAGGAATGGCGCGACACCTCGGATTACTTAGAGAGGCGCCGGGGCGCTCTCTTGGTATTTCAGGAGGTGATCGGCATTCCAGGTCCTCGGGAGCTCTCTACCGTCCATGTCCTCAAGTCGATATGCCCCAGGCCGAACAACTTTTGTGACCCGGTACGGCCCTTCCCAATTCGGAGCTAGCTTGCCCTTCTGACTGGGGAGGGATATGGCTAGCTTTCTCAACACCAGATCTCCTTGCTCGAGATTGGCGGGCCGGACTTTCTTGTTGTAGGCTAGCTCGACTCTCCTTCTGTAATTTTGCTGCCGAATCGATGCCCTTTCCCTCAGTTCATCTATCAGGTCCAAGTTTCCTCTGAGTTCCCTGGCGTTCTGCGCTTCGTCATAGGCGATGAGCCGAGGGGAAGGTATACCGACCTCGAGGGGTATTACGGCCTCGGCCCCATAGGTAAGGCTGAAAGGGGACTCTCCAGTGGGCGTTCGCTTGCTTGTGCGGTAGTTCCACAACACATTAGGGAGTTGGCCGACCCACTGTCCTTTGGAGCACTTGTCCAACCTCTTCTTGAGCCCCGCAAGGATCTGCTTATTAGCGTTCTCGGCTTGTCCGTTCGACTGGGGGTGCGAGACGGACGAGAAACGCTGCTGAATGACGAGGTCATCGCACAGGGTTCGGAATGCTGAGCCAGTGAACTGGGTTCCATTGTCTGTAACGAGGACGCGCGGGACGCCGAATCTGCATATAATGTTCTTCCAGAAGAACTGCACCACCTTGTTCTCGGTTATCGTGGCGAGGGGCTCGGCCTCGACCCACTTCGAGAAGTAGTCGATAGCCACGACTAAAAACTTGAGCTGACCAGGAGCTGGAGGGAAAGGCCCTATCAGGTCCATTCCCCACATCGCGAAGGGGATAGGGCTCGATAGGGAGGTGAGGTTGGCTTGAGGGAGGCGTCGGATGTTGGAGTGTTTCTGGCATGAGCCGCACTGCCGAACGTGTCGCTCGGCGTCTTGGAGGAGCGTCGGCCAGAAGTACCCATAATTCAGAGCTTTTCGTGCCAGGGACCTAAATCCCGAGTGTGCCCCGCCGATCCCTTCATGAAGCTCCTGTAGGGCATATTCAGCCTGATCCGGAGAGAGGCATCGTAGATATGGTCGGCCGTCGATTTGGGAGAAGGAGCGCTTGTATAGGATGCCCTCGATTAAGACATAGCGCTCGGCTCGGGTTCTAACTCGGCGCGCCTCTTTGGGATCTTGAGGCAGAACTCCATCCCTTAAGAATTCCACCAGTGGCTTCATCCAATTGTCCTGCAGCGCGACCGGCAATGTCTCCATCGAGCTAGGCGTCTCGTCTTCGATGCTCGGGTTGGAGAGGACTTCGATCAGCACGGTCTGTTCAAGACCCTGCAGAGAAGACGAAGCCAATTTGGAGAGAGCATCAGCCTGTGAGTTCTCCTCCCGAGGGACACGCTGGATGATGGCTTCTTCGAACTGACCCATCAGACCCCGGACCTTGGCGAGGTACTTAGCCATTCGCTCATCCCGGGCCTCGTACTCGCCCAAGACCTGATTCACAACTAATTGGGAGTCACTGTGAACCCGAAGGCGCTGCGCCCCAGCGCTTCGTGCGAGTCCGAGGCCAGCTATGAGGGCCTCGTACTCCGCCTCGTTGTTCGAGGCCTTGAAGTTCATGCGGATCGCATACTGCAGGACGAAGCTATCGGGGCCGTTCAGGATAATGCCGGCACCGCTTCCTTCACTGCAAGAGGATCCGTCCACAAAGACTGTCCAAATGGGGGGCCCATTCGGGACGTGGCCGACCTCAGGGATGGTGGATTCTACGATGAAGTCGGCGAGGGCCTGCGCCTTGATTGCAGTCCGAGGCTGATAGGAGACGTCGTGCTGACTCAGCTCTATGGACCATTTCATCAGCCGACCCGAGGTCTCGGGTTTGTGGAGAACTTGCTTGAGGGGTTGGTCGGTGAGGACGATGACTGAGTGAGATTGGAAGTAGGGCCGAAGCTTTCTTGCTGCCATGACGAGGGCGTAGGCTATCTTTTCTATCCTCGGATAATGGAGCTCGGCATCCCGAAGTACCTTGCTCACGTAGTAAATAGGCCTCTGGGTCCGGTCCTCTTCTCTGACCAGGACAGCTCTCAGGGACTGCTCGGAGGCTGCCAAGTAGAGAAGGAGAGGCTCGCCTGGGACCGGCTTACTGAGCAGAGGGGGGTTCACCAGATAGGCTTTCAGCTGGTCGAACGACGCTTGCTGTGCCTCGCCCCATTCAAATCCCTTAGCGCCTCGGAGTGCCTTGAAGAAGGGAAGGCACTTTTCCCCCGATTTGGAGAGGAACCGACCAATGGCTGCGAGCCGACCGGTAAGCTTCTGCACCTCTTTGACGTTCCGAGGCGGGGCCATGTCTAATATGGCTTTGATCTTTTCGGGGTTAGCTTCAATCCCCCGCTGGCTCACCATAAAACCGAGGAACTTGCCAGAGGAGACTCCGAACTCACACTTGTTCGGGTTTAGCCGCATGTTGTACTTCCTCAACACGCCGAAAGCCTCTTGGAGGTCGGCTACATGGTCGGTGCCGCGGACGCTCTTGACGAGCATGTCGTCAACGTAAACCTCCATGTTTCGGCCGATCTGATGCTGAAAAACCTTGTTGACGAGGCGCTGGTAGGTGGCGCCCGCGTTCTTCAAACCGAACGGCATTACTCGGTAGCAGTAGAGACCATGGTCGGTGACGAAGGAGGTCTTCGGGATGTCCGGAGGGAACATCCGGATTTGGTTGTACCCCGAGAAGGCATCCATGAAGCTGAGGAGCTCATGGCCCGAGGTGGCGTCGATTAGGGTATCGATGTTCGGAAGAGGGAAGGGATCCTTCGGACACGCTTTGTTGAGGTCGGTGAAGTCGATGCATATCCTCCACGAGCCATTGGACTTCTTGACCATTACAACATTCGACAGCCACTCGGGATAATTCACCTCCTGGATGAACTTGGCTTTCAGCAGCTTATCTACTTCCTCCTTGATTGCCTGCTGTCGCTCGGGAGCGAACTTTCGCCTCTTCTTTTGAACCGGTTTGCACCCCGGTTCGACGCTTAGGCGGTGGACGAGCAAGTCTTCGGAGATGCCGGGCATATCCGCGGCCGACCAAGCAAATAGGTCGCGGTTATCCCGGATGCACCTCACCAGGTCGGAGAACAGCACGGTCGGCAAGGACTTGCTGACGAGGAATTTTCGGCTCGGATCCTCGTTGGAGAAGAGTATTTCTTCTAACTCGTCCGCTGGCTCGGACGTTGGGCGAGCCTTCGGCTCGGGGATCTCGAGTGTCTCGAGCGAGAGCACTGGTCCCCCGGTGGAGGTCATGTAGCACTTCCGAGCTGTTTCCTAGCTCCCCCTGACTTTCCCTACTCCCGACCGAGTGGGGAACTTCATCTTCAAATGGTATGCTGATGGGACGGCCTCAAGGGCGGCTAGGCCGGGGCGACCGAGGATGACATTGTATGCTGCCGGGACGTCGACGACCATGAAGTCCATGGGCTCGGTCCGGGTAGTAGGGGTGCTCCCCGCAGTAACGTCAAGGGTTATCACCCCTTCGACGGTTACCGGGACCCCCGTGAACCCGTGTAGAGTGTATCCGGCCGGCTTGAGACGGTCTCGGGACAGCTGGAGGCCCAGGAAGGCCGAGAGGAACAGGATGTTGACCGAACTCCCGTTGTCAACCAAAATCCTCTGCACCTTGAAGTTGGCCATGCGGAGGTCGATGACGAGGGCATCGCAGTGAGGGGTTCGGACTCCTTCGAGGTCAGCGTCGGAGAAGGACACGGGCACACCGAAGCCCTTGGGAGGAGGAGCACTGTGGACCGAGTTCACCTCTCGGACGAAGGCTCTCCGAGACGTATTAGAGGAGCCGCCCATGGGGCCGCCGTGGATCACATGCAGAACCCTTTCTTCTTCGAACTCAGGTGTTACTTCGCGCCGCTCAGAGCGCTTGTTAGCCCCCCGAGGGGGAGGAGAGTTCCGATCTGTCCGATCGTTAGTCTTCACGAACTTCGCCAACTGCCCCCTTCGGATGAGGGCCTCGATCTCATCTCTCAAAGCCCGACAGTCGTTCGTCTCGTGCCCGTGGTCTCGGTGATACCGACACCACTTGTCTTTGTCCCTCCTCTTCGCCGGTTTGTGCATCCTCGGGGCTGGAGGGAGGACCCCCTCCTTCTCTACCTCCATGAGGATGGTGGAGACATTAGTCGTGAGGGGCGTGAATTTCTCGAACCTGGGGGGAGGACGAGGCTGGCCGCCTCCGTCCTTCATTGTCTTCTTGGCCCCCTCTTCCTCCGTTGCCTTCCTCTTCGAGCCGGAGGAGGGTCCTCCGAAGTTCGGGAGGGACTCGGCCTCCTCGGCTCGGATGTATTTCTCGCACCTCAATAATAGGTCGGCGAAGTTGGTAGGCGGCTTCTTTGCTAGGGACGAGCGGAGGTTGGAGTTGAGGACGTTCGACTGGAACGCCACTGTCGCCACGGATTGGTCTAAGGAGGCGATCGACCTGACCTCTGCAGTGAACCTCTTCACATAGTCCCGTAGCTTCTCTCCCCTCTCCTGCCGGAGGTTCAGGAGGGAGAGACTCGTCTTCTCGGCCCGTCGGCTGCTCACAAAGTGAGTTATGAACAGTGTCTCAAACTGCTCAAATGAAAAGATGGAGGCGGGGGCAAGCCTGGAATACCATTCCCGAGCCGAACCCCGAAGGGTGGCCGGGAAGGTCCTGCAGAGTATGGCGTCGGAGACTTGGTGGATCAGCATCAGAGTCTTAAAACTCTCGACGTGATCTACTGGGTCGGACTCGCCTGAGTACGTTTCAAACTGCGGAGGTTTGAAACCCCTCGGTATGCGAGCTTCCATGATTGTCCGAGAGAAGGGCGGTCGGTTCGGGCGAACAGTCCCTGCTCTGGACTCCTCTTCTCGGTCCATACGGACAATGCGCCTCTCCACCTCATGGAGGCGGTGGTCAAAGGCATCGTCCCCTCGCCGGTAACCGTATGACCCTTCGGACTCTTCATCATAAGAGGGAGAGCGTGGACTTCGGCGCCGGTATCCCTCGGATCGGCGGGGACTGTAATGTTGCTGACGACTGAGAGCCTGGAGAGGACTTCGTGACCGGCGGTGAGGACTGGGAATCCGAGGGGGTGTTGGGACCCTCGGGGGGTTTTGGTTGTCGGCACGGGCGTTCAGGGCCTGCAGTACAGTCTCCTGAAACTGGAGGAACTCGGCACGGCTGATAGGTACCTCACGGTCCCTCGTACGGTGCCGATCCTCGGGGGAACGCGGCCTCCTCCTTCGGTGTTTGGGAGATGCCGCTCGGCCTCTCCGGTACGGAGATCTCTGCCTGTCTCGGCGACGAGGTGACCGCTCAGCCTGACGCTGTCGGGAGGCCCCCGCTCGGGCCCGCCTCTCGTCAAGGTGCGTGCGGAGGTCATTCTCCTTCTGGCGGTTCTGGTCGGGGTTATGGGAGGCCATCGAGTCCGACGACCCGTTACGGACCGAGACATGGTCCTGGATGGGCTGCTTCAGCTTCTGGCCGTTGAGACCGGCGGGACCATTGTTGGGCTGTTGCTGAGGATGAGGAGGCTGGACCGGTTGGGTCGGCGGAGGAAGCCCAGATTGGGGAATTTGGTTGACGGGGGTATCCTCCGTAGGGTCGGCGGGGTTGGCCACCCGGTTGGATCCTTTGGATCTGTTCTTCTTCGGAGGCATGGCGATGGGAGGCGAGGAAGGAGAAGCTGAGGTCGTTCGTGTGGTGGTTTCCCACAGACGGCGCCAATCTGTTACCGCTGATTTCGGTGTGGGGGTAAACAGATAGAATTTGTGAGTCCGGAAAGCACCTGAACGATTGACTCGGCCTTCTTGCTCCTAGCACAACCTGCAAGGAAGTGCGAAACACCGGGGTTGATTCCGGCGACGCACCCTCCGACGCTCTTGTCAGTAATCAGGAAAAGATTAAGAAAGAGCTTAAGTGGTGAAAAAGTGATTCACCTGGTCTCGGTGGTAGAGGGGTTGTATTTATAGTCGCCTTTGGAGCCATTTGGGGCCTAATTTCCTGCCTAACAAATAGGAGAAAAATCCTCCTATTCTGTTTTGGGAAGTTAGGCCTTGATTCCCTGGTGAGAGCTAATCAGGTTTATTGATTTGACCAAATCAGTGGCCTGATTCTCTTCTTGATGGATTGGGCTTGTATCGGGTCGGGACCCGTACCCAATTTGAAGTGGATCTATTCGCGGGTGGTCGGTTCTGTAAGAAGGAGGCCCAATACCCGTTTTGGATCCATCTGTATGTGAAATTACCTTTTTACCCCCGTGCTTCAGGATTCGTGATCGATCTGGACGGTCCCGATTTAACCCCAATTTTAGCCATATCAATAAGAAACTAGATGGCATGCACATTTTGTTATATTTTTGAGTCAAAAGTAGATAAATAAATAAATAAATAGAAAGTATATATATATATACCTTGAGAACAATTGTGGGTGTCATAGACGATAATGGTGTCTTCTTTGCTTCGATATAATTACCAGGAGCTGGAGGTAGCTGATAAGTATTGTTTGATGACAAGAAGTCAGTTGGGGAAGAGAAATCATCCATTTGATTATTCAGCAATATTCCAGTACTCGGTGACAAAAAGAGTGATCCAAAATGATTGTTTACTGTGCTAGTTAAAGCAACAGCGTTTTTTTGCTCATCGATAATGCTAATGTGACTGGTTCCGTCATCAGGAATGGGAGCCCATCTGACATAAATATTAGTTTCGGATAATTAGCAATAATATTATTAATTTGTAAAATGTAAGCCATTTAGAATAATCTTCAAAAGAAAACGATCGATCGAGAACTAGCTAGGATGCAATTTAATTTTTTTGTAAGAATCTTTACTTGACAGCATCAGCAAACCCTTGAAAATTAGATGTCTTGTCATCCCTTATGAGATCCTTGACAGCATCAGCAAACCCTAGATCGAGCATATCGTTGAGGACTTTCTTAACTTTTTCTGGATCTTGGTTAACATCTGGATCTCCAAGATTCATTCTCAATGCAAACACATGTTTCAATGCTTCAATAAACCGATGACGCCCAAGGTCACCAGTAACTTCATCAGGAATTCCATAGCTTTGAAGAATGTTCAGCATCTGCATGCGTGCGTGTTAATATATACATACATGAAAAACACATATTCACTCTTGTAAGTATATATATATATATATGACGTGAATCAGATATGCTTTTACTTGAGAATAGTTAGGACACCTGCAATTAATTATTATAGCCTTTAAAAAAAAAATGCCAACTAAATATAATCTTTCGATCGATCCCCATTTCATTAATATATATAGCAGTGTAGTCACACAGCTATATATATATTTACCATTATGAATGCGGCTCCTCCAGATGAAGGGGGAGGCATGGTGAGGACATCCAGCCCCGAGTCCGGCCCAAAGACACTTACATTTAGAGGTTGCCTAACTATAACCTCATACTCCTTCAAGTCGTCGATAGTAAGTATCCCTCCTGCCTGTTGAAGGTCTTGAACTAGATTGCTCCCTATCTCACCACCATACAACACACCAGGTCCATTTTTTGCAATAGATACCTGAATTCCATGGGCCTTTAGTAGTTGATTTCCTTTCGTATACACACTTCTAAGTCCTGTGTCATTGAAGATACCTGAATTCTGGATAAGCATTTGACCATGGAGATACTCGGATATGGTGAATCCATTTCTTGCAAAATCAATAGCTGGTTCAAAAAGCCTTGACCAGTTGACATTGCCACTGCCGTACTCGTCCCATGCCTTATAAAGACCCTTGACTTCGCCTGGAATGGCAATTGAGAGTGGTCCACTAACTTTTGCTTGAGGATCAGCATCATACATATCCTGCGAAAACAAGATATATATATATTTACATAGCTACGAAAGGTACGTCTGGATTATTATTCAGATAATATATAGACTTTGTCATGAATTTGAGTCTTCGGGATAACAATTTAAATGTAAATAAAAACCAACAAAATAATTGATCAGATATAGCACACCAGGCACTATGAATTATCTATATAATAAAACACAAAGAAAGCTATCAAGTGGCTCTCCTTCAATCCCCCCAAAATCAAAGGCCCATATCTAACTTCACAAAACACATTTTTCCTCCCAAAAGTTTTTCCCCAAAATTCAAATTCAAATCCCTCCAAAACAACTTCTTTATTTATTTAATTATCTCTCTCCCCCAAAATTCAAATTCAAATTCCTCCAAAACAACTTCTTTATTTATTTAATTATCTCTCTCTCTCTCTCTCTCTCTCTCTCTCTCTCTCTCTCTCTCTCTCTCTCTCTCTCTCTATATATATATATATATATACACTTATGGAAACATGGACTTTTATACCCCAATTTATAATTATTTTTCAACATATACTAATGAAAACATGGACTTTTATTTACAACTAATTATTGTCATACTATTCAAACTTGAGCTATATAATTGTTGATTTACTGTTTACAAAGCTTTTCATATGCTGTATCGTTCTGAAAACGTGCCTACGGCACGTGCCCACGGGCAAATCTAGTATATATATATACTACTAATATACACGTGCAATGCACATATTAATTTTTGTAAATTTTTTTTAAAATGAAACTCTGAGGTCCACATGAGATGCATGTCTTAATAAATATGATTATATATTTTGAATAGTAAAAGTGAAAACTATAATGGGAGTATTAGAGTTGCGTAAGTAGGTAGATATACAATTTCAACCCTTCAATTATAATAGTTATTATATATTATATTATAGATGATAGATAGATAGATAGATAGATAGATAGATAATAATTTACACGTGTGATGCACATTTAATATATTAAAAAATTAGTGTAAAAAATCTGATGTAGTGAGGACTCGAACTTGAGATCCCCTTCATATTAGTTATGCACGTGCTATGCATAGCACGTGTTGGTACATTGACAAATGACACTAAGGTCTTCTCCCATTGTAATATTAGAGATTAGAGATATGATGCTTTGTAACTTGTGTTCTTCAAAATTACCATAAGGAAATGCTATGATACGTAATTAGATTTGGCTATAAACGACATATTGATATATAACCAAAATATTCAGTTATTGGAAAAAATATAACCAAACTCCATTCATCTATGCACTTATTTACAGATTTGTATAATCTTCAAAACTAAGCATTTGTGGAAAATAATATGTTTATACTACTGTCTACCAATTTTCAAGAAAGAAATTAATGCTTTTAATTTTTCCATAAAACGAGGGGCAGGCATGAATGTCCGATAATCTCCTTAAGATTCAAAGATGAGTACTGTTAAAAAGTAATTATGTATATATATAATATATTCAGGGTGCATGATTTTTTATTGAATACGAGCGTAAAAAAATTGTAGTAATATCATAATTAATATATATGCATTAGCGCAGAGATCATATATATATATATATATATATATATATATATATATATATATATATATTTATATATATATATATATATATATATATATAATTAATAAATACCGGATTCGTTTTGTTTGGAGCTCGTTCCCTCATGTCAAAGGCTGTAGTAGTCCCATTAGCCAACCTTATTACCATGAAGGAGCCTCCACCGATACCGCTTGATGCAGCACTAACCACACCCAAGCACAAGGCAGTGGCCACAGCTGCATCCACTGCATTACCATTTTCTTCCAGCACATCTCTCCCAACTTTAGAGCATCGACCGTCATCGGAGGCAACTGCGGCTTTTCCAACTACAATTTCTGATATTACTGTAGGAAGTACACTAGGACTTGGACTTGGTAACGGGCTTAGGTTTGGGCTTGGCCGGCTCGGGGGAATTCTTACAGCCCGAACGGAAACGGGGTGCAGTAGTGCTAGGATTAGGAAGAATACTTGTGTGAATAGCCACAAGTGTGACGATGGAGCTGCATTTAGACACCCCAAAACAATGCATTAATTAATTATTGCGTTTGTTAATGGACGGAATTAAATTTCTTTGATATTTGCAATATATATATATAGGGGTCGGTTCAGGTGAGAACCAACCCTGGGGTGAGAACCTAAGGGCCTCTCCCAACCACTCATCTGCTTAATCTTAACGGTCAAGATTTTTTTCAATTAAACAATAAGATTAATTAATATTTGCATTAAGATGGGAATCCCTTTAATTAAGGGATGTTGGTCGTGAAATAAAAAGAATAATTATAAATTCACTACAACATATAGGGCTTTCTACAGCAGACTTATTATAGCATTTAAATGTTAATGCTATTGAAAGTGATCAATAATAGCATTTTTGAAGAAAATGCTGTCTTTGATTAATTTTGAAATTTACCCTTAGTTATGACAGCGTTTTCAAAACGCTATATTATTTACAACATTTTAGAAACGCTATTATATCTATAATTAAACAAAATAGATATGGGCAAAAAAAAAAAAATCTAAGTAAAAAATCCAAATCTATCAAAACCCTTTTAACTACTCTCCCGTTTCGAAAACGTCCCCTTCACGAAATTTATCCCTAATATTCATCCGCTCCTCCCGAATCCCCTGATTTCTATTCCTTCGCTTCGCGCCTCCATAATTCCCGACCCGCTCAAATCTAACCCTAATTTCAATTCACCGCGCCTCCCAAATCCTCAGATTTTTAATCCTTAGCGCCCTATCCTCCTCCCCGTTGCCCTCCCGAATCGCCCTATCCTCCTCCCCGTTGCCCTACCCGCCTCGCCCAACGCCCTATCCTCCTCCCCGCCCTCCGAAGCCAGACACGCCGTCGCCGAACACCATCTTCTCCTCCCCGCCACCGAAGTCCCACCACGTCGTCACAGTACCGGATCACCCCCTTCTCCTCCCCGCTATCTCCCACGTTAGTCGATTCCAGGTAATTTTGTTTATACTTTATACTTGCTGTGAGTTTAGATTTACTGTGGTTTTGGGTTCTGATCTCAGAGTTTGAGTTGTGATTTGATGAAGTTGGTGAGATTTTAGAGTTTGGAATTTAGATCTGCGATCTGGTAGCTTCTTATTAAGTTGATAATTGTTTCTTCAAGCTTTTCTCTTTTGTTTAAGATCATTCGTGCAAGTAAGATGCTTCCTGATTCTTGATGGTGATGAGATGATCCTGATTTGATAGATATTTCTTGTAATGCGCATATCTCGCATAAATTAAATTAAATTAGTGGGCATCATTAGACATCAAGGAGCATATAATGGCTTAATTACTTATTATTATTATTATTATTATTATTATTATTATTATTATTATTACGTTATGTATTTGTTCTTCATATATTTATGGTATATAGGTCTTTTTACTGTTGATGTTCAATGTGTGTTTGTATATCTCTGTGACATTGGAGAATGTATATCGTTTGACCATTGATTTAGTTATTTTTGTACAAATCTATCTGAAATTTTTGTTATACCAAAAGAGCTATTGACATTGTCCTGATCAGGGATTTCGGCTAGTGTAAAAACACGACATTGAAAATCCACTACATTAATGTCCTCTTACTTCCTTCTGATTAATCTGTTAAGTAATGTAGAGACTTAAGGTGAGGCTCAAGGACCATGACTATAATTGTAAAGGTCAACTGTTCGTAATTATAAACATACAAAACTTACTGCAGAAAGAAAATCCAATTTTCCATATATATATTTACTCAAGTGATGTTTCTTAAATACAATTGGATAAACAATAAATGGAGAACATTACATGGAAACGGACAAATAATTGAATTATTGCATGCTTCCTGCTATCAGAAAGTCATTACATAAAATATAAAATAATTGTGAAGCAAAGTGACATTAAAACATTCAAACTTTGTACTCAGTTCTACCCTCAGGGTGATTAGGTAAATGGTCACTTTCTCAAACAACCAAAATCATTAAAATTCAGAGGTAAATATACCCAATTAGAACAGCCATGAAAATGAAAATAACCACCAAATTACACAACCATAGGTAAAAGACATAATACATCAGAACTGCAATTTTGCTTATATATTGGCAAAGAAAAGAAGTAGGATACTTCTATTGGCTCAGGTGAAGTGCCACAACCACCAAGTCAGGTCAACCGTAAATCAGCATGTACTTGACAGCCTCACCACCAACCATATATATAGTGTTTTAATAAAGAGTCCCCCATTACTGTATGCAATCTATACATAATACAATGTATATATATGTATGGTCATGGCCGCTGTCAGAACATGTCAAGGCATATTTGTGATTGAAATTGGGTACTAAACCAACATAGCCGTGGACGAAAATAAGTAATAAATCACAAAACATAAAAGTACCTGAAGAATTGAACAATTAAAGTTTAGTTGCATTACCTTCATACGACATATTTTCATTTTAGTATATAACTAATGTTAGATGTCCGAAGGTTCTCAAGGGGAGTAATTTAGAAAGTGTATGTCAAGAAATTTTTAAATGGATCAAGACATTAAGTAGCTTGTTGATGTACTTGATAGTAGACGCATTCTGTATTTCTATTGGCTGTTTTTATACTAACTGTTATTCATCAATATTTCTCCATTCATACAAACAAGTTCTCATCTGCACATTTTAGGGATATTCATGATTTTGTGTTTGCTTTACTCTATACTGATTTTAATTTTCTTTTTTGACCCATGTGATAGAAGAAACGAATGGAGATTTAATTCATTTCTTCAATTGTCCTTGTATGAATATTTGTGAGCCCCATTGGTTTCTCTCGCAACCACATTTGGGATTTTTTGCTCAAACCCCCTATTTGAAAATGTTGTGAACCATAGAAATTTCAGAAATTCTATTAATTAATAATAAGCAAATGAAATGCTTATTATGTTGTACAGAACATATTATTGAGTTGTATCATTACTGGGTCTAATTGATGCCAATATAATCAGCCCTTTACTAATAAACCATAGTTATCACATTGACAAAGTTATCACTTATCACTATTTCTATATGATATGAACACATTGACAAAGTTATCACTTATCACTGTAGATATTGCGTATGGTTTCACAACATTCATAATAGTAACACATGCAATCTGATTGTTCCACATCGAACAGAGCATGTGCATGTGCATAGGATTGTTCTGTCTCCCTTATCATAATAATCAAGAGAGTTTTTTCCTTTAGCAACATAAGAATTTGCTATCATCCAAGGCGTTGTTTATGAAACAATGAATTTTGTCTAATGTTTCCATAAACATATTGGGAGGAGAGAAGTGTTCGTAGTGCTAGAAGATAAAAGTGGTCAAAGATTTTGGTGGATGAACAAGCTCCAATACATTGTTGAAGATGTATTGAAGAAGAATTGAATCTAGACACCTCTAACTTTACGAACTGGCTAACATGATAATATTTTACTAAATATATAGTAGTCACCTAGTTCAAAAAGTGCTAAAAATATGTACTAGAATTCTGCAAATAGTTTGCTAATCATAGCTATCTATATGGGTTCTTTAAAAAAAAAAACTTTGTAATGTTCCATTTTATTTGTTTCCAAAAGTTGTTGAGCCGAACCAGAACAATCTGTAGTCGTGCGCTTGAAATCTATGCTTTCTTGATCTTGTTCTCTGTGTGCTTGTTCATTTAGATGTAACTGCTAAAAGAAGATTAATAGACCACTTCAGCAAAAAATATAGTTTGATGAGTGCTGCAAATTTGAAGTCTGTACAACATAATTTTCATTTGGTAAAAAGAAAGAAAGTTATTATAAGAAATGGTAAGCCTTATTAAATTTCTGTTTTCTATAATTATTTGGAAGGTTTTTATCTTCTAAGAAGGAAATTGGTTTATTTTTGGGTCAGTTCTTCACTCTACTAATATTTTTTTGCCATAGAAATGAAATTGCCATAGAAATTAATAATAAGCAAATGAAATGCTTATTATTGAGTTGTATCATTACTAGGTCTAATTGATGCCAATATAATCAGCCCTTTATTACTGAGTTCTGTATCAATAAGTTAGCAGGATGGGCCATCTCATATGTTACATTCTGTGGCAATCCTGATCAAATTAAGTATGTTCAAAAGTTTGACCATATTGCATGACAATGTTCAAAAGTGAATGGCCATGACATATTTAAAAAACTTATTTTTAAAATCATATCAATTAAAGTTTGATCCACGTTGTTGATGTGTGTATTGATTGTGTTATCTTGTTAATTTCTCATCGGTTGTCATCTCTTCAAGGTCAGAGGAGCTGGTGTGTCATCACAATGAATAAAGATTGGGTTCATCTTAACAAGTAATGAAATCTTACCCAAATTAATATTTTAATATATAATAGATATTAAGATATTACATGCTTTTATGACCACTATTTTATAATTTATAGAAATACAACAGCATATAAAGTGGCAGTTCATCAGTTTGTGGAAATTGCGAAGTCAACTGCTGAGGACCCAAACTGGATTATATGTCCATGCAGAGATTGCCAAAATTTCTGTCGTGGAAATGAGGATATGCTTTTACTTCATTTGCTCAAGCGTGGAATGGATATGACTTACACAAATTGGATTTGGCATGGGGAAGGATTGAATGCGAAGAGTTCTACTAAGGAATCTGTATTGCCAGATAGAATAATTGAAGATGCATATGTTGATAATGAGGGTATTCATGAATCTAATGGTAAAGAGGGAGAGGATGACTTAACAAATATGTTGAAGGATGCTAATATTCCTTTATATCCTGGTTGCACTAAATACAGTAGGCTATCAGCAACAATTATTCTATATAAGCATAAATCCATGTATGGTGTTTCTAACAAATGCTTTAATCATCTTTTGGAGATATTGCATGATATGTTACCTGATGAAAATACAATTCCAGAATCCGCACGAGCTGCACAGCAATTAATTAAGTCATTTAAACTTGATTGTGAAATCATACATGCATGCGTCAACGATTGTTGCCTATTTAGATGTGAGTTCAAAGATGATGATGAATGTAGGAAGTGCCATGAGTCACGGTGGAAGAAGGATCGTCGGACTGAGAAGATTCTTAATGGAGTGCCAATTAAGATTTTGAGGTATTTTCCAATAATTCCAAGGTTTAGAAGAATGTTCCAAACATCAGAACTTGCTGAAAATTTACGGTGGCATCACAATCATAAAAGTGAAGATGATAAAATTAGGCACCCTGTTGACTCTTTGGCTTGGAAAACAATTGATAATAAATGGCCATCTTTTGCTGCCGAGCCGCGCAACCTTAGACTTGGTCTGGCTGCAGATGGGTTTAATCCCTTCCGTGGTCTTAGCTCCTCACATAGTTGTTGGCCTGTGATGCTGGTAATATATAATCTTCCACCAGGGTTATGCATGAGAAAGGAACATATTATGTTATCATTGTTGATTTCAGGACCACATCAACCAGGAAATGACATAGATATTTATTTACAACCACTGATAGATGACTTGCAGGTTTTATTTGATGTGGGTGTACAAACATATGATGCTTTCACCAAAACATTTTTCAACTTGAAAGCAATTTTGATGTGGACAATAAATGACTTTCCAGCTTATGGTAACCTGGCTGGATGTACTACAAAGGGAAAACTAGCATGCCCCATATGTGGTACTAATACTTGTTCTAAATGGTTGAAACACAGTAAAAAAAATGTTTACCTGAACCATAAGCGGTTTCTTGGACCAAAACATACATTACGGTTCAAAAGAAGTTGGTTTGATGGGAAACAAGAGCTTGAGGAGCCACCTAGATTAATGGTCGGATCAAGAATTTTGAATGAGATTAAAAATATTGAAAATGATTTTGGAAAGGGGTCAAAGAAAAATAAGAGAAAGTTGCAATCTGTACAGATTTGGAAGAAGAAGTCAATATTTTTTGACTTGCCTTACTGGGAGGTAATATATATAACCAACTTTATTTATCTTATTATCTAGTTTTTCATATTTTTTTGGCAATTAGTTAACATTACGTTTCTTATATATCTCAATTGTTTTCTTTTTGTTCAATTTCAGCATTTAGTACTGCATCATAATTTGGATGTAATGCACATTGAAAAGAATGTGTGTGATAGCATTATTAGTACTTTGCTGAATGTGAAGGGAAAGACAAAGGATGGGATAAATTCACGTATGGATTTGGAAGACATGGGAATTAGACATGGCTTGCATCCAAAACGGGAAAATGGAAAGAGAACTTATCTGCCACCTGCGCCACACACTCTTTCGAAAAAGGAACAACAACTGTTTTGTAAACGGTTATTTGACCTTAAGGTACCTGATGGTTATAGTTCAAATATTGGGAACTATATATCAGTGGACGAGTGTAAAATTATTGGCCTCAAGTCTCATGATCATCATGTGTTAATGCAACAATTGTTGCCTGTTGCATTAAGAGGTCTTCTCCCAAAAGGGCCTAGAAATGCAATATTTCGATTATGTGCGCTTTTCAATGCATTATGTCAAAAGGTCATTGACCCGGAGGAAATGTTAAAACTGGAGGCAGATGTTGTTGAGACTTTGTGCATGTTTGAAAGATTTTTTGTTCCTGCTTTTTTCGATATTATGATTCATTTGACAATTCATTTGGGGCGAGAAGCCCGATTATGTGGCCCAGTTCAACAAAGATGGATGTATCCCTTTGAAAGGTAACAAATTGTTTTTTTTGTAATTCTATTTGTACAATGTAGTTTTTATCATAAAATATTAATTTTATTTTCTGTAGACAAATGAAGACATTCAAAGGATATGTTAGAAATTTGGCACGACCTGAAGGTTGTATAGAACAATGCTATTTATTAGATGAGTGCATGCAGTTTTTCAGTAAATGCATGAGTCAAGTGGCTGATATGGATAATCGTCCAAATAGAAATCAAGATTTCGAGAATGATGCGATACTTGAAGGTCGGCCAATTTCCAAAGGAACATCGATCACTTTGGATTATCAAAGGCTACAAAGTGCTCATCGATGTGTACTGTTTAATATGGCCGAGGTTGAGCCATATTTAGAGTAAGTGTAGTACGAAAAGTAATTTTCAATGATAATGTTTTTATATAAGAGCATGTAACCATTGTTAATTATTTTAGGATACACTTGAAGGAGTTGAAGCGTTTGGACAAACGTCTGGTCAAAAATGATACTTTACTTCAAGATAGACATTCAGAAGAATTCTCAGACTGGTTAAAAGAAAAGGTCTAATTATATATATAATCCTTGAATTTTTGGCTTATTATATATTACTGCCTATAATTCTAATAGTGTATCATTGATTATGAACAGATTCACGGGCATACTCATGGTATGCCCACTCATAACATATCCAGAACGTTAAGAGGGCTTGCACAAGGTCCATCTGTGCATGCTCTCTCTTATTCTGGGTTTGTTGTGAATGACTATCGCTTTCACATAAAAGATGCATTCAAGTCAACTCAAAATAGTGGGGTTTCATATGAGGCAACAACTGTTAGCAGATCGAGCTCGAAGGATAAGCACCAAAAGATCAAACCAGTTGTTTATTATGGAGTGATCAAAGATATTATTTTACTGGACTATTTTACTTTTCAGATTCCTATTTTATTTGGTCATTGGGCTAATCCGAAAACTGGTGTCAAAATTGATGAAGGTTTTACTATGGTTAACCTGCACCAAGGACAACAACAATTTAAAAATGACCCATTTATTCTAGCATCACAAGCAAAACAAGTGTTTTATTCTAAGGAAAGTGATTCATCTAATTGGTATGTTGTTCTAAAGGCGCCACCAAGAGGTATTAATGAGTTGGATTTGGATAATGAGAGTGTTTATTCAAGACCATTAAATGTATCCTTACTTGATAAGAATACTGATGATGAGGATAATGAGTATGTAAGAAAGAACTGTGAGGGTATCTATGTGTAATTTTTCATATTGTTTTGTTGCACAACTATTTATATTTTTTATCATAACTTCATAGTGAAACTTATTATAACTGATTCTGCCACAATTTCTATGATCACTCGTTTACTTCAATATTTTTATATTTTTGTTAGTGATAATTTGCATGTTGAAATTTCTAATTATGATGATGAATCTTTCTAACATGTTCATTTCCCCCTGTTTTTGGCTGTCTATTTAAGTGAGGTGTCTTTCTTTCAAACATGGCTCGAGAAGAGGTAAAAACTATTATCAACCATTTATCCACGTATACAATAACATATTTATTATGTATTATTCACAATCATGTTCTTGTTTGGATCATTTGTAGTGCTCAAAACAAGGAGGTAAAAGGAAAAGGAGGGATGAGGAAAAGAAAATGAGAAAGGAGAAGGGAAAGAAAAAGAGAAGGGAAAAGGATAAGGAAAGGGAAAAAGAAAAGGGAAGAATAAAACTGAAAGAGAAGGCATCAAATGATGTGATCCGTATATCAGAACATGTAGACTCTAATGTCATTAGCGATGCGACTCTAAATGAATTGAGAGAAGAAACATCGAAACAAGCACAACAGTCAGAATGCACGATCAGGACTCGCGGACACACAACTTGTAGTAATTTATCGGCTGTCAGCGGACAAAAGTTGGAAGTGACGTTAAATGATCTCGGTCAACCTGTTGGGGAAAACTCAAAAAAACTATCTTCTTTTGTAGGCGTTTTAGCACGTCAGATGGTGCCGCTGAAATATGATGACTGGAGAAAGATATCTGATGAGACTAAAGAATTTTATTGGCAGGCAATAAAGGTAATATATATATATATATATATATATATATATATATATATAGATTTGTTATATATATATATCACAGATTCACGTTGATTGCTGCATTGATGTTCCTATTGCTCTTCATTTAAATAATCTTTTGATACTCCCTCCCCTGCTCCCTCCCCTCCTCCACATTTGGGTAGTCCTGTGCTAGAGAATTTCCATAGAAAGTATTTTTATAAGTCATATTTAAGCTTTCAACCTTGAGGAAGAGCTCCATTTTGTTCAATTCAGCAACTAAACTAGTAGCAACCTGCATTGTTCAATTCCTGGTACAAGTTTAGTTTAATTCGATAAAGAGGATAAAAGAACCTATGATACAAACCATCTGAAATCAATAAAAACATATACTCACTTGATTCAAATATACACTACACACAATAAAAAAACACAAATTAAACCTACAGTTTCTAACATAAATTAACATACAGAATGTGTAGTCTTACACAATTCTATTAACAATATTCTTTTTGAATTACAGCATAATGTCCATCTCAGAATGAAGCAACCAAGTAATGCACTATGCATTGAAAGGTATTAAGATCATACAAGGAGTAAATATCAATTGATTACCTTCTCCCTTTCAAGACTTATTAGACGTGTTTGTGCTCATTCAACTTAATCCTTAAAAAGATTGACCTCAGCTTCCTTTGCAGCTCTCTCCTCTAAAATTATGAAGAACGTATTATCAGATTGTTTTGGAGAAGAGGACTTGTTTAGCAGTATTGGAAAAGCTAGAAAATCATCAAAGACTTACAACTGTTATACTATTGCCCAAGAAATGAATCTACTGAACTATAATCAGCTTCAACAAATCAACCTGATTTTGCATGAAGTTCAAACATCTGGCTTTGTGCAAACTATAATCCTTGGCTTGTCGTAATTGATTCTGCAACAAATACTCCCTGCTCATTGAAGTGGGATCATACTAGCCTTCTTTGAAATGTTAATCCCAGTATCACTTCCAGTTAAGCTAACATGACAGGAGAGGTTTATAGGTCATTATCTTTATAACAAGCCTCAATAGTTTGATAATTTCTAAATTGATCATCATTATTTCAAGTGATACATACCTTATGCCGCTAGCACCAGGATACATATCGATTTCAGAACCTTTTCTTGTAATGCAACTAATAAGACCTTTTGTCAGGTGAAAGCAATGAACCATATGTAGTGCCGATACAGCTCCCTGCATAAAAAATGAACCTTTTGTTATTAATGCTTGACTGAGATAGTATTTTATTATTTGTTTACTTAACTTTGTTTAACAACACCTGAGTTGGTGGCTTGAGCACAAGGGCATTACCTGCTATTAGATCTCGACCTATTTTTTAGATAGCTAAGTTAACAGGATAGTTGAAGGGAGGGTTTGCTAAAATGACTCCAAGAGGAATCTGTAAGCAAATGCATTCCAATAATTGTTGACCTTAAATATGACTTATAAATAAATAAATTAATTGCTTCGAAAGTATTTTTATTGCATACAATTCTTTGTGCTTATTTAGTAAACTAACAGAGTAATCCACAATGCTTTATTAGTAAACTAACAGCAATGCTTCAAAAGGTTAACTTCATTTAATTATTTTTTGCTTATTTTTATGATAATAATTTATATATACACATATTAATTCAGCAAAAGTTCACATTCAATGGACGTGATAGAGAAGCAAAAATTTACACCCTACAAGCGATGGGAAGATCTGCCAGGGCACGCAAAGCAAAATTGGGGGCAAGCTTAAACAAGAAACCGATTTACAAAAGTCAAAGAGAGTGGGATGAATTTGTAAAATCAAGAAACAACCCAAAATTCAAGGTAAAAAACTATGTATACTATTCTGTTTAACTTGCTATATCTTATCTTTTATATAAAATTAATTATATTAGAGTACAATTTGTCTTGTAGGCAAAAAGTGAAAAGTTCAAGGAAATGAGAAGTAAACAAACTATCCCTTACCGTGGTAGTCGAAAAGGATTTGCTCGGATACAATCTGAAATAGTAGTGAGTTAATTATAAATTTTTTTCATTATATTTATTAAATGTGTTGTTTATAATTTTGATGTTTGTGTTGATTGTATCTGTTTGCTATATAGAAAGAAGAGGGTTCCATTTGTCAAGATAAAGTTCGGCTTCATTGTTGGTATCGAGCATATACAAAAAAGAACGGTGAAGCAGGAAAGCCAGATGATGTTGATCTTATAGTATGGTTCTAAAATTGTTTTATCACATAGTTTACTATTAGTTAAATACAGATTCTTATTGTTCAATCATATGTTCATATTAATTTTGAGTTTTTTTATTTTCAGAAAAAGGTGAAAGAAGAACTAGCTTCTTCGCCACCCGAGACATCCCACGTAGGCCCGGGTTATGAAGGTGACGCATATTCAAGGGTATTTAACAAGCCTGAACGACAAGGCCGTTTATCCTCGATGGGAGCTGGAGCAAACCAATCTAAATTAAGTGCCTCGATTGCAATCTCTGCCGAAGTAGTTGAGCTCAGAGGAAAGGTGGATTCACTTGCTGAAACAGTGAAGAAGTTGACAGCTCTACTTAAAAAGCAAACAAAGTGTAAAAACTCTTCTTACTCAAAACATAAGAAACATAAGAAAAATAAGAAGGTAAGAATATTGATTTTCATTTGAATGTTGATTAGATTAAACATAATAGATTTATAATTCAGTTTGTTATTTTACAGAGTATGGTTCGACAAGAAGAGGATAGTGAGGATGATCTGGAGGAGGAAGATAGTGATGACAATATGGAGGAAGAAGATAGTGATGCTCAAGATGAAGAGGATAGTGAAGATGATGAAGAAGATCATAGCGATAGTGATGATAATGTGGATTTTGATGGTGAAAACGATAATGACGATGATAGTGACGAGGAGGATGAGGATGAGGATAAGCGCTCAAAATTGTGTAACAATGATCCATTATCAACTACTAATGCAACTGATACTCCACAGGTAACCCAGTACAGCTTTAGTACTTTTAATATATATATATATATATATATATATATATATATATATATATATATATATATATATATATATATATATATATAACACTTGAAATAACTTTTTTTTTATATGTTTTCATGTTAGTCACTCAATGGCAGCAGTAATCGTAGAAGTAGAAAGTGTGAATTGTTAAACTGGGAGGCACCGAGTGAAGTGGTTGCTATTGGGCGATGGGTGACAAATGACCCTGAGGTGATAGTGCACTGTGTACCCCTTGGGCAAAATGCTTCCAAAGTTTGGGTGGATGAAGTAAGACAACCTTCAGCACCGTTGTTTAGGCGAGGTGGTGGTGTAGATACTCTAGATGAGGTTTTGGGACTTGCAATTGCATGGCCGACCGATCACATCAAGATGTTGGATGCTAACTAGGTACATTACTTCTAAAAAGATTAATTGGATTTGAATATTTATGGATTTATTTATTGCAAAGAACAGAACTCATCAAGAGCATCCATCTTCACTGCTTCCATTACGATTCTGTAAATTGAATTAAATTGTTCATTTCAAATAAAAAGGATAAAGTCACTCAATTTGGTGCATTCTGTGCACTTCACTCAAAATGCATCAATATCTGGATAAAGTCACTTCAATTTGGTGCATTAGAGATTTGACCACTCTTATTTGTGACGAGAAATGATCAGGAAGATCTAATCTGCATCAATATCTGAAACATATGTATCATCACTTTTAGGTTTTGTCATTAAGATTTGTGTCGTACTATATTGCATATAGTGAAACCTTTTTGTTCATTTCCTTCTTGTTAGTAATTCTATCTTTATTATTATCATGAACAATTGGAGCTGGTGGTGACTGGGAACCAGTTGTTGTTGGACCTTCAGGAGACTAGAACCTATATCTCCCATCATCTCAGCCAAGATCTCTTCTCAGCACCCTTGCCGAGACTAGAACCTATATCTCCCAATAATTTACAGCCCGATAATTTGTTATTTCGGCTTCTTTCATTCTTTAGGTTAGAGCTTGCAATATACACCAGGTTTTTTTCCTTCGAATGAACGCAAAATTCAAGTAGTCATATTGCATTTATCTCTTATATTTCTGTTAAATTCTACGAACATCTTTTGTGCTTGATTCATGTTTTTATTGGCAATACACAATATTTTATATGATAGGTGACATCTTGAACAACTAATGCCTTCACCATTGAGCTACGGTTTTTCTCAAATAAGTAATTACATGTAAAGCTAACTAAAGATTTATTTAAATTAAGTTCCAGCGTGCCAGTCACTATGCTGATTTTCTATATTTAACAACGAAAGATACAGATTAGATATCCCGAGGTCAATTCCCTACAGGATCACAGCTTAGACAAGAGTACATGACACTTTAAGTTGTAATTAAACAAGAGTACAAGACTCTTTAAAAATTGTAATAATTGGATATTTCAGTTAGAAGAAGAGGAGGAATCAAACTATAAGAGTAAGATATGTAATCTGAACCTGAATGAGATTCCATACACATCGCCATGCAGCTCGAGAAAACACTGGTGCCATTCCCTCAACCCATCTAGTAATAGGAAAAAAAGACATGGTTAAGTACATAATGTATTGCATCATGCTAATTGAAGAAGACTGACAATAGCTATTTAAAATGTCCTAAGATGAATGCCATCATATCAGTTCATGGTACGATAAATTTGTTTATGATACAAACAAGAAATACAATCTGTCATTTATGATATTTATTTAATACTTCAACGAATTAAAATCATTTGAACAAATAGGAAACACATACCCAGTGCATGGAGGTCCTCTGCTTTCATCGGAGCAGTTTAAACTTCCACGATAATCATATACTCGCCTAATTAAAAAATTATATAAGGATGAAAACCTCTAAGAATTTCCAGATAGAGCAAAATACTTTATGGTCAGCATATTTACCTGTGAACCTTTGTCTTTCTATCTCGAACAGTAATACGGTGATGGATTTCAGTTGATAGTTCAGGATCTAAAGCGGGCTGCGAAATCTCCAATCCTTCAGAAAACTTTAGCTGCATATATCTAGACACCCACCAATTGAGAAATTATAAAATACAATTCAAAATGACAAGATTATTTGCAGTCATTGGCATGAAGCACGGAAACAGATATTAGATGGTGTAGGCCGCAATACATTACTTTTCAAGGAAATAGCATAGAAGTTATGGGTGCATGCAATAGATTATAATCATTTAGTTAAATGAGAAAATTTTGTGTTCTCAATGCTAGAAATATGAAAATTTTGGGAATGTGTTCTGTATTCTAGAAAAATCATAAACACAATTTTGAAAGTACACAAGTGCCAAGTACACTGATGCATAATAATACATCTAAACATATTCCAAAAAAAATTATGACATATAGTGAAACCTTTTTGTTCATTTCCTTCTTGTTAGTAATTCTATCTTTATTATTATCATGAACAGTTGGAGCTGGTGGTGACTGGGAACCAGTTGTTGTTGGACCTTCAGGAGTTCCTGAAGTTGTTGCCGCAGATGCTGCTGGTTGGGATGCTGGAGTTCCTGAAGTTGTTGCTACAGAAGATACTACCGGTTGGGATGCTGCTGCAGAAGCACCTGCTCCCACCGGCTGGAGTTGATCAAACAACGCAATGGAATTAACCGATGCTGAGTCATTTTCCAGTTCACTAGTGTGCTGAGTCATTTTCTTATTTGCTTCTAAACCTATTATATGTAATCTGACTGGTCAGGGGCAGTGGTTATTATAGGTCATTTACTATTAGAATACTGCAACGAGTGTTTTTTTGGATGAAAGCAATGTAGAAACTAGATTTCATTTTGATGACATGTTTATTTCCGAGTATATTCGTATTGTGATGATGAGCAAGCGGATGGGCTAAGTAATATTTGAATTGTGATGATGTTCTTTGTAAATTGCGCATTTACACAGTTCTCATTATTAGGTTGCTGCAAGTTCGGAAATACTTAGATATGGATTGCCAGTTGGTAATAGAACCACAACCTTGCTACTGGGAAGACTTTTTGGTGTCCATGCTGTTGAGTTTGCACATTTGTGTTGATTGCTTCATTTGTTTTATAGCAGAAGTTTGTGACTTGTAAGTATAAGTGGATTTTTTAGGGAGAATGATCTGCTTTCATTTCTGATTTAAAATGCTATAGATTCTATAGCATTTTACGAAACGCTATAGAAACTATAGCGTTTCCAAAACGCTATAGAATCTACAGCGTTTCGGCAAAATGCTGTAGATTCTATAGCGTTTCGGAAACGCTATAGAATCGACAGCGTTTTGCCGAAACGCTACAAATTCTATAGCGTTTCCGAAACGCTATAGAATCTATAGCGTTTCGGCAAAACGCTGTAGATCTATTATAGCGGGCCTTTCGATAGCGTTTGTAAAACGCTATCGTAGGTCTACTATAGCATTTTATGAATGCTATCAAATGTCATATTTGTTGTAGTGATTGTCTTTTTTGTGTGCGACGGTTAAGACAAATTTGGTCAAACTGGAGAGAGAAATAATTTATTCCCGTAAAATATTGGAGAAGATTTTGTTTCCCAAATTAATAGCAACTGCAGAATCATTCACCAATTCGTTCCTTACAGTTACTGTTTATTACAGTTGCTATTTATAATTATTACAGTTGCTATTTACAGTTGCTATTTATAATTATTTACTGTTTATTACAGTTGCTATTTACAGTTGCTATTTATAATATTTTAGCAGGAATATATATATATATTGTTTGTTTATCAATTTGCAAACTTATGTTGTACATGCTGTCAGTTTCCATATAGCAACTGAATGTCTTTTGAATAGCAACTAACTGCATTGTACGTAGCAACAAAAATTTCATATTTAGCAACATTGTACGTAGCAACAAATGTTGTTCATCCTGATGAAGATTGTGGTTCGGCTGAAAATAAAATAAAAAAGGCAATATATGTTGCCTAATAATCTGTGATCTTCATTCCTTTAAAATAAAATTAAAAAGGCAATATATGTTGCCTAATAATCTGTGATCTTTCATTCCTTTTATTACGCGGTCCCCAACGCTTAATTAAAGGGATTGACATCTTAATGCAAATATTAATTAGTCTTATTGTTTAATTTTAAAAAATCTTGACCGTTAAGATTACGCAGATGAATGGCTGGGATAGGCCCTTAAGTTCTCACCCCAGGACATGGTTCTCACCCGAACCTTCCTCTATATAAGAAGATAATAAATATGTAAAGGTATTTAATCTAGGGACCTTTTTGAAAAATGCGAAGGGTAGATCTCCCACTAGGATTGCGGTTGAAAGAAGATTGTTTGAGTGAATTGCAGAATGGATTAGGAAGATTATTAAAGTAATCTGACCAAAATTATTTGTATCTATCAATCTTAAGAAAAAACGTACGGTTATATAAAAAAAAAAGTAGGGAATGATTCTCTATTTTGGGTGCATCTAAGAGAATCCAAATCCATATAGGATTCAATATATTCTTTGAAAAACAATGAGAAAACTAAAATTTCTAAAATATAATTATTTAATATTTATTAATTTATTATTGTTATTTTTGAACTATTCAGTCTTCTTATTATTTATGATCTTATAGCTAATTACAACTCATAAATTTTGACTTAATTATTTATATAAAGAAATTAGTTATTATTTAGGTTTATGGATCATTAAAGTAGTTTGTGGTCCTATAAAAATGATGTCATCTTTATGAGAATAAGATGAGAAAATGAAAAGAGAAAATGAGATGAATAAGATTCGGTTCTCTTCCACATACTCACAAAGCAGTATTATCTTTTTTCACTTTATCGAGATATGTAAGCTCTCTCTTTATAATCGTCCATGCAAACTTGCAAAGTGCAAACAATACCAGTGACAATAATCTGGACATGTATTGGACAGGTTGTAATAGAGTCATGTACGAGGTTAGCAGTAAGTTTTTTAGGCAGTGGGACTACACACATATCTTGGACTAGTAAACAATAATGCGTTATTTAATTTAATTAGTAGGAAATTATATTTTTCTAAAGTTTATTCGACATGTATGCAAGCTAGTTAGCAATTGCGAGTCTCATATGATACGTGGTTAAATAAATATAATAAATTCTACTACTTTGAAGTGGTGTGCTTACATAGCTAGTGTGTGCACGAGAGAGAGAGAGAGAGTTCTCACCAGCCATGCTACCCGAGGAGTATCTTCTTCTGGTTGCTGTGTGGAGAATCAACTACATGTTAAGGTCCTTTTATAGAACAATTATGTGAGTTAATCTCTACTTCTCTACTACTATAATGGGGGAGCCCCTTAGTCAGTAACCCAACCCGTGCGTTGCACGGGTTGGGTTACTTTGGTAAATATTTTCGAAAGTGGACATGTTTGGTAAATATTTTCGAAAGTGGATCAGTTTGGAAATTATTTTCTGCTTGCTCATGGACTAACGTTGGTAAATATTTCCGTCAGTGGACCTGTTTGGTAAATATTTTCGAAAGTAATCAGTTTAGAAATTATTTTCTTTTTACCCTTTTTATTATCCTCCAATTTTTTCCACGTGCACGTGTGCACGTGTATGATACTAGTTAGTGTAATTAGTGAAAAGACCCACTTTTTGAGAATATTTGACAAAATAACCTAATTTGAAAACTATTTAGCTAAATGACCTAGTTACTATTTAGATTTCTATAGTATACTTTCTATAGTAAATTCTATAGGATGTGTGACCTTTCTTTAAATTCTAAAAGTTTTTGAGTTTGAAGATAATTTCTACTTTTATTATTAAAATTTTGTTTCCTATTCTATAGCTTATGATATGGCCAGTGGCGGAGCCAGGATTTTCATCCACCGGGAGCGAAATTACAGGAACTAAAAATTTATAAAAGTCTTATCATCATGATTCCTATGATGGTTTCGCTCCCTCGTCTTACACATGCTACCTGCCTCGTCTAAGTAAAGGTGAGGGGAGCATTTGAGAGGTGAATCAACCCACATTGCTTTAAATAATAAAAAGTATTAGAATAAAATAAATACTATTGTAGCTCTGTTTCAAAGCAAAGTTAAGATACAAATAAATATCCTTTAAGTAGATGCAGATGCAACCTGTAGGTACCATGTCTCTAGCTACATCTAAAAATCACATGTAGGTTAAAATAATTTTGATCTTTCTTACTTGAGGCAAAAAATGTGGAGATATCTCGAGGTATCTTATCTTCATAATAGTCCTCAAAATGACAAGGGCATGATATAAAAAAGTGACTTAATTACCTCCATGTAACTCAGGTAACCTCAGCTTATACCTAATCAGTTGATATGACTATGAGTGGCTTGGTAATTAATGATAATTGCATCTTAAGGCTTACCCCCAAAGCTCCGATTACTGATTAGGTTTGAAGCAAAACCTCACACCAACCATTTCCATTTACAAGAGAAAGGTTTTGAAGATACAATTAGTAATTTGTTTGCATCATATTCATGAGCACTACAAGTGAGCTTTGTTCTTATTGATAACCACCTTATTATGATTGTTTAAACTACAAATTCGATTTGATGATGCTTTCTCTTTATAGAATTTATTCGGTTTACATTGTTTGCATCAGTGAGTGCTTTCTTTCAACAACCGCAATATATCATGAGTTTATGAAGAATATGGTGTTTATGCAAAATAGAAATCATTTGAATGGCCAGGATCGTTTCTCCCAAAAGTATTGCAATTCAAAATCATCAACGATCAAAATCATGTACACTGTTCGTCAAATACATGTTAGAATAACATGCAGGCATACAATGGCTGTCTCAATTCATTATAATGAATCAATTTCCTTCTAACATCCTCACCTTTTATGGGTAACAGCAAACAATAAATTCCCATAGGATCTATATGAATTGATAAGCTTCGTAAATTTTTTTGAACTATATTAATTTTATCAAAATTTGGGGTGAAACTGAATGAAGATTGATCCATCACATACCATCAATTTTAGCTCACAAGGCCGCCTTCAGACATTGAATCGGAATAGCATGATGTCTCCCTCCTGTACGACATAATCTTTTCCTTCTGACCTCAACTGCATCAATTTTCTAACAATATGATCAAACTGCATGCAAAAAATTAGTACATTAAATTAAAGGTAAAAAGAGAAATGAGCGTACGAGTCCTTTCTCTCTTGCAGCTGCCAGCGAACCAGCCGCAACAAAATCATTATAGGCTACCTGATGATACCAATACTAATATCAGCACTTTTTTTCATTCAATACAATATACATTCCATCAACAAGACTATATTTGGTGAAACTTTGCAGATTCATGTTTCACCTCCAATTTGGGACATCTCCTAATCAAATCTAGAAGTAATGAAGTGCATGAAGGTGAAAAACTTGGTAGTGATTGTTAAATTCAAACATAAAGCAAAAGACCAAATAGCAGAGAGTAGCAACACAATAGCAAGGGAGAAAGTGCTCAGTTATTTTTTTATCAATGCTCTATATTTTATTTAATCGGATACAAGCTTTAAATAGGCTGAAGAAGAGAAACAAAAAACACTAGAATTTGGGAGAAGCCCACTCCTATTTACTTGGTCCTTACTCCTACCAATAAGCATAGCCATACAATTCAAAAGTGAACGTTAGTTTTGAATCAAACTCCAACACTCCCCCTTGATTCAAAATCTACTGCACCAAGAAGCTTTCTGAATTTGAAAAACTTCTCGTAAGATAGTGCTTTAGTAAATCCATTGGCAATTTGATCATTTGTAGGACAGAACTTCAGTTCAACGACTCCTTTTGTAACAGCTTCACGTATGAAATGGTAACGGAGCTCGATATGCTTTGTTCTGCCATGGAAGGACGGATTCTTTGCCATACATATTGCCGCCTTGTTGTCGTAGTATACAAGTGTTGGAGATGTCAGAATCTCGAACAAATCCTCCATGATTCTTCTCATCCACATAGCTTGACAGACAGTAGATGTCGCAGCAACATACTCAGCTTCTGAAGACGATAAGGCGGTACTTTCTTGCTTCTTTGACATCCATGAAACTGCACCCGAACCAAGGTTGAAAATGAATCCACTTGTACTCTTCCGGTCGTCTAAGGAACCTGCCCAATCACTGTCAGTAAAACCAACTAAATTAAAATGAGAGGAAGGATGATACCAAATCCCATAGTTCGTGGTTGCTCGAACGTAGCGGAGAATACGTTTTGCTGCTCCAAGATGATGTTTGGAAGGATTATGCATGAACCTTGATATCAGACTTACTGCAAACACAATGTCATGACGAGATTGAGTTAAGAACATTAATCCACCAACAAGCCCTCTAAAGTATTTTTCATCAGCTTGCTCTGTGTCATCTTCTAGAACCAGCTTCTCATTTGCATTCATTGGGGTTGAACATCCTTTACAATTTTGCATCTGAATTTTATTGAGAAGGTTGAAAGCATACCTCTCTTGAGAAATAAAAATACCATCTGATGTTTGTTGGACCTGAAGCCCAAGAAAATATTGCAACAATCCAAGATCTGACATTTCAAATTCAGTCATCATAATGGTCCTAAAGTTTTCAATAAGAGATAGAGAAGAACCCGTGTAGATTATGTCATCCACATATACACAAACAATAAGTATTTTATCTTTACCTTGTGTCTTCACATATAGTGTAGGTTCATTATCACTTCTATGAAATCCATGTTTAAGAAGATAAGAGTCAAGACGACTATACCATGCCCGTGGTGCTTGTTTCAGTCCGTATAGTGCCTTCTTGAGTTTATAGACTTTCTCCTCCATTCCTTTGACCACAAATCCTTGTGGCTGCTCAACATAGACATCCTCATTCAAATATCCATTTAGAAATGCAGATTTAACATCAAATTGAAAAACATCCCATCTTTTTTGAGCTGCAAAAGCTAAAATTAGTCTAACAGTTTCTAAACGAGCAACAGGTGAAAAAGTTTCATAAAAATCTACACCGTAGACTTGCACATACCCTTTAGCAACTAAACGTGCTTTATACCTTTTAACATTACCTTCTCCGGCATATTTTATCTCGTACACCCATTTTACCCCGATTGCATCTTTTCCAGGGGGCAAATCTGTCAACTCCCATGTTTGGTTCTTTTCAATTGCGGTAATTTCTTCTTTCATGGAAGTCTCCCATTCTTCTTTTCCATATGCTTCTTCATAGCAAATTGGCTCTGCAACCATTAAAGCAAATTGACATGATGCATAAATCTCTGACAAGGATTTTACCTTTCTTGGAGGACTTTCTTCATCAGAAGGTGGAGAACTTCTATTTATAGGAGAAGTACTTGTTGGAGCTGCAGATGTAGATGCGATCGATGTCGAAGATATTGGAGGACTTCTATTTATAGGAGAAGTACTTGCTGATGGAGATGTGATCGATGTCGAAGATGTTGGTTGAGTCACAACTTCTTCATTTGAAGGATGTGGTATGGATGAGTTTTGCCCTTCACCAATCTTCTGAACCTGTTGGCTATCATTCCACATCCAACTAGCATTTTCATCAAATATCACATCTCTACTAATAATCAACTTCTTGGTTATCGGATTATATAATCGATAAGCTTTTGATTCACTACTATAGCCAAGAAGAATGCATTTTTCACTTTTATCATCTAACTTTCTACGAATTTGAGGGTGAACAAATACATAAGCAATACAACCAAATACCTTGAGATGACTTACTCCTGGTTTTCTTCCAAACCATGCTTCATATGGTGTCATATTTTGTACAGCTTTTGTTGGCGAGCGATTTAGAAGATATACTGAAGTTGCTACAGCTTCCGCCCAAAAATCATTAGGAAGACTCTTTTCTTTCATCATGCTCCGAGCCATCTCTACAATGGTTCTGTTCTTTCTCTCGGCGACTCCATTTTGTTCAGGTGTGTACTTCACTATAAGCTGCCTGCATATACCATTTTTCTTACAAAAAATGTTAAACTCAGTTGATAAAAATTCTCCCCCTCTATCAGTTCTGAGGATTTTTATAGCATGTCCACTTTGATTTTCAACTAATGCCTTGAACTCTTGAAACTTAGCAAATGCTTCAGACTTTTTTGTTAAAAAATATACCCAACTCATTCGAGAAAAATCATCAATAAGGAGCAAAAAATATCTTTTCTTATTTAATGATAAAGTCTGCATTGGACCACAAATGTCAACATGAATAAGTTCTAAAGGCTTAGTAGATCTCCATGATTTTACGACAGGAAAAGATGAACGATGTTGTTTTCCATAAACACAACCTTCACAAACATTATTAACACATTCAATTCCTTGTAAGCCTAGAACCATCTGTTTTTGACTTAACAACTTTAATCCATTGAAATATAAATGTCCATAACGCAAATGCCATAACAGAGATTCATTCTTCACATTAGAGACTAAAGCATAATCATCAAGACATGAAATTTCAAGAGGAAACATTTTGTTCTCAGCCATATGAATCTTTAACGTAGGTATATCTGAATTTTTAGACATAATCAAGCATATATTATCTTTGAAAGTAATTGAATAACCCTTTACAATCAATTGACCAACACTTATTAAATTATGGGCAAGGCTAGGAATATAAAAAACATCATTGATTATTTTTTCCATACCTGACTTTGTTTTTACTGCAACCGTTCCTTTACCTTCAATTTGCATAACTGCATTATTTCCCAGCCTAACTTGTGTCTTGACAGATTCATCCAAATCACAAAAGAGTTTTTTGTCCCCTGTCATATGGTTACTACATCCACTATCTAGAAACCAAACATTACTTCTATTTCTTTCAGAATTAAAACAAGTCATAAAGAGATTACCATCTTCTTTACCTTCATCACCTCTCTTTTCTGTGTAGTTCACTTGTTGTTTGGCTTTGGCATAGCAATAAGCTTCAGTGTGCCCAAACCTTTTGCAAAAATAACATTGTTTTCCCTTGTGGCTTTGGTGATGATTGCCCCTATCATTGTTGCCTCCTCTTTGATTGTTCCAATCAGATCGTCCTTGATTGCCTCTATCACTGTTCCATTCAGATCTTCCTCTGCCTCTACCTTTGTTATGTCCTCGATAGACACCTCTTCCAAATCCTCTTCCTTGATGTGTTCCTGTAGGCTTGATTGTGTTTTCAACTCTTGTTTGAAATGCAATTTCAGCGCTCTTTTCTGCAGTCCTGTTTAATCTTTGTTCATGGGCTAGAAGAGAACTTGTTAGTGCACTAAAAGAATAAGTAGATAAATCCTTTGATTCCTCTATTGCAGCTACTACATGATCAAATTTAGGAACAAGAGTTCTCAAAACCTTCTCTACTACTTTGTTATCATTAAGTTCTTCGCCAAGAGTTCTTAACTGATTAACAATAGTAGAAGCTTTGGTACAATAATCGTCAATTGTGTCAATATCTTTCATACAAAGATTTTCAAAATCACTTCTAAGAGTTTGTAATTTGACAGACTTTACCTTGCCATCACCTTCATATTGTTGCTTCAAAATTCTCCATGCATCGTTTGACTTCAGAGCATTAGCAATTCTTGGAAAGATGGAGTCATTCACCGCTTGTTGCAATATGAGTAGGGCCTTCGCATCTTTTTTACGAAGATCCTTCATTTCTGCTGCCTTATCCGTCTCTGGAAAACCATTCTCAACAAGCTCCCAAAGATCTTGTGAAATGAAAAGAGTTCTCATCTTGATACTCCAAAAACCATAATTTTCACCATTAAAGACAGGAATCAAAGTTTGTGACAGATTGAGGCCATTTCCAATATTCATTTTTTTTTAAACCAAAAAAAAAAACTTCAAACAAACAACAGGTGTACAAAAAATAAATGTACCTTTTCTCCAAAAAAATAACTTACTAGAGTATCATGCGTCAAACCTTCAAATGCAACGGTAGCAAGCTTCCTACAATGAAGATTTGCTCCCAGCTTCAAACGAACCCAAGCTCTGATACCAATATGTTAAATTCAAACATAAAGCAAAAGACCAAATAGTAGAGAGTAGCAACACAATAGCAAGGGAGAAAGTGCTCAGTTATTTTTTATCAATGCTCTATATTTTATTTAATCGGATACAAGCTTTAAAGAGGCTGAAGAAGAGAAACAAAAAATACTAGAATTTGGGAGAAGCCCACTCCTATTTACTTGGTCCTTACTCCTACCAATAAGCATAGCCATACAATTCAAAACTGAACGTTAGTTTTGAATCAAACTCCAACAGTGATAACTTACAGTGTCTGCTCATATAAAGCCTTTTCTCGAAATCCGAATGAATAACTCCAGCAGCCTGAGGAGCCGTCATTCCTATATTGATGGAAATAGAAACCACAATTAAAGATTGGCTTTAATATGACATGAAACTGATTTGAAACAAAGGTAATGAACAAAATACCAACCTGCAAGTTACGGAGCTGGAGGTGCACTTGAAGATTTGGAGGTTTTGAAATTGTAATTGAGGGCTTGGATCTATGGATTAGGACTTAGGAGTTAGGATCTAGGGTTTCTATGGAGGTTGGAGCATGGAAAGAAACAAAGAAAAGAAGAGAGAAGAGAGAGCTAGGGTTTCGGTGGAGGCTGGCGCTAGGGTTTCGAATGGAGGCTTGGATCACAGAGAGAGGAAAAAAAAAGAAGAAAGAAGAGGACATCGATCGGGATTTGGGGGAATTGGAAAGAAGTGGGGTTTGTTTGGGCCAAGAAGGGAGCGATTTGGGCCAGAAGATGAGTGCAAGCCTAGTTGAGGGGGAGCATGAGCTTAAATATTTGGGCTTAGTAAGAGTGCTGCCAAATTTCAGGAGGAGCGACTGCTCCCCCTGGGCCTATACTGCCTCCGCCCCTGGATATGGCTAAAAATAAGGGTTAAATCGGAACCGTTCAAATCAGGCACGAATCTTAAAGCTCGGGGCAAAATGGTAATTTCACCTACAAATGGGTCTGAAATGGGAACTGGGCCTTTGTCCAAAGGCCCAATAATCCATAAACGGATCCATCTTACTGGGTGCAGACTCCAACCCACAAGAAACCCAGTCCAGCTGGATAGGAAATTAGGGTTTATGATTGTCCTTAATCAACGGTCTTGATCACTTCTATTGATCCACTGGGAAGTAGGGATTTGATCTTATCCCGAAACTGGTTCCTAAGGCGGCTATAAATACCCCTCATCCCCCACTGTTACCGGGTAATCAATCTTTTGCCAATCAAAGTTCTTTCATAATCTTTCTGATTACTGACTAGAGCGTCGGAGGGTGCATCGCCGGAATCAACCCCGGTATTTCGCACTTTTTGCAGGTCAACGGCGGGAGATCACGGTCAAACTCCGGTGGAGGTATTTCAAGTTTGACTATTCAGCTTCTCTCGAATCCACAAATCTATCTGTTTGCCCCCACACCGATTTCAGCGGCAACAGATTGGCACCGTCTGTGGGAAGAACGAATAGTAATCCATCCTCTTCCATCGGTTAAGATCATCTCCAGCCATGCCTCCAAGGAAACTGAGATCTAAAGGGTCCAACCGTGCACCCATTCCTCCTCAACCGCAAAAGGAGGCTCCCCTCCAAACCGTCTAGCAGCAGGGACAACTTCCTCCTCGGCCTAGTCAGCCCCTGCAGCAGGAACAACCTCCTCTTCAGAACCTTCAGCACTAGCGGGCTCAAGCCGGGCCCCAGAACACCGGTATTGGAGCCTCTCGTTCTCACCCTCAGAAGCAACCTCTTTAGCACAACCTTATCTCTGTACATATCCCTTCAACCGACTCAATGGCATCTCATAACCATCGGCCTTCCGAAGACCTCCGCAACATCTTCATCAACTGGCAGAAAGAGGAGGACCTTCGCCACTGTTTGGATGAAAGGCGGGCCCGTGAGGGAGCCTCCCGCTCAGAACATTCAAATGCACGATCCCCTTGCCGCCGCGATTACAGGAGGTCCCCTCTTTATAGGAGGCGGAGAGAGTCCCCTGAGTACCGTCGAAGAAGGCATCATTCTCCTGCTGGTCGACAGCCCCAAAGGGATCAGGGGGACCAGAACGGACCTATAACCCGAGCAGAATTCCAAGAGTTCCAGGTAACAATCTTGAAAGCCCTCAATCTCCTACCAAACAACAACAACAATGTTCAGAGGATTCCCACTCCTCCGTCGGTCCAAAGCCCTCGCCACCGGTCCCTAAGTCCTCGTCATTCTCCGAGCTATCATCGCCGAACCCCATGCTCCCCTTCGTACGAAGACGAGTCCAGAGGCACACCTGAGTACTGTTGAAGGGATGATGTTGTCTACCGCCGTCTCCACGAGATGGAGAGGCACCTCGGCCAACTAGATAGAGACGAGGAACTGAGAGGAAGGACCCTCCGTTCGAACAGATCCCTGTTTTCTCGAACCATCATGGAGGCACCTGTTCTGGTAAACTTCAAGCCCCCACAGTTCGAGACATATACAGGGGAGTCAGACCCCGTGGATCACATCGAGAGTTTCAAAACTCTAATGATGATTCATCAAGCCTCGGATGCCCTCCTATGTAAGACTTTCCCAGCCACTCTCAAAGGCCCAGCTCGGGAATGGTACTCCCACCTCGCTCCATCCTCCATATTCTCTTTTGAACAGTTCGAGACCCTCTTCATAACCCACTTCGTGAGTAGCCGCCGCTCCGAAAAGACGAGTATTTCACTACTCTTTCTCAATTAGAAGAAGGGTGAAAAGTTGAGAGATTATGTCAAGCAGTTTACCGCGGAAGCCAGGTCCATAGCCTCCCTCGACCAATCGGTCGCTGCAGCCGCCTTCCAGTCCAATGTCCTTAACTCTAATCTCCGATCCTTCCTAGCCAAAACCCCCCCCCCAGGGACTTCTCCGACCTCCTCCTCAGAAGTGAGAAGTATATCCGGGCGGAGGAAGCTGAACATCGCCCCACCTTCGAGGGATCCTCTTCTGGAAATAAGAGGAAGGCAACTGATGACGAGGGGGCCAAAAAACTCCAGAAGGACAACGGGGGTCAGCATCGTCTGTCCCTCCGATTCGAAAAATTCACCCCTCTCAACACCAATGTTTCAACCATTCTCATGGAGGTAGAGAAAGAAGGGATCCTACCTCCTGCCCCGAAGATGAACAATCCCGGGAAGAAAAGGGATAAGGAGATGTGGTGTCGCTATCATCGGGACCACGACCACGACACCAATGACTGTCGGGCCCTGAAGAACGAAATTAAAGCCCTCATTCAGAGAGGGCAGCTATCCAAGTTTGTAAGAAAGGACTGGATCGATCTTCCTCCATCCCCCAGGGGGGCTAACAAGCATCCCAAGAGGCGCGAAGAGACTCCTAAATTTTAAGAAGAGCGCATCTTGCACCTCATCCAAGGAGGCCCATTGGGAGGAACTTCTAACTCTTCTCGAAAGGCTTTCATCAGGGAGGTCAACTCGGTGCACAGCATACCCCCTCCCAAGGGTCTCGGGGTTCCGGTTACTTTCATGGATGAAGAGGGTGTCTGAACGCCCCACTGTGATGCACTGGTCATCAACCTCCACATGGCAAACTTTAAAGTAGAAAGGATTCTGGTGGATAACGGCAGTTCTGTCAACATCCTCTTCCTAGCAGCTTTCCGAGGACTCAGATTATCGCGGGACAGGCTGAAGCCCGCCGGCTACACTCTCCATGGGTTCACGGGAGTGCCAGTGACGATCGGAGGGGTTATAACCCTCGACGTAACTGCTGGCAAAACTCCTACTACCCAAACGGAGCCAATGGACTTCATGGTAGTCGACGTCCCAGCCGCTTACAGTGTGATTCTAGGCCGACCTGGCCTAGCTATTTTAGAAGCCGTCCCGTCAGCTTATCATCTGAAAATGAAGTTCCCTACCAAGGCAGGTGTAGGGGAAGTAAGCGGAAGTCAAGAGATGGCCCGTAAATGCTATATGACCTCGACCGGAGGACCCGTCCTTTCCCTCGAGACTCTTGAGATACCCTAAGGGAACACTCTTGAGATATCCCTTGGAGCAAGTCCGACCTGCAAATTCTTCATCAGCAAAATCCTCCCCTGTGCCCTCTGTTCCGATATAGTCCAATGCATAAAGAAGAATCGGGACCTCTTCGCATGGTCAGCTGCCGACATGCCGGAAATTTCCGAATATCTCCTCGTCCACCACCTAAGTATTGCTCCGGGGTCCAAACCGGTCCAACAGAAGAGGCGTAAATTTGCCCCTAAGCACCAGAAAGCTATAAAAGAAGAAGTGGAGAAGCTCCTTAAAGCCCGGTTCATACAAGAGGTCAATTATCTCGAGTGGCTCTCTAATATTGTTATGGTTAAGAAAGCCAACGGAAGTTGGAGGATTTGTATCGGCTTCACGGACTTGAACAAGGCATGCCCTAAGGATCCTTTTCCACTCCCCAGCATTGACACCTTGATCGACACCACTTCAGGCCTTGAACTTTTGAGCTTCATGGACGCCTTCTCCGGATACAACCAAATCCGAATGTTCCCCCCAGATATTTCGAAGACGTCCTTCGTCACAGGTCAAGGACTCTATTGCTATAGAGTGATGCCCTTCGGGCTCAAGAATGCTGGTGCCACCTACCAGCGCCTCGTCAATAGGGTCTTCCAGAATCAGATTGGTCGAAACATGGAAGTTTACGTCGATGATAAGCTAGTAAAAAGTATCCATGGGTCCGACCATGTCGCTGACCTACAAGAAGCCTTCGACGTGTTGAGGAAACATAACATCAGACTGAACCCGAATAAGTGTGCATTCGGGGTCTCATCCGGCAAATTCCTGGGCTTCATGGTCAGCCAAAGGGGGATCGTGGTCAATCCCGAGAAGATAAAAGTCATTCTCAATATGGCTCCTCCTACAAATGTGAAAGAAGTTCAGAAACTCACAGGACGCCTCGCAGCTATAGGGCGCTTCCTGTCCAAATCCGGGGAAAAGTGTCTTCCATTCTTTAAAGCCCTTCGGGGAGCTAAGGGCTTTGAGTGGGGCCCGCAGCAGCAAGAATCGTTAGACCAACTGAAAGCTTATCTGGTCAACCCCCCACTCCTCAGCAAGCCTACTCCCGGGAAAACACTCTACCTATACCTTGCTGCCTCCGAGCAAACCCTCAGTGCTGTCCTAGTAAGGGAAGAAGACAAGGCTCAGAGGCCTATCTATTATGTGAGCAAGGTCCTCAGAGACGCCGAGCTCCACTATTCGAGATTGGAAAAGATAGCATACGCCTTGGTTATGGCAGCCAGGAAGCTTTGCCCCTATTTTCAATCCCACCCGGTGGTTGTCCTTACCGACCAGCCGCTCAAGCAACTCCTACACAAGCCCGAGACCTCCGGGCGTCTGATGAAGTGGTCGATCAAGCTAAGTCAACATGACATATCTTATCAGCCTTGGACCGCTATCAAAGCACAAGTCCTGGCCGAGTTTATAGTGGAAAGCACCATCCCAAAAGTGATTCAAGCAGCAAATGGGCCGCCCATCTGGACAGTGTATGTAGATGGGTCTTCTTGCACCGAAGGGAGCAGAGCCGGAGTCATTCTGGCAGGCCCAAACGACTTCGTTCTCCAATACTCCCTCCGCATCAACTTCAAAGCTTCCAACAACAAAGCTGAGTATGAAGCCCTAATAGCAGGCCTGGGTATGGCTCGCAAGGCAGGAGCGCAACGTGTCCGAGTATTCAGTGACTCGCAGCTGGTGGTGAATTAGGTCTTAGGATACTATAAGGCGTGAGACGACCGAATGGCCAAGTACCTAGCCAAGGTCCAAAGTCTCATGGCGTCGTTCAACGAGGCTCAACTCTAGTAGATCCCTCGAGAAGAGAACTCCCAAGAAGATGCCCTCTCGAAGTTGGCCTCCTTCTCCCTCCAAGGTCTCGAGCAGACCGTCCTAATCGAAGTACTCCTAAAACCAAGCATAGAAGAAGAAGTCCACGACTTGATGGAGTCACTACCGGTCCAACTCAGGGATAACTAGATGAAGCCTCTGATTGAGTTCCTCAGGGACGGGAGCCTTCCCCAAGATCCTAAAGAAGCCCATCGAATCCGAACGAGAGCGGAGCGGTACACCCTCATTGAAGGAATCTTGTACAAACGCTTCTATACCCAAGTGGATGGCAGACCCTACTTGAGATGTCTCTCTCCAGAAGAGGCCTTGTATGCCTTGACAGAACTTCACGAAGGTATATGCAGGGCCCATTCAGGATCAAGTTCCTTTGCCAGGAAAGTTTTGAACTATGGATACTTCTGGCCTACCCTACTTCGGGATGCTGAGCAGCATGTCCGGCAATGCAGCTCCTATCAACAATACTCCAACATCCACCGCCAACCCCAAGCACAACTCACATCTCTCTCGAGCCCAATTCCCTTTGCAATGTGGGGGATGGACTTGCTAGGTCCGTTCCCACCAGCTCCGGGCCAGCTCAAATTCCTAGTCGTGGCAATCGACTATTTCTCCAAATGGATTGAGGCCGAACCACTGGCAACCATTACCGAGAACAAAGTGCTGCAGTTCTTCTAAAAAAATGTAATTTGTAGGTTCGACATACCTCGAGTCCTAGTAACAGATAACGGAACAAAGTTCACAGGGGCAGCATTCCGCTCTTTATGTGAAGACCTCGGCATTCAGCAATGCTTCTCCTCCGTCTCCCATCCTCAGTCGAATGGTCAAGTAGAGAACGCCAATAGGCAAATCCTCTCAGGCATCAAGAAGAGATTAGACAAGTCGGCCAAAGGCTTATGGGCAGATCAACTTCCTAACGTATTGTGGAACTACCGCACTACAAAAAGGACCCCCACACGAGAGTCGCCCTTCAATCTCACCTACGGGTCCGAGGCCGTAATCCCCTTAGAAGTTGGTTTACCATCTCCTCGCCTAGCCGCATATAATGAAGAGCAAAATGCTAAGGAGCTCCGAGCCAATCTGGACCTCGTCGACGAGCTCCGCGAAAGAGCTTCGATTCGCCAGGAAAATTATCGGAGAAAAATCGAGCAGGCCTACAACAAAAGGGTCCATCCCACAGATCTCAAGGAGGGGGACTTAGTCATCAGAAAGCTAGCCATCTCATTTCCCAGCCAAAAGAGCAAGCTAGCCCCGAATTGGGAAGGACCATACAAGGTCTCCAAAGTAGTTCGGCCAGGAGCGTATCGTCTTGTAGACCTCGAAGGCAGAGAGATACTAAGAACTTGGAACGCTGACCACTTACTAAAGTACCAAAAGGGTGTTTGAACACCTCTCCGAGTACCTTCAAATGTCGAGCTATTCCTATCTTCTTTTCATTTGTACTTTGCTTCTTTGCTTTCCCATTGTAATAACGGCCTGCAACTTAGAAGCGGCCGATTAGCAATCATTAATAAAGAACTTCCTTCGCCTAATAATTCTCCTGTGATTGTTTTATCTCTCTGTTTAAAATCCTAATTGTGCTTACTCAAACGACGTGTTCGGAGTCCAAAACTTGGCTCGATTTCGCTTCGCAGGCTCATTCTTAAGTGAGCTAGAAGTGGTTCGTCATTCGGAACTGCTCCCACAACTATTGAAATTTACTCAAACGACGTGTTCGGAGTCCAAAACCTTGCTTGATTCTGCTTCGCAGGCTCACTCTTAAGCGAGCTAGAAGTGGTTCGCCATTCGAAACTGCTCCCACAACCATTGAAATTTACTCAAACGACGTGTTCGGAGTCCAAAACTTGGCTCGATCCACTTTGCAGGCTCGTTCTTAAGCGAGCTAGAAGTGGTTCGCCATTCGGAACTGCTCCCACAACCGTTGAAATTTACTCAAACGACGAGTTCGGAGTCCAAAACTTGGCTTGATTCCACTTTGCAAGCTCGCTCTTAAGCGAGCTAAGAGTGGTTCGCCATTCGGAATTGCTCCCACAACCGTTGAAGCTTACTCAGACAAAGAGTTCGGAGTTCAAAGCTTGGCTCAACTCCGCTCGTACTCCTCGCTCATAAGTGGGTAAAAAGTGGTCATACAACCATAGATGATTAACAAGGCACGCAAACACACAAGCGCAAAAGGATAAACAAAGCTTTCACTTCCATAAAGATTAAAGTTCGGGGAAACCCAGATTACAAGACCAGCTACTCAGTTTTCTACAACGATGAACAAATTTTGAAAAAGCCAAAATTACAACAACTCTTTCAACGCTTCTTCGGAACAGGGATGTTCCGGTTTAAAGACATCCGGGGACGGTGCTGCCTAACCTCGGAACTCGTCTCTAGACTGGCAAACTGAGACGCATCTTCAGCACTGCTTCTAACGGTGGCCCCCCAATGGACGCTCCGCTTGACGAAGCAACCACCCCACTTTGTGCATCAACAGGGCTCTGCCAAGCAGCAGGCGAGCGAGTTGCAAGCTCGTAAAAATAAATCTCTCTCTCGCTCTCTTCACAAGTACACGATGTGCTTCTGACATTAATCCATTCAGGTTGGGATTTGTGCCGAGCGACCTCCTCCTCGAGCTCGACAATTCAATCCTTCAAAGAGTCGTCCTTCATGGCAATCTTGAAGCGAGGAAGCCGAGCAGAGCCATCGGCACTAGAACTGTCGGTAATGATCCGACGGAGATGAATAACTTCGATGCTCTTATCAGCCGTAACCCTCTTCAGTTCGTCAACCTCCACCGTCGCCTTGCTCACGGTCGCTAACAACTCATCTTGCTCGGCCGTCAACTTGCCCATCGTAGCTGTTAATTCTTCTCTCTCCGCCAAAAGCTCGTCTTCGGCTATCGACAATTCGTGGACCTCAGCTAACAGTTCGTCTCTCTCCACTGAGACATCAGATAGTGCCTTCTTTAGTTGCTTCAGCTCAGAGAGACGCTTCGATAGCTTTAGCTTGAGACGGTCCAAATCCAACTCGTTCTTGAGAAAACACTCTCGACTGCGAGAAAGGGCCAACTTCGTCGCCTCTAAGTCAGCTTGGAGACGAGAGACCTCAGTCGCTACCGTGTTTGGCGGTGCCTCCTGAAAGAACACAACAACACTAAGCTCGTGCAACACATAGCTAAATTTCAAAGCAAAAGTTGCTAACACTTAGTAAGATGTCAAAATGAGTGGTGCTCAACACTTAGTCAGATTTCAAGACGAAATTATTTTCAGAAAAATTTCAAATCAAGACAGACCCCAACACTTTGTCAAAAAAGGCAAAATCTCATTCATAACAAAAAGCGGTGGCCAGTCCACTACAAGGCGATACATTAGCAAAAAGAAAAAAAATACAACAAAGATCAAGGGGCCACCTTGAGGGATAGCTCGGTGACAGGCACCTCGGCGGATGGCTCCCCTTCCACCTCCACTCCGGCTCGGGGGCTACCCACAGCCTCGTCATCCCCTCCCTTCACCATCACCGTTTCAGGGTCGGCTGGAGCATCGTCACCTAGTTGCTCTTCCCCTTCCTCTCCTTCGACCTCTGGCTCGGCTTCAGGGTCCTCCTCATTGACCGGACCACACAATCCGTACCCCGATCTATCGAAGCCGGGGACTCGAGCCTCGACATGCTCGAGCGAGGTGGCATAAGACTTCTCCATGTTGGCCATCATATGCTTCTTGGCCTCGGCTTCTATCTTTGCCCTGGCCGCCTCTACGACCTCGTCCTTCTGCAGCATCACTGCCTCCAGGGCCCTCTTGGTCTCGGCCTTCTCCTCGGCTGCCTTAGCCACCTTCGAGGTGAGCTTCTCCTTCGCCTGCACCAAGGCCGCCTCCAAGTCGGCGACCTGTACCACCAAAGCATTTGAGCGGCGCTGCTCCGCCTCGAACTGCTTCACGGCTCTCGCCCTTTCCGCTCGGTCTTTGTCGCAAGCGGCCTTCAACTCCCTCTCTTGCTCGGCATACTGATCGAGAAGGTGGTTGAAGTGGCATGTGGCCTGCAAGAAGAAGCAATTAAAGCTGAGCTAAAAACTTAGAAAATTTTCAAAACATTATCGAGATTAACTAAGAAAACTTACCCACATGAGTGACTGAGCTACCTCTAGAGCGTCGTCACATGTTGTTCCCGCCTTCAGTGCGGCTCGGTATTTTGGGGTCGAAAGGTGACGAAGGGCCTGCATACTCATCGCCGAGTCCCCCAAGAAACCGTCATGGTTCATCACCCGCCAATCGGGAACGAATAGCTTCTTGTGGGCCTCGGTCAGTATAGTCTCTGCCTGCTCGGTAAGAGGCGGGGCCTCGAGCACCAGAGCCTCTGAGATGGAGAAGCCTTCACCCGAAGGACTAGAGGGGGTCGGCTGAACAAGACCCACAGCCGAGGCCGATCGCCGAGGAGAGACCAGATCCACAACTGCAGCCGAGGGAACTTTGGTTAGTCGGCCGGAAGAAGGCCCCCCGCTCGTCCTCTTCCTCTTCTTAGCATCGGAGGCCTTGTTTCGCTCGGCCATAATTGCTCGGAAGTCCAAGGTCGGAGCCTCTGTCGAATAAAGAAAACAAAGTTAGAAAAAAATACAAGGCATAACAGAAAGTAAACAAGAAAAAGAGATGTCCGGAACGTACTCAGGTCGATCGGACTAAGGCCCGACCCATGAAGCACCTCCTCGGTCATGTCTCTCCAACTCAGCATCGGAAGACCAACCAGCTTCGCCGCAACCTCTGCTTCAGCCGGAGTCAACACCGGCTCAGCCTTTGCATACTTCGGCACGTCCTCCTTCCATCGGGTCGGGAAGTCCCATGCCGAAGGGCCTCGAATCAAGAAGTACTTACCCTTCCACGACTTTATAGAGTCAGGGTTCTCTATCAGCTTAACGCATTTCTGAGGCGACAGGTAGTACCGGTGTTCGGTCTTGCTTATCCTATTGATCCGATACAAACTTCGGAGGACGACGAGCTGGGACTCCACCTTTGCTGTTCGGCATTGGAGCAAAAATCTGAGCACATGTCGTCACATGTTCGGCATGAACTGAATAGGGCTCAGTCCATACCGCCGGAGAGCTTCAGTCACGAAGGGATGGAGGGGGAGACGAAGTCTGGCGTTCAACGCGTCGTAGGCGAAGACGCAAGTATCTGGCGTGAAGGCTGTGCACGCTCGCACCCCGGGACCGGGGAGAGTCAGGGTGTACTCTGGAGGAATGAAGAAGCTCTTTCGAATCCGGAGCAGATCTCGTTCGGTTAGAACCGAGGGGATATCATCGACTTTGGTAACCTCCCTCGGTTCTTTCTCCTCTATGTCCCCGAGCGTCCGTAGATGGCCTTAGTCAACAGCTTGTCGGAGTACTGCCTGATCCCCTCGTGACCAGATATTACGGTCGGCAACCGACCCAATTCACCTGCTTGTCTCATCGTCTCCACCACTGTTTCAACAACCGAAGACCTGGCCACCTCCTTCCCCTTCTCCTCGGTTGCCGACGACCTACCATCTCCTTCCCCTTCCGTCTGCTCACCACTTCTCCCCTTTCCTCGTGAACTAACCCCTCTTCCCTCTGACCCCCCGAGGAAGAAGCCTTACTACCCGACACCCGTGACATCTTGTAGTATATATATATGAGATTAAGGGTGTATATGCTAACCTTGATGTGACGTTTACGATCGGAAAAACTTTGCTGAAAATTGCCTGACCTCCGCGACAGCTAACACAACCATCCTTGAGCTTAAATCTCCACTAGCAGAGCAACTCGAGAGAAAAAATAAGTTCTAAGAGTGAAAAGTGAAAGAATGAGAGGAAGAGTGAGGGGGTGAAAACTTATAGTGAAAGAAGTGACTCTTGGGCTTTGTAACGAAGAGTGGCGACTCTTAGGCCCCCCTCAAGCCCATTAAGGAAGGCTAAACAAAAGAATAGAGAACAGCGGCGACGGTTTAGAAGGGTAGCGACGATTCAGACTTACCCACACAGCTCGGCAATTCCCGAAGCACCGAGCTGTCAAGGCACTCTGCCGAGCTACCAAGGCACCGACCTCCACATTTGGAGAAAAATACTGCCGAACTCCTTGGGTCGTCTGATCGTCCCAAGATTCGTGCCCAAAGTTGATGAGCGGCTCAGATTCAAACACGCCCACTAAACGACAAAATCACATTTTTTCGTGATCTGAGCTGCCTACATCGTGATTCGTGCCATGATGAACGCTCCAGATGTCGCCACGTGGCTCAATGACTCATGACGAGCAGCGCCACCGAGGCACTCTGCCGAGCTACCGAGGCACCGACCTCCACATTTGGAGAAAAATGCTGCCGAACTCCTTGGGCTGTCTGATCGTCCCAAGATTCACATTATATAATACACAGTGACATACAAAATAACATTTGATTTTGAGCCCTTCATAAGCAATGTTGCATAAGCTTTTGAGTTTTGATTTGAATCTGCAAAAAAAAATAAAAATTAACTACAGAAGTAATGAAGTCAATTAAATATAAAAAGCAATGTTGTTTAAAGAAGCAACGAAGTCAATTAAGCATTAACTTTTTTCCTAAGTTCTATTGAATTATTTAGAATTAATAATTTTTTTTAGATAGTTAATTTTGATTTTTGAAATAAAAAAAATCAAAAATTTTCGTTAACTACAATTTCAGCGTCCATTTCAGATGTTGATATCAATAACTTTTTAGAACCCTTTGTTGTGATTGGTGCTTTATAGACAATTCCATAGATGGGATAAAGTTCTGATGATGAGATTCATATATCATAAACAGATAGGCATCCCACGCCAGCACAAATTTTGAGGCAAAAGTTTGAAGATATCACCATTTTTATAAGGTAATTTATCTTTAATTTCATCAATTTTAGTATCAATTTTGTTAGGGTTTCTACTTTTTATCATCAATTTAGGGTTTGATGAATTGGGAATTTAGGGTTTTGACTTATTTGATTGGTTCTAATTCGTGATATTGTTCAATTATCGATATCGAATTGAATTTAGTAATTTTGCACTTATGACTGCGTTTAAGATCCGAGCCATTGTTAAATGATTTTTACCTTCATTTGATGTCACTTAGATTTAATTTTCATGTACTTATATATTCTATACTGAATTGCAGTGTCCTTTAAGTCTCGAGAGGACCATCGGAAACAGTTGAAATTGGAGGAGGCCCGAAAGGCGGGGCTTGCCCGGCCGAGGTTGATGAAGATGGAAAAGAAATCAATCCCCATATTCCTCAGTATATGTCTTCAGCTCCTTGGTATCTTAATGCTGAGAGACCGGTAAGCCTCTCATTCCTATGTATGTACTAATATTTACTTTGTTGTTTATGTCTTTATCAAAGTTGTTGGTTTTGGTTTTGGTTTTTTTAGAGTTTAAAACATCAACGAAAGTGGAAGTTAGATCCAAGCTATACGAAAGCGTGGTATGATAGAGGATCAAAGATATATCAAGCGGATCGATATAGGAAGGGTGCATGTGAAAAGTAAGTTTTTTCCACCTATCTCCTCCTTTAACTTTTGTAATATATGCCTCGATACGTACATCTCATTGTTGTGATATTTGGATGAAATTTGGGGTGGGGATATTGGAAGACGTTCTACAAGGTATATACCTTTGTTATAATGGTTAATGTGTTTGATCATGCATGTTCTCTCACTATTTAGCATTCCCGACAAGGATGGGTCTTTAGAGAAAGAGTATTGTTTAGTTTAACTTTAGGTGTGTTAGGGAAAAAGATAAAAGTAGTAGTTTGGAAAATGTTATTTTGGCTAAACACACATTTAATTCAGTTTTCGAACACCTATTTTGAGTTTGAGTTTAGTAGTGCTTTTAGATCCAAAAACACTCGCCAATGTACTGCTAAGCAGCCTTATTCATGCTCTAAATTCATTATGTTCATTATGTTCTGGTTGTTTTTGTAACAGGTGGAGTTGGAAGGAGAGGTGGGGACGGGGCCCATGGGGAGGATTGTGGTGAACGGATGTGGAGGCAGCTGCAGGGGCAACGGCGGGAGGGAGTGGTGGGGCAGTGAAGGTGGGGGTGACTTTGCCGGTGGGGGTAGAGTTTGGGAGTGTGGTGCCGTTTACGACAATGCAGAGAGCGGTGAGTAGGAATATTGTGGATAGTTTGTCGGTGCTGACATTTAGAGTTGGGTATACAATTACAACAGATGCGCTTGATGAGCTTTATAAGAAGGTGAGTTTTTTTGTTTTTGTTTTGTGTAGTTTGTTTGATTGAGATAATGTGGAGGTAGGAGGGGTAGGCTTTTAGAGTTGTTGATCGACATTAGCATGTAGTTGCATAGACATGTATCCCAACACGATAGGTCACAAACTTTTATATTGTCAGTACGTGAGTTCGATACAATCATACAAGTAACTTTCAAATACAAATGTCTGTGCTGCATTTGTAATTAAAAGTTACAAATGGAAACTTTAGATAACAAAAAATTCAAAAATAACAAAGATAAAATTAAATAGAATCTTTTGAGAAAGTATATATAGCTAATAACTTAGAGTTAATATTGAAAATTTATGAGTTCACTATAGAAAAAAACTGTATCAAAGAGTATAATAATTTAAAATTTTTAGAGCATGGTTAAAGCTCTAGAGAGGTATGACGTAGGCTTTTAGAGTTGTACTGGGGATTTAGTGGCATTCCAAAAATGCATATCCGTACAGATAGAGTACTTGAAGCATTACAAGCTTCACCTGAGAAAATTAGTTGGTCGAATACAAGCACAGAAAATCATCAACAACTCCATGGTTGTAATCAGTGCTGCTACTAAGATTTTGTCCAAAATTACTTTTTTTACCCAAACAGATCGAAGCAATTCACAGAACCGCAGTACGAGGACTACTTGGTCTCACTAATGTCTGGATATATCAAGGTTTCAATATCTAACCCCTTCATATAATCTGGCATTTTTTAGGTAATGTGATTGATTGACTACTAAAAGATTTTGTTTGAAGTCTTTAATAACAAATGTACATTTTAACCAAGAAAAGCATTTATTTTTAAATAAACAGTCAGTAGTACACATCTAAACTAGCCCTTTAACACTTCCTTATAACAGAGGTTTTCTTAGATTTCTTGAACAGTCGATGATTTATACCATAAAAAGTGAAAGTGGCTCTGAAAAATCAGTTAAGCGAATTTCTAAACAAGTTCCCTCATCTATTTTATTTTGTCAACATCTGAAGATTTAATTTCTATTTTTTCTTAAGGAAATCAATCGAATTGGGGCGAAAAGATTCGTATTTGTTGGAGTTCCACCAATGGGATGCCTTCCAATAGTTAAGACTATACTAGACAGTGCAGGATGTTTTGTTAGGATTAATGATGTGGCAATGTCATTCAACTCAAAGATAGTAGCAGAGCTATCAGTTTTGAAAAAAAATTGGGTATTAGAACTTCCTGTCTCGATATATACCAAGTCTTTCAAGAGGTTGCTGGGAACCCCAAAAAGTTCGGTAAGTAATTGTAGTTTTGATGGATTGTATAATTTAATTTAGATGAGTAGACTTCAAAAATTCTTCCTTACCTAAACACTATAACTATTTTCAAATCCTTACACTAAAAGTAGGGGTGGCGAACGGGCCCAGCGGGCCGGGCCGGGCCCAACCCGCGCGGGTTGGCACGTTCGAGTGGGCGGGCCGGGCCGGGTTGGGGTGTTATGCGGGCCGGGCCGGGCCGGGTCAGATTCTGATTTGGGTGGCCCGCCCAACCCGTGAACCCATTAGGGCTCAACCCGGGTTGGGCCGGGTCGACCCGCGGGTTGGCCCGTTTAATATATAATTTTTTTTTTATTTTTTTTTATTTTTATTTTTTTTTGGGTATCTTAAATCGAACTAATAATAATAATAATTTTACAAATGATGTATACAATTATACAAACAACCATATTTTTGTTTGATGAATATTACATTTTTAAAAAAAATATAATACTAAGTAAGTAATACTACTAATAAGTAATAAATTATACAATTCTTCAAATATCCCCAAATGATGTTTAATTATAATACTAAGTCTAAGTATGTAATTCAGTAATAATACTAATAAGTAATAATACTACAATTCTTAAAATTGAATCAAATATCCCCAAATGATGTTTAATTATAATACTAAGTAAGTAATAATACTAATAAACAAAAAAAATCGTAATAATAATAATAATATTGAAAGCGTGAAATTGACAACAAATTTTGAAATTTTATTCATATGAATTTAAGTTGTACAATTTGAACAATTTATAACGAAATGAAGAATTCAATTCACAAATAAGTTTTATACAATAACATATTTCTTAATTCTTATGTACAATTTTAATTGACTACAATTTTTCTAATTTAACATAACAAGAAAAGCTATTGTTGTTGTTGTTGTTGTTGTTGTTGTTGTTGTTGTTGTTCTTCAGGCGAGTTGCTCCCACTTGTGGAACTCGATAGTGCTTTCCCTTGCGTCCTATCTTCAGCCTTCAGCCAGTCTTCTGTGCATACGAGCATCTCTAACGTCTCGGGCTTCATCCGATTCCTGTAATCTGATAGAACCCTGCCACTTGTAGAAAATGCACTCTCAGAAGCAACTGTAGAGACAGGAGGAGTTAGTAAATCTTTAGCCATAATTGATAGAATACTAAAAGTGTGTTCATGTTCTTTCCACCACTGTAAAATATCTAGTGCAGTATTAAAAGGCTCAGCATCTTGTTGGTTATACCAATTTAATTCATTTGGTTGATTAGTCCTAGGTTTTTTAGATTGAATTTTTTCAAGTAAACTAAATGTTCTATCACCAATTCTACTTTTACCTTTAGAACCACCAGAAGAAGAACTAACTACAGAAGTTGTACTACTAGAAGCAAAACGTCTATCATAATAATCATACAAGTTATTTAACGTGGATTCAAATTTAACTAAAAAACTAGCGCAATCAATTGTTAATTCTACAATGTTCTCTAAATATCCAAAAAATATTTCTATCAAATTCTTCGTACCTTCAAATTTGATACGAGGATCCATAACAGTAGCAACACAAATCAACATAGGAGGAGGAAAATAATACTTCAAAAATTTAGTAAATGCAGGTTTTACAATGTCACTAATATGGGTATGTATCATTTAACATTTCGTTAAATGTTTGAACCATGCTAACTAATTCAATAAAAATGCTACTAGAAGTAGATTCATATGTTTTTGAAAATTTTAAAGTTGCGGTTTTAAAAGGTTCTAAAAATTTCAACAAAGATTCAGCAAAAAACCAATCGGCGGCAGTCATTTGAAAATTAGGCATATTTTGTGCGATACAAAAATCATTTACAACTGCTTTATATTCGGTGACAACATTTAGTAAATCAAAAGTAGAATTCCATCGGTGTCTAACATCCTTTGGAAATTTTCTAAAAGGAACATGTCTAGCTCTACACCAAGCTTTCTATTCTTGTAGAATGCTTGGTTTTAATGCAATGAAATGTACACAATCTCTAATTTTAATTATATATGGATCAGCTATACCTAATGCATCTTGAACACATAAATTTATAATATGACATGCACACCTAACATGAAAAATATTGTCAGATGGAGGGTTTAATATTCTTTTTAAAGTATTAATTGCTACATTGTTGTTAGATGTATTATCAAAACTAATAGCCATAATTTTATCGCGAATATGAAAAACATCACAAATTTCTAAAATACGGTTTGCTATTTCAGCGCCACTATGGGGATACGGCAACGACGCAAGTGATATGATTCTTTTATTAAGAATCCAATCATTGTCGATCCAATGACAGGTTATTCCCATCATTGGAATATTGTTGACACCCGTCCAACAATCCGAAGTTAAACTAACCCTACAAGTTAAACTATATAAAATTGCAATCAACGCGTCCTTCATTTCCATGTACACTTTAAAACAATCCGATTTGCAAGTATTTCTCGGAATTCTTTTAAAATGAGGGTTTAAGGCCGTTTGATTAAAATTTTCCAAGTTCCTACTCTCGGAGTAGGTAAATGGTAACTCATCCTTAATTACTAATCGGGTCATTTCCCGACGAACAAGTTCGGGATCATAAGGGTGGCTATCTACTTGACCGGTCCTAGGGTTTATTCTTTGTTGGCCGCCTTGTAGTTGATCAAGAAGATCTTTATGAACATTTAGGATGTGCCTACTAAGTGTACCGGTTCCGTCACCCTTCTTGAATTTGTATAGTTTATCACATGATTTACACGCTTTCACACCTACACCCGGAGTATTTTCGTCAGGGATATAATGATAAAACTTATGCCAATCGCTAGTTTCTCCTCTACTTTTCCTACTACTACGGGGTTGTGTGGTGTCGGTTTGTTGTTGTTGTTCTTCTTCTAATTGTTCATGTCCAACATCATCGTGTGTACCCCATTGTTCCATAGTAGGATCAATGTAATCTTGGGCGGGCTCAGTAATTGGGACAATTGGTGGCCTACGTGAAGATGAGGAAGAATCTTGTCCACTACGACCGCTACCGCGTGATCTAGACATAGTGTAGTAATGTGGTATGTAAAAAAAAAATCTACAATGTAGGAGGGGACGAGCGGTGAATTATACAAAAAAAAACTAAAAAACAAGAGGGTTGAGATAGAGAAGTTCAAAAAACGAACAATAATTTTAACTACAACGCAAAAAAAATAATAACAAGAGAAAAGAGATAGAGATATTTTGATACCGTTCACCGTGGAATACGCGTATAAAATAAAACCGTGAAAATTAGAATATAATAGAAAAGATGGAGGAGGGCTTTGCCGATTTCGCAATTGAAGAGTTGAAGTAGATTTGAGTCAATGGTTGAAGAGAGTTGAAGACGTTGAATTTTGTTCTCCGATACGACCGAAATTTGATCGTGTATACGCCTCCTTGTACACTTGTTTGATGATTACTACAATTTTTCAATTTTTTTTTTTTGATGTATAATAGTAGAGAGAGTAAGAGAGGGAGGTGTGATTTTTTTGGAGATTTTTGGGGGCTATTTATAGACTTAGAATTGGTAAAAAACAAAAAAAAAACAAAAAAAAAAAATAAACTATCTAACGGCAGCAGCAACGGCTCTAAGAGCCGTTGGCTGCATGCCAACGCTGTGAAGCCCAACGGTCAGCCCGGCCTCGAACCGCGGGTTTCGACCCGTTCGACCCGCGGGTCGAACGGTCGACCCGTCACGGGTCGGTAGGTCGAAATTCGCGGGTCGACCCGCGGGTTGGCGGGTCCAATTCGCGGGTTGACCGGGTTCGTGGGCCGGGTTTGGCGAATCAAATTCGGGAAAAAAGCGACCCGGGTCGACCCGGTCCTATTCACCGGGTTCGACCCGAACCCGTGAAATCCTTATGCGGGCCGGGTTCGTGGGCCGGGTCGCGGGTGGGTCGCCGGTTGACCCGGCCCAGTTTCCACCCCTAACTAAAAGATGCTTTAAAGATGGTTCAAAAAACACTATACTATTGGCCATGTAAGTTCTTAAATAGTTTTTCTTATGATTTAACTTTTTACTTTTATGTTTTGTGCTCATTCTTTTCATATGCACACCTTATTTTCTTCTTTTTGTTTGGTGAACATGTTGGGTTAGTTTCTCCATTAGCTTTCTAAACACTCTTTATGTAAAACAATGTTAAATACAAAGAAAAAAAAATCAAATTAAACAACTGTTTGGCGACATCAGGTTTCAATAACTTAACTAAAATGGCCTGGAGAGAAAGGTTTCCTTTTTACTTGAAGTTGTATCAGTTAGAAGAAAAATGTTATTTGATCTCATTTAGTATTAGATTTACATTTGTTTGATGGTCCACGTAAAACAGTTTTTGTCAAAACAAAATTTTCCATTCAAATAAAGATTTGTCAGACAAGCCGTTACTTTCCATTGGGGTCGGTCGGACAAATCATGATAGTGCCATGTTTTGCAAGACACTAAGAACAGAGGCATTAATATGCCACCAAATGGTTTTCCATTCAAATAAAGATTTGTCTTTGTTCATATTAATATATAGATAGATCGATTTTAACATTTAGTTGCTCCGAATGGGACATCTGCAACAAACCAGTAGCTTTAATCTTTACAACAGAACAAAACAAACACATCTTAGTTGTCAAACCCCATTACAAACTAATCCCATTCCACTGTTCAAGGCGACCAAATAATACAACCAAACCATAGGTTAAATCACAAATACACCACGGTCGCTTTTGATAAATAATCCATTCTTAGTAGGAATTGTAAAATGGTAGACAACCAACCAAGAAAAAATAAACTGAATATACTCTTCACCTTTAATTATACAAGCATTTGAGTATTTTAACAACAAAAACAAAAACAAAAACGGGAGCAGTAGAGACTATAATTTTCACATACAAAGTAAAGTAGATCCTTTTAATAAACACAACAGCATCAATGTGGAATTGATGCAGGAAAGGATATCCAAATTCTTAGCACAATAGTACAGTTAGTGTCCTCCTCCAGGATTTCTGTTCCATGACAAATATGAAGGGTCGCCTAGCTTCCTGCAAAATTGAAGATCAACGAAAAGAAAGATTGTAAGAATTAGTGGGGGTTATTTCAAGTTTTGAAATGATCTGGCCAACAAATATGAACTACAAGGCAAGTTATTTGGCCAATGCAACTCGATAATGTCAACTTTGTTGCACATTGGCCTCAACATAACTGAGTGTTGTTCTCCTAACAAACAGAAATTGCTTTTTATAGTATACAATGAGCACTTCTATTTCTTTATGCTTCGCTTTCTAAGCCATAATTTCCTAATTTATAAATGCAACTACATTGATCAATTGGGGTTGCAATAAGGTAAATTGATATTTACTACAACTACATCCTATGTTTGCCGTTAATTGCTGCTAATTTAATGCCCCCCCCCCCCCCCCCCTCCCTGATTGTCGTCTACACTCAGAACCGTTATGTACATATTGACAGTTTAACTTTTGGTAGGGTGGATGAAGAACATGTTGGGTTCAAACCATTGAGTTAAAAGGCATTGTATTGTTTGAAAGGTAATGGTTTCAAAACTCTTACTATTGTTTTAAAACTCATTATTTTAATTGATTATTGTAAACTCTTACTATTTGTTTCAAAACCCTTACAGTTTTTTTAGGCTCACTGTTTGGTCCCATTTTTGAAGACTTGAAGCATTGTATTTTCCTACAACCCTGTAATTTTTTTTTTGGTCATTCTTTTGGTTGGTGTATATTATGGTGGATGATGTAATGGTTATAATAGTTGTAATATTTAGAATTTTGGGAGATGATGTAAGTATCTGTATATAATAATGATATAATATAGTTATGTTAATACCCGTACCTGCAAAGTTGTGGAGTATTTGGTTCTGTGTTTAGTTTTTGAAAGGGTTTTTAAAGTTTTTTCTAAAAATCCATTACGTTTTCAAACGAATTTTGATTTTTATTTTGTATCTTGCATTATATTATGATTTTTTTCCCCACAGCCTTATATATATGATGCCTGTGTGATGTTGTTTGGTTTGGCCTGGGAAGGATTGATATTTATTGCCTGTGATATTATATTTTTAATTGTTAGCAGAATTCCGTAAGGAATTACTGTATAAGGGCTAATATTTTAGGGGAGACTCTGTCAAAATTTTTACTGAATTTCCTAAAATCTATTATGTTTTCAAACGATATCTTGGTTTTTATTTTGTATTTTTAGTCATATGAAGATTTTTTTTCCCCCAGAGCCCTATATATATAATGTCTGTGTGATGTTGCTTGGATTGGCCTAGGAGAGGATTCCTATTGACTGCCTGTGATGTTAATTTTTTATTTGTGAGCAGAATTCCGTAAGGAATTGCTCTAAAAGGGCTAATATTTAAGGGAAGATTCTGTCGAAATTTTCACTACAATCCTAAAAATATATTACGTTTTCAAACGAAATCTTGGTTTTTATTGGTATCTTAGCTAATATGAAAATTTTAGAGGAGACTATTTTAGAGGAGACTATTTTATATCTTCGCTAATATCTTGGCTAATATCAAACTTCCTATAAAGTTTTAGAGGATACTGTCGAAATTTTTACTAAGCAACTTAATTAATTAATCATTCTTCGCGATGACGTGCCATAGGAAACAAAATAAAGGTGATTGTATTAGAAAACAATTAGGAAACAATAAAATTTCAAAGGAGGGCTGTATAGAGAAGATGATTGTATTAGAAAGGTGGTTGTATTTGTTTACACTCAGATTTTTTTTTCCTGTCATGGTGCATATTTTTAATGGATGTGCTCACATTTCTTGAAAAATAGCTAGGTTTTTGGAGAATTGGATAAGTCAATATTGAGAAATTTAAGAGCAATAAAGATGAAATAACTAAAAAACTGAAACAATTTAATAAATAATTATTAAAGAGGTATAGTGAATGACTTATGATCTTAGTATGTATAATGTATAAATTTATATGCAGTTCACACAACCAGATAACTCCAAATAAATTTATATGCAGTTCTGAATACGTACCGTAGGCACGTACCCACGGGCATACCTAGTATATATATAAATTTAGACGTTATCTGACATCGAACATACAACCTTCTTTATATTAGTTATACATGTGCATTGCACGTATTTGTTGAGTTACAATGCACATGTTTGTTTGGTTACAAATGAAATTTGTTTGGTGACAAATTTATCCCCCATTAAAATAGTAGAAATTAAGTCTCCAACTAATATTTACAATATATTAAACCCACAATTAATATTTCAAATTATATCAAGAGATTATCTCAATAAATGAAATAGATGAAAATATATACTACAAATATTTAAAATATAACCATAATTTGTGGGTTCAATTGGGCTCAACTTGATTTGGCTTTGCTTTAAATTTTGCCCGACTCTTCCTTTGAACCTCATAACAAAGAATATTTTGGGCATATTTCCAACACAATGTTCACATAACATATCTAACTTGTTGGGGAAGTTGCTATCATAATTTGTAACGGTTCCTAGATCCCTTGAACTTCTTATGTATATAATTATGTTGAAACGTAAATCCATATTTTCTATAATTTTGTTAATATTATAATGCAAGTCTATATAATTATACTTCTAGCTCAAATATGAAAAATTGTTAAGTATACTACTTTTTTTATTTTTTATACTATTTTTGTAATATTTACACGCTACTAAATTGAAGAAGATGGAGCGAATGTCAAATATTTTACATTAATTGTTCGTGAACGGTACTTTCTTATGAGTGTAAAATTAGTACCAGAGTAGTAAAAATAAAATAGTACAATTAACACTACTTGTCGAAAATATATTCAAATTGATTAATTTTTTTTATTTTTGATAAAATGATAAGAGTCTGAAGTCAATGAAATATATATATAAAAATATAAACAAAATGTACAATGAAATAATATACAGACAGTCTTTACAAGCTGTAAAATCGGGATAGAAGAATATGAAGTACAGTGAAAAATAAACACATAAAGAGTTACAATAGATAATGAATATATACCCAACCATTACAATCAAAAACAGACTCGGGGAGGAAGTTGTTGTGCGCGGTACAAACTAATTAACCAAACCAATGCGGAATACAAAGAGAGAACCAGCGAGAAAACACACAAACAAACCAACACAAGGACACACAGAATGTGGTTCGGCAAAATACATGCCTACATCCACGGGGCGGTTGGGGTTTCTTCTTCTTCAAATTATCACCAATGGGCGAAAACAAACCCTTTACAAATAATGACGGCTGCAAAACCGAAATAGGGATCTCTAATTTTCGTCACCGCTTACAAAACCCTAACAAGTGTATTTATAGGGAAACTATTGGGCCTTTTCGAATTGGGCCTGATCTAGTTCAAAATCCCGTCGACAGTCGACTGGTCATCTACCCAGTCGGCTGGTCTTGTTCAGGACAGTCGACTGGCAGTCGACTGCTTGCTGCTGTATCTTTAGCCTTTGAAAAACTCCTCTGGACAGTCGCCTGATCCTTCTATCAGTCGACTGATACTGTAACTTTCATTTGCTGCAGATACTCCAAAACAATCTGAACCAGAATCGAGCCATTATCCTACAATCTCCACCTTGGCGAGATCTTTCTTCCAACAATCTCCACCCTGGTGAGATCCTCCAAGTAGCCCAAGCAATCTCCACAAATACTCCAAATGCTCATCATCAAATGTAACAACAAATCCAAACTCCACCTTAGTATGATATCACATACTAGGCGAACAAATAGCGAAGCACCATTCCAACCGCCCATTTCAAATCATCAAACATGCAAAATATTAGCCAGGTTCATGCAATGCTTGAACTTGGCTGCCCCAACAACTTTGGTCAACATATCAGCAGGATTATCAGCTGTTCCAATCTTCACCAAATGAATATCACCATCCTTTATCAAATCACGCACAAAGTGATAACGGACATCAATATGTTTGGTCCTCGAATGATGAACTTGGTTCTTCGCTAAATGAATAGCACTCTGACTGTCACAGTGTACCTCCACCTTCTCCCGATGAATTCCCAAGCTCTTCAAAAGTCCATGTATCCAAATGGCTTCCTTCATGGCTTCAGCAACCGCCATGTATTCAGCCTCAGTAGTAGACAACGCTACAGTGGACTGCAAATTTGACCTCCAACTTATAGGTGCCCTAGCCATAGTAAACAAATAGCCTGTAGTAGACCGCCTCTTATCTAGATCACCTGCATAGTCAGAATCAACATATCCAACCAATAACCTGCTAATATTGTCATCCCTTTCAAATTTCAAACCCACATCTGTGGTGCCACTTATGTACCTTAGAATCCATTTAGCTGCTTGCCAATGCTCTTTGCCTGGATCATGCATATATCGACTAACCATACTCACCGCTTGAGAGATGTCTGGTCGAGTACAAACCATGGCATACATCGAACTGCCAACCACACTAGTGTAAGGTACATTAGCCATATACTGTCTCTCTTCATCTGTACTTGGAGACTGAGAAGCACTAATTCTGAAATGACTGGCTAAGGGTGTACTTACTGGTTTAGTCTTCTCATCTATACCGAACCGTTTCAGCACCTTCAAAAGATATTGCTTCTGTGTCAAACTCACTGTGCCCTTCGCCCTGTCTCTAGCTATCTCCATCCCAAGTATCTTCTTGGCTTCACCAAGATCCTTCATCTCGAATTCAGAACTCAACTGATTCTTCAAATTTTGAATCTCCTTAGCATTCTTAGAGGCAATCAACATGTCATCCACATATAATAACAGATATATGAAAGAGCCATCCTGCAACTTCCTGAAGTAAACACAATGATCAAACTCACTTCTGGAATATCTCTGCACCTTCATAAACTGATCAAACCTCAAATACCACTGCCTTGGAGATTGCTTCAACCCATAGAGAGACTTCTTCAACCTGCAAACACAATTTTCCTTTCCAGCTGTCTTAAACCCATCTGGCTGCAACATATAAATTTCTTCATCTAGATCTCCATGTAAGAATGCGGTCTTCACATCCATTTGTGTCAACTCAAGGTCAAACTGTGCTACTAATGCCAACAAAATCCGAATAGAAGGATGCTTCACAACTGGAGAGAACACTTCATTATAGTCAATTCCTTCCTTTTGAGCATACCCCTTTGCAACTAGTCTAGCCTTGAACCGAACACTGCCTTTTGGACCTTCTTTCTTCGTATACACCCACTTGCAACCAATTGCTTTCTTCCCCTTTGGTAGTTGCACTAGATCCCAAGTCTTATTCTTATGAAGAGAGTTCATCTCTTCATCCATAGCAACTTTCCAATCTGCATTTTCTGAACTTCTAGTGGCTTCTTTGAAGTTGGAGGGAACTTCATCATCCACAATGGGAAGAGCAAATGCAACTGTATCTGTAAAACGAAACGGTCATTTGATATCTCTTCTTTGCCTTCTTACTGCAATTGATTCTTCTTGCTGGATAGGAACTTCTTCATCATTCTCAGTATCAACCACATCATCTTCATCTTGGACAGGAACAGGATTTTCAACTGACAACTTTTCTAACTCTACCTGTTGGAGAACTCTCCTACCAGTCGACTGATAATTGCCAACAGTCGACTGTCCCGAGCTCCCGCACTTCTGCTGCTCCTGAAGACCAGTCGACTGAGGGCATACACCAGTCGACTGCCCCGAGCTTCTGTTACTCACCTGTTGGAGAACTGTCCCACTCATCTGCTGCTCACCAGTCGACTGTCCTATACCACCAGTCGACTGTCCCGAGCTGATCATGCTGGTCTCATCAAAAGTGACATCTCTGCTGATTACTAACTTCTTCTGTTCTGGACACCACAACCTGTAACCTTTGACACCAGTACTAAAACCAACAAATATAGCCTTTTTGGCTCTTGCATCAAGTTTAGTTTCAGTTACATGAAAATAAGCAGGACAACCAAATATATGCAAAAAACTATAATCAGATGCAGGTTTACCACTCCATACCTCAATAGGCGTTTTGCCTTCAAGTGCTGCTGATGGTAAACGGTTGACAATGTGGCTTGCATATATAACAGCTTCTGCCCAAAATGTCTTCTTCAACCCAGACTGTGCTAACATACATCTTACCTTCTCAAGTAAGGTTCTGTTCATCCTTTCTGCAACCCCATTTTGCTGTGGAGTCTTCCTAACTGTGAAGTGCCTCTGGATCCCTTCATCTTCACACAACTTCAGAAACGGATCATTCTTGTATTCCCCTCCATTATCTGACCTCAGAACCTTAATCTTCCTACCAGTCTGATTTTCAACTTTCTTCTTCCAACTTGTGAACAATGTCAAAACTTCATCTTTGTGCTTCATGGTATATACCCAAACTCGTCTGGAGTAATCATCCACAAAAGTAACAAACCAGTGTCTACCACTCATAGAAGGTGTCTGAGTAGGGCCCCAAACATCCGTGTGCACATAATCGAGGATACCCTTTGTCTGATGTACAGCTGTACCAAATTTCACCCTAGTTTGCTTACCCAAAACACAATGTTCACAAAATTCCAACTTGCACCCTTTAGCATCCTTAAGCAACCCTTGCTTCACAAGCCCCTGCAAGGCCTTTTCTCCTGCATGCCCGAGTCGCATATGCCACAACCTAGTAGAGTCGGGAACAACCTATTTAGGCTTTTCAGTTACACTGGCAGCCTGACCCAAATATGTTTTTCCCTGCAAGAAAAACAAGTTCCTTTTCCTTTGTCCTTTCATCACCACAAGTGATCCACTAGTCACTTTCAGAACGCCACCTTCACTAGCAAATTTCAATCCACTGGCCTCCAAAGCACCAAGTGAAATTAAATTCTTCTTCAAATCTGGAACATACCATACATCTGAAAGCTCCCTAATAAGACCATCGTGCATAAGTAATTCAATCTTCCCGATTCCTACCTTCTTACAAGGTGCATCATTTCCCATCAAAACTACACCACCATCCATATATTCCAAAGAAGTAAACCACTCCTTTTTCCAAGACATATGATAGGAGGCTGCTGTATCAAGAAACCATACTTCTTGATAAAGTGAGGGACTAGAAGCAAGTGCAAAAGAAAAATCCTCGCCACTATCTACATTATCAACAGTCACATTTGCAGTCGAATTTCCCTTATTTCGTAGCTTTGGACAATCCTTTTTCCAATGCCCCTTTCATGACAGAAAGCACATTCATCTTTGGCCGGTATTTTCCTGTCCTTCGAAACTCCTCTCGATTTGGAACGAGATTTGTTTCCCTTTTTCCCAGATTTGGACTCAGATCTAGTCTCAGTCCTGCCCCTTACAATTAAAGCTTCAGAAGTTTCTCTATCAACCATCTTATCCCTTCTCCTAGTTTCATTATTCAACAAAGCATTTGCAACATCTTCATATTTCACAGTATCTTTTCCATATAATAAAGTAGTTGCTAAATGATCATAACTTTCAGGTAATGAATTCAACAGAATTAGGACTTTATCTTCATCCTTAATTTGCTCATCCAAATTTAACAAATCAGCCAATAATTTATTAAATGATTCAACATGAGCATTCATAGACATACCTTCCGTATAGGTGAAGCGAAAAAGTCTCTTCTTCAAATACAGCCGATTCTCCAAACTTTTCCTCATGTATTTGTCTTCGAGCTTCTTCCACAACACCGCAGCAATGGTATCCCTCATCAAATCGTACTTCTGAGCCTTCTCAATAAAGAGCCGAATAGTCCCACACGCAACTCGATTCAACTTCTTCCAATCTGCTTCGGACATATCCTTAGGTTTTTCCATCTCCAAAGCAACATCTTGTTCTTGTTGAACAAGAACATCCAACACCTCACATTGCCACATCCCGAAATTGTTTGTCCCATCAAATTTTTCAACTTCAAATTTTGCGTTGTGAATCGTTGTTCTTGATGAACTTGATCCCACAACCTCCTTGGTTGCATCTGCATCACCCGCCATCTCCCTCTAGGTCGAACCAACAGCTCTGATACCACTTGTTGTGCGCGGTACAAACTAATTAACCAAACCAATGCGGAATACAAAGAGAGAACCAGCGAGAAAACACACAAACAAACCAACACAAGGACACACAGATTTAATGTGGTTCGGCAAAATACATGCCTACATCCACGGGGCGGTTGGGGTTTCTTCTTCTTCAAATTATCACCAATGGGCGAAAACAAACCCTTTACAAATAATGACGGCTGCAAAACCGAAATAGGGATCTCTAATTTTCGTCACCGCTTACAAAATCCTAACAAGTATATTTATAGGGAAACTATTGGGCCTTTTCGAATTGGGCCTGATCTAGTTCAAAATCCCGTCGACAGTCGACTGGTCATCTACCCAGTCGGCTGGTCTTGTTCAGGACAGTCGACTGGCAGTCGACTGCTTGCTGCTGTATCTTTAGCCTTTGAAAAACTCCTCTGGACAGTCGCCTGATCCTTCTATCAGTCGACTGATACTGTAACTTTCATTTGCTGCAGATACTCCAAAACAATCTGAACCAGAATCGAGCCATTATCCTACAGAAGTAGAGACTCCGCGCTGCAGCGATGAAGGCAGCAAATCCTAGGACTCGAGAGGTCGTGACTCGACAGCGAAAAGCAGGCAAAAAACAACCGCTAGCTGAAAAACAGAGAAGACGTACTGGACAAGGAAGTGCAAGCCCGAAGAACTTAAAAATCAATTAGGGAAAACAAGTGGACACCTAATAGCCCGATGCTAAAAGGAATGAAACAGCCAGTCCAGAATACATTAGCCGGAAGAAAAAGAGCACAACCGGTCTGAAAACATAACCACAATAACAAAGTAGACCAACCAAATACAAACCAACCCAGTTTGATATCTCGGGCTCAAACTAGCTAGTTTTATCATTTATCAACGTCTTTACTTTATACTACAACTCTTATACAATCACTTGTCAATAAAAATCTCCTATTCAATCAACAACGGAATCGATCGAGTTGTATTCCTAATTCCAGAAAGCATGCATATATGAATTAAATAAAATAGTATATATCAATCCCTGCTCCTTCCTAATAATTCGCTCAATTCTTGGGAAATTTTTTTTCACAAACAAAGCAAGAAGCTTTTATTCATCATCACATTACAGATTGTTACATTACAACATTCAAAAGAGAGAGCGACGGACAATTAAACTTTGAACATGATTAAAACAAACTTAAAAATTAACATCAATAGTAGTAGCTAGACGTACGGAGTACGCAACTTTATTTATTATATATAATGCGACCTCGAGTGCAATTAATTAATATATTTGATTCAGACCGCACACACCTTTAATTATACGTACGGTTTAGTACCCTGCTGGAGAACCACCTTTCCTTGGGTCACTAACAGCATTAAGAATTGTTACATTCGTTACTTGGTTATTGGAGTCAAGTGTAACCATATCGTTGTAGACCACGAACTGGCAAATAGCTCCTTCTCCGTCCCATTTTGCAAGTACATGACCCTTGTCTTCTAGATAATCAATTAAATTTTCGGAGACCTGGATACGATCTTTTGTGACTGTCGTGTAATTCTCATAGAAAACCTTGTTTGGAAATAACTGCATGCATGCACATTAAAATTAAAAGAGTTATATTTAATTAGAAATCTTAATTTTTAAAAAAATATATATTTTGGCTGAGAAAGGGGTTTTTTTTTTTTTTTTTTTTAGTGTATATCTCTAACCTTGTGATAAACTCTTGGACTGATGACAGAATCGAATGGTTCCATTTTAAGGCCGAAGTGATTCAAGAATACTTGAGTCACTGTTATAAGGATCAGGGGTCCCCCACTTGCACCAATCACAGCCTTTAGTTCACCATCCTACAGGAAATTAATTAACATGAATCAAAAAAAAAAAAAAAAAAAAAAAAAGTAATAGTAAAAGATAACATTTATATAATTAATATCCTTGTGATATATTTTTCATCAACCTTAATGGTGTTACAGCTAGAGAGTTTACTCTCAACAATTATATATATATATATGAATTTGAGATACGCAGATTCTGTTTTGAAACATTTCACTCGCTTATTACACTTTGATTCATATATAAAATCATTGAACATAATAAGATTCTGGATGGCACATTTGGCTTTATTTTTGAGTCAAAAGTAGATAAATAAATAGAAAGTTTATATATATATATATACCTTGAGAACAATTGTGGGTGTCATAGATGATAATGGTGTCTTCTTTGCTTCGATATAATTACCAGGAGCTGGAGGTAGGTGATAAGTATTGTTTGATGACGAGAAGTCAGTTGGGGAAGAGAAATCATCCATTTGATTATTCAGCAATATTCCAGTACTCGGTGACAAAAAGAGTGATCCAAAATGATTGTTTACTGTGCTAGTTAAAGCAACAGCGTTTTTTTGCTCATCGATAATGCTAATGTGACTGGTTCCGTCATCAGGAATCGGAGCCCATCTGACATAAATATTAGTTTCGGATAATTAGCAATAATATTATTAATTTGTAAAATATATATATATATATATATATATATATATATATATATATATAAGCCATTTAGAATAATCTTCAAAAGAAAACGATCGAGAAGTAGCTAGCTAGGATGCAATTTTTTTGTAAGAATCTTTACTTGTCACCATAGTCCCGAGGATCATTAGATGCATTGTCATCCCTTATGAGATCCTTGACAGCATCAGCAAACCCTTGATCGAGCATATCGTGGAGGACTTCCTGAATTGTTTCTGGATGTTTGTTAACATCTGGATCTCCAAGATTCATTCTCAATGCAAACACATGTTTCAATGCTTCAATAAACCGATGACGCCCAAGGTCACCAACAACTTCATCGGGAATTCCATAGCTTTGAAGAATGTTCAGCATCTGCGTGTTAATTTATATATACATGAAAAACACATAATTCACTCTTGTAAAGTATATATGACGATGAATCAAATATATAGCAGTGTAGTCACACAGCTAGATTTATATATATATATATATTTACCATTATGAATGCGGCTCCACCAGATGAAGGGGGAGGCATGGTGAGGACTTCCAGCCCCGAGTCCGGCCCAAAGACACTTGCATTTAGAGGTTGCCTAACTATAACCTCATACTCCTTCAAGTCGTCGATAGTAAGTATCCCTCCTGCCTGTTGAAGGTCTTCAACTAGATTGCTCCCTATCTCACCACCATACAACACACTAGGTCCATTTTTTGCAATAGATGACAGTGTATCTGCTAGCTTCTCATTTTTGCACATATCATGGGCCTTTAGTAGTTGATTTCCTTTCGTATACACACTTCTAAGTCCTGTGTCATTGAAGATACCTGAATTCTGGATAAGCATTTGACCATGGAGATACTCGGATATGGTGAATCCATTTCTTGCAAAATCAATAGCTGGTTGAAAAAGCCTTGACCAGTTGACATTGCCACTGCCGTACTCGTCCCATGCCTTATAAAGACCCTTGACTTCGCCTGGAATGCCAATTGAGAGTGGTCCACTAACTTTTGCTTGAGGATCAGCATCATACATATCCTGCGAAAACAATATGCATATATGTAGATATACAATTTCAACCCTTCTATTATAATAGTTATTATATATTATATTATATTATAGATGATAGATAGATAGATAGATAGATAATTTACACGTGTGATGCACATTTAATATATTAAAAAATTAGTGTAAAAAATCTGAGGTAGTGAGGACTCGAACTTGAGACCTCCTTCATATTAGTTATGCACGTGCTATGCATAACACGTGTTGGTAGATTGACAAATGACGCTAAGGTCTTCTCCCATTATTATAATATAATATTAGAGATTAGAGATAATATTAGAGATATGATGCTTTGTAACTTGTGTTCTTCAAAATTACCATAAGGAAATGCTATGATACGTAATTAGATTTGTCTATAAACGACATATTGATATATAACAAAAATATTCAGTTATTGGAAAAAATATAACCAAACTCCATTCATTTAAGCACATATTTACAGATTTGTATAATCTTCAAAACTAAGCATTTGTGGAAAATAATATGTTTATACTACTGTCTACCAATTTTCAAAAGAGAAATTAACTTCTTTTCCCAGGAGATTGGTGCATGCTTTTAATTTTTCCATAAAACGAGGGGCATGCATGAATGTCCGATAATCTCCTTAAGATTCAAAGATGAGTACTGTTAAAAAGTAATTATGCATATATATAATATATTCAGGGTGCATGATTTTTTATCAAATACGAGCGTAAAAAAATTGTAGTAATATCACAATTAATATATATGCATTAGCGCAGAGATCATATATATTTATATATATATATATATGATTAATAAATACCGGATTCGTTTTGTTTGGAGCTCGTTCCCTCATGTCAAAGGCTGTAGTAGTCCCATTAGCCAACCTTATTACCATGAAGGAACCTCCACCGATACCGCTTGATGCAGCACTAACCACACCCAAGCACAAGGCAGTGGCCACAGCTGCATCCACTGCATTACCATTTTCTTCCAGCACATCTCTCCCAACTTTAGAGCATCGACCGTCATCAGAGGCAACTGCAGCTTTTCCAACTACAAGTTCGGATATTACTGTAGGAAGTACACTAGGACTTGGACTTAGTAACGGGCTTAGGTTTGGGCTTGGCCGGCTCGGGGGAATTCTTACGGCCCGAACGGAAACGGGGTGCAGTAGTGCTAGGATTAGGAAGAATACTTGTGTGAATAGCCACAAGGGTGACGATGAAGCTGCATTTAGACACCCCAAAACAATGCATTAATTAATTATTACTTTTGTTAATGGACGGAATTAAATTTCTTTGATATGTGCAATATATATATATATATATATATATATATGGGAAAAAAGGGTATGAGCAACTTGCTCATTTACTAAATGAACAATTAATGATGTGACATACATGTGATTGAAAAAGACTAAAAATGGTTAGTTGTCTAATTTATCATATGCATGCCACATAATCAATTGCTTATTTACTAAATGATCAAGTTGCTCGTATCCCTTTTACCATATATATATATATATATATATATATATATATATATATATATATATATATAATAAACCAATAGCTAAATCACGAAGTATCCTGAAGATCACACTATTGAATAATACCAACATGACAATGATCAACATACTAAGGTCTCAGGTCTTAAAATTCATTCCCTATTTGTCAAAGAGGAAGAAAGAAATGATCTCGTGTCGTAAAGCACCGAAGAGGGAGGTATCAAATTAAGAAGATAATAAATATGTAAAGGTATTTAATCTAGGGACCTTTTTGAAAAATGTGAAGGGTAGATCGCCCACTCGGATTGCGGTTGAAAGAAGATTGTTTGAGTGAATTGCAGAATGGATTAGGAAGATTATTAAAATAATCTGACCAAAATTATTTGTATCTATCAATCTTAAGAAAAACGTACGGTTATATATAAAAAAGAGTAGGGAATGATTCTCTATTTTGGGTGCATCTACGACCATCTCCAATGGGGGCCTTTATTTATTTCTAAAATGAAATATTCCTGGAAAGATTCCTTTATAGAGATGAGAAAATAAAGGAACACTCGAACCATGCCCCTCTATAATTCATACAATATAAAATTTTGGGAAAAAAGGAGTTTTAAGTTAGTTTTGTTGTAATAAATTTTACATTAAATTGCTTATATTAATAATCTATTTGGGAAAAGAATATATACTGTTGGAAATGTCTCGCCGAAAGTTTTAAAACGAGCCTAATATTAATACATTTTGGAACCAATTTTAAATTATGGACTTTTTACTTGTAGTAACAATGTAAAATAATCAAGTGTAAAATTATTTAGGAATTAATTTAATAATGTTGGGGATTATTAATGTTATAATTTTAATATTTTTTTTATCATTCAGTTTTATGTATTTCAATGTCCAACGTTTGTATTTCCAATTAATGATTCTATATATTTGTCGTTTATTTATTTTCAATTAATGATCACATTGTATGAGTGGGTAGTCTTTTTAAAATATGTTAAGCTAATACAAAATAACTAAATAATCTTGACTATAAGTATTGTATCAATTTTTTTTTCAAATAATAAAAAAAAATTCAAAATTGGTCTCATTTTAAAGGTATCGCCGAGACATTTCCAACAGTACCAAAATAACATGTATTGGACAAATTTCTAGGCGAACTTTCGAAATGGGCCCCTAATAACATATATATATATATATATATATATATATATATATATATATATATATATATATATTGTACGTGCGAAATACGTGCCTATATTTATAAAGGAAGTTTAAAATTGGAGGCCCAAAAAATGACAAATTTCGCGGGGGCCCGAGGCGGCCGCCTTACCCACCTCTATACTTGGGCCGGCCCTGACAAGAATCTGGACATGTTACATGTATTGGACAAGTTGTAATGGAGTCATGTACGAGGTTAGCAGTAAGTTCTTTGGGCAGTGCGACTGCACACGTATCTTGGACTAGTAAACAATAATGCGTTATTTAATTTAATTTAATTAGTAGGAAATTATATTTTTCTAAAGTTTATTCGACATGTATGCAAGCTAGTTAGCAATTGCGAGTAACATATGATACGTGGTTAAATAAATATAATAAATTCTACTACTTTGAAGTGGTGTGCTTACATAGCTAATGTGTGCACGAGAGAGAGAGAGAGAGAGAGAGAGAGTTCTCACCAGCCATGCTACCTGAGGAGTATCTTCTTCTGGTTGCTGTGTGGAGAATCAACTGCACGTTAAGGTCCTTTTATAGAACAATTCTGTAGCAGTAGGACCCACTAATGTTTGGACTGTGTATGATTGCCTATGATTTGCCGTTGGATCTCCTCAATATGTATGCCCCTGCATGACAATCCAACGGCCTTGGACATGTCCCCGATAGCATATGGCATATCCATGACTGTTCTTTATCTCTAATATCTAACATTACAATGGGAGAAGATCACGTGTCATTGTTAAATGGATTAACACGTGTCTGTGACTCAGGTACATAACTAATATGAAGGAAGTTTTAGGTTCAAGTCATCACGACGACAGAATTTTTATTTTAACTTTTTTATAATTAAGACGTGCATTGTTTGTGCATAATTAATATAAAAGAAGTCTCAGGTTCGAAGCCACACTACGTTAAAATTTTTACTTTAAAAAATATATATTTTTTAAGACTTTTTAAATATATATTTTTTAAGACGTATATCGCACGGTGTAAATTACTAGTTTAAATAAATAATATATACTCTGCCTCTTTGGTGAAGACAGATGACAAGTATAAAAGAAGAGCGTCCGAATGAACTCATCCGAATGAACTCATCCTGAATGATTTTGATAAAAAAAAATAATCGAAGGACTAAAATGCAAAACTCTCAATCAATTGGATTATTATGAAGAGATACGGAGACTAAATTCTGAAGTTCCAAGGCTATTGATTTTTTTTCCCGATTTATGCCACTTTTTGAAAGTATTTGAATAAATATGACACTTGTCAAATTATTTACGGATGTAGATAAAAGTTGGTCACGCCAGCAAGGCTTATAGCTCCCAACTGCGCTCTAGGCTCTTTCGAGCCTACAATTGGAAACTCTAAGTGTATTTAAAACTTTTTTTTGTATACAATTGCAAGTGTAGTTCAAAATTGTCAAACTATACTCGTAGTTCCCCATAATGGGCTCGAATAAACAAAAACCGAAGTTGGAAACTGTAGGTCTAATAGAAAATTTTGTGACATGCAGCTCGAAATCTCACAGAGTGAACTCTCTGGTTGGGATTTAGAAAATTTTCGAAAAGTTCTCTAAGAAGAGCTAGCATTTCCAGCATGCGGGCTTGAATAAATTAGACATGCAATTCTCAAATGCGAGCCTAGTAAAACAATTCACGAGTCTAGTTTGAAAATTTTGATGATAACTGCAAGTCTATGCAAAAAAAAATTCTAACTAGGCTCTGCAGTTCTCAAATGTTGGCCCGAAAGAGTCTAGAACTTAGTTGGTAACTGCGAGCTTGTTGACAACTTGACATTGCCAACTTAGAGCATCCACAGTCGTTTGCTATAATTCCCATTTTCTCATAATATGAGAATTTTATAAGAATTGAGCGCTGCAGTCGTTTGCTATTTTCTCAAAAAATAGCGAACGAGCTACAGTCGCTTCTCAAATATGAGAAGTGGGCTAGCGAATTTGAGATTATAGAAGACGATACATGATGTATCGTCTCAGCTTTTTTTTTTTTTTTTTCATTCCGATCGGACGAGACAACTTGTCTCGTCCCGTATATATATAGATATTTTTTTTTTAAATAGGGTCGGACGATACATGTTGTATCGTCCTTTCCAAAAAAAAAATTTTTTTTTTTTAAAAACAATCGGACGAGACATGTTGTCCCGTCCGTTTTGTTTTTTGGATTTTTTTTTTTTTTTTCATGATCCAACGGACCAGATTGGGTGGAAAAAAAAAATCACCAAAAAGCACGGACGGGACATCATGTCCCGTCCAGCTTTTAGGGGTTTTAAAAAAGTAGGTTTAGTTGGTTTAAACCTGTTTTGGTATGTGTTTAGATAGGTTTAGTTTATATTATAATATTTAATTTATTTAATTAATATGTTTTAATAGTTAATCGGTAATTAATTAAATCTTAAAAAAAAAAACGACGAAACAAGATGTTTCGTCCTTGTCAAAATATAGCAAACGCTCACTACAGCACTATCGATCTATTCTATTTCTATTCGTCCTATTTTGCCAAAAAATAGAAATTACCATTGTGGATGCTCTTAGAGCTTATCAAGTATTCTATTTTTGCAAATAGTTCAAAAAAGTGGCATAATTCAAAAAAAAAATCTCACATATCAGTATCAGGAAACGCTCACGATTTTCACGATGGGTTCATTCTCACGCTCTTCTTTTATATATTACAATCCTATCAGTATCAGGGAACGCTCACGATTTTCACGATGAGTTTATTCTCACGCTCTTCATTTATATATTTCACTCAATTGATGGGTTAGGCACGACGGTGGGCCATAAAGAGGAATGATAATAGAAAGAGGAGTGACCACAAAGAGGAGTGACCACAAGGAGTGACCACAAAAAGGAGTGATAATAGAATATGGCGTTCATGCATGCACGTAGAAATCTTAATAGAAATAAACAAAATAAAATATTATAGTTCGGCATCTTGTTTGACAACGAATTTCCATACCCAGCGCCGGCCCCACCCTTGAGGGTACATTTTTGCAATTTTAGAGGTCTCAAATTTGTAATTTCATTGTAAATATAAGTACGTATTTTATGAGTAAAAAAATCTTTTTGTTATTATATAGAGGCCCCAAAAAATAATTATTTGAGCCTTTAATTTTTTTTAAAAAATTATTGGGATTTAGGATTGAAGACTTGAATTAAATTTGTGACTTTAAATTTGGGTGATTTAAAATCTATATAATAAATTACAAAGAAAGCTATCAAGTGGCTCCCAATCAATCTCCCCCAAAATCAAAGGCCCATATCAAACCTCACAAAACACATTTTCCCTCCAAAATTTCAAACCCCAAAATCAAAATTTTCCCCCTAAAAAACTCATTACTTTATTACTATCTCTCTCTTCTCTCTTTACTTTTTCATATTTTTCTCTCTCCCTCTCTCTCTCTCTCTCACATTCTTTCTTTATTTACTTAGAAATTTAGATTTAGATTTCGGTTTTGTAAATTTTCAGAATTTTTATATTTTTTTTATTACACATGTTATATTGAAAATAGCAAATATCTCTTCAACAATTAAATTTCATTATTTTCCACACTTAAAGTTCTAAGAAGTTAGATTTTATACCCCATTTATAATTATTTTTCAACATATACTAATGGAAACATATACTTTTATTTATAACTAATTATTGTCATACTATTCAAACTTGAGCTACATAATTATTGTTTTACTGTTACATGGCTTTTCGTGTTTTGTATCGTTTCGAAGACGTGCCGTAGGCACGTGCTCACGGGCAAATCTAGTAAATTTATATATTCTGCATATTTTGCTTTCAACGATGTCCAAATTTTTTGTGTACTTTTTTTCCCTTTTTTTTTCTTTTTTTTTAGTGTATGGGGGCACCATTTTGGGTGTTCGCCTTGGGCCCCTAGGAACTCAGGGCTGGCCCTGTCCATACCTATTTAAGCTCAACCGATCAAAATCTATCTTGGAATTGCTTATATCCTTGTATCTATATAATAAATTACAAAGAAAGCTATCAAGTGGCTCACAATGAATCCCCCCAAAATCAAAGGCCCATATCAAATCTCACAAAAAACATTTTTTCTCCAAAATTTCAAACCAAAAAATCAAAATTTTCCCCTAAAAAACTCATTACTTTATTACTATCTATCTCTTCTCTCTTTACTTTTTCATATTTCTCTCTTTCTCTCTCTCTCGCTATCTCTCTATTCCATTCTTTCTTTATTTACTTAGAAATTTAGATTTTAAGATTTCGGTTTTGTAAATTTTCAGAATTTTTAATAGCAAATATCTCTTCAACAATTAAATTTCATTATTTTCCACACTTAAAGTTCTAAGAAGTTAGATTTTATACCCCCATTTATAATTATTTTTCAACATATACTAATGGAAATATAGACTTTTATTTATAACTAATTATTGTCATACTATTTAAACTTGAGCTACATAATTATTGTTTTACTGTTTACATGGCTTTTCGTGTTTTGTATCGTTCCGAAGACGTGCCTACGGCACGTGCCCACAGACAAATCTAGTATTATTATAAAAACTAGAGTAAAAGTACTTTTATGGATGAAAATGTTTCGCAATTAAAAGGTTGTATTTATTGTTTTTTTTTCCTAACTTTTTCTGGATTTTTTAAAATATATTTAGATATCATATTTAAAGTTTACTTAACTTGGAAGCGGGGCTGGCCTTGAATTCCTTATGGCCTGAGGCGAAAGACCAAAATAATTACTCTAATAACAATATAATTTTTTTACGCTTAAAGTACGTGCCTATATTTAAAAAGGGAATACAAATTGGAGATCCCTAAAATTGCAAAAAATCCGAGGGTTTGAGGCGGCCGCCTCACTTGCCTCAAGGTAGGGGCCGACCCTGCTCAAAAGTTGCTAATATAGTTGTTTAAAAAGGTATTTAAAATTTTAAAATTAAATATCATACAAAATAAGATATTATTGTATTCCTTGTTTATGTGTATCATTTTCAACATAATACATTGCTAGTTTTGAACGGTTTGAATATTGGCTATGAAAGTATATCTTTTCATTAGGTACACGATGGTTTATATAAACCAAAGGTGCAAAATAGAAACACATATGATATGGGTAAAAATAGAATTAAATTGGGACCGTTCAAATCAGATATGAATCTTAAAGCTCTCAGGGAGAAAACAGTAATTTCACCTATAAACGGATCCATGAATAGAAATTGGGCATCTTTCAAACCCAATAATCCAAAAAACGGATCTGTCTTATGGGTTGTCATAACAATCTCATGCAAATGAGTCCAGGTCATTTTAAAAAAATTTAAACTCATGATTATCTATATGAGACAGTTCAAAAACCATATCTATTATCTAGGAGAGAGTTTAAAACTAAAATCCCCTCAACTACCCTTATCTTTTCATGAAAAGAGATAACTGATTCAATCCAAAAATACCGGGAATTAGAGATAAATCATTATCTTGAAACTGACCCCCAAGGCGACTATAAATACCCCTCTAACCCCATCGTAAAAAAAGTAATCAGTATTTTGCCTCTAAAAACTCCTTTTCTATTCTTCAGTTATGACTTGAGCATCGGAGGGTTGGTCGCCGGGGTTAACCCCGGCATTTCAGACTTTTACAGGTCAATCGGAACGATCGCCATCATCAAGATCAGATTCAATGGTGTAAACGAATCAGATTCAACTGTCAACAACAATTGGAAGCAGTCAATATCGGTGAGAGTTAAAAATGTCAGTTTTTTATTGTTTTTAAAAGAACTTGTATCATATGTTTGCTCCCACACAGAAATTAGCAGCAACACCATAATAAAAGGGATTAATAACAAAATGGAAACAAAAATACCAATTTTGAAACAAGGATAAGATATGAGAGTGATGTAATAAGGCATGAGAATCCCTATAATCTCTACACCCTCCACTTGGATGTTTAACACGTTCAACTTGGAAACCAAATTGAGAAACTGGGCCTTTCCTAAAGGATTTGAGAAGATATCTGCCAACTGCCTAGAAGATGAAACTTTAGCTACTTGTATCACACCAAGAAGAATTTCCTCCCTTATAAATTAACAATCAATCTCTATATGTTTTGTCCTATCATGATAAATAGGATTTGTAACTATATGTAAGGCTATCTGGTTATCATAAAACAGGACAGTCGGTTTGACATAAGAAACACAAAGAGTCTTCAAGAGAGACCTCAACCAAATAATATTATAATGGGAGAATGCCTTAGTGTCATTTGTAAATCTATCAATGCGTACGACACACGTACATAACTAATATGAAGGAGGTTTCAGGTTCGAATTCTCACTATGTCAGAGTTTTTATTTTAATTTTTTTTTTTATTAAGACATGCATTTTTCGTGCATAACTAATATAAAAGAAATATCAGGTTCGAGGCACGGCTACGTCGAAATTTTTACTTTAAAAAATATATATTTATTAAGACATGCATCGTACGTGTAAATTACTAGTTTAAATAAATAAATAATATATACTCTTCCCCTTTGGTGAAGGTATATGACAAGTACTTTGTGATTTTGGTAAAAATATAATTGAAGGACTAAAATGCAAAACACTCAATCAATTGGGTTATTATGAAGATATACGGAGACTAAATTCTGAAGTTCCAAGGCTATCGATTTTATACCACTTTTTTGGATAAATTTTGCCACATCAGCAAGGCTCACAACTTCTAATTGCGCTCTAGACTCTTTCGAACCCATAGTTGGAAACTGTGAGTGTAGTTAAAACTTTTTTTGTATACAATTGCAAGTGTAGTTCAAAAATCTCAAACTATACTCGCATTCCCAACTGTGAGCTCGAATAATCTAAAACCACAGTTGGAAACTGTGTGTCTAATAGAAAATTTTGTGACCTGCAACTCGAAATCTCATAGAGTGAACTTTCTGGTTGGGATTTAGAGAGTTTTCATAACTATTCTCTAAGAAAAGCTAGCAGTTCTAGCATGCGGGCCTGAATGAATTAGACATGCAGTTCTGAACTGCGAGCCTAGTATAAAGATTCCCATAGTTGAGAACTATGAATCTAGGTTGACAAATTTGATGGTAACTGGGAGTCTATACAAAAATAGTTCTAACTAGGCTCGCAGTTCTCAAATATTGGTTCGAAAGAGTCTAAAGCTCAGTTGGGAACTGCGAGCCATGTTGACACTGCTAACTTTTATCCATGCCTACAAATAACTTTTCAAGTATTCTATTTTCACAAATAGTTCGAAAAAGTGGCATAATTCGAATTGTTTTTCTCACCTATCAGTATCAGGGAACGTTCACGATTTTCACGATGAGTTCATTCTCACGCTCTTCTTTTATATATTCCATTCCTGTCAGTATCAGGGAACGCTCACGATTTTCACGATGAGTTTATTCTCACGCTCTTCCTTTATATATTTCACCCAATTGATGGGTTAGGCACGACGGTGGGCTGGAGTATGTGACGACAAAGAGGAGTGATAATACAATCATGGCTTTCATGCATGCATGTAGAAATCTTGACAGAAATAAAGAAAAGAAAATATTATAGTTCGGCCTCTTTTTGACAACAGCTTTCCATACCTTTTTAATCTCAACCTATCAAAATCTATCTTGGAATTGCTTAGATCCTTGTATATTATTATAAAAACTAAAGTAACAGTACTTTTATGGATGAAAACATTTCGCAATTAGAAGGTTGTATTTTCAAACGCAATTTTTTCGGGATTTTTTTATATATATATTTAGATTTCTGATTTAATGTTTACTTAACTCGGAAGTTGCTACTGTACCGGTCTAAAAAGGTATTTTAAATTTTAAAATTAAATATCATACAAAATAAGATATTATTGTATTTCATGTTTATGTGTATCATTTTCAACATAATAACATTGTTAGTTTTGAACAATTTGAATATTGGCTATGTTGCAGCTTATTTTGGTGTCAGAGCAAACAAATAGTGGGTTCTTATTTTATGGAAACTACTAAAAATCTGATTTTTGATCTTTGTCGTGAAATGCGGTTAGAACTCCTGAGATTGAATCTGGATCGTTAATTGAACACCGTGATCTCGATCCGACGGTTGCGGATGCTGCCGATGGACCTGCAAAAAGCCTGAAACACCATAGGTTGGCCCCGGAGACAGACCATCTAACGCTCAAGTCAAAAACCAAAGAGAGAGAGTTTGAGAGAGAAATTGTTGACTACCTTCTGACTAGCTTTGATATCGGATCGGGTCGGGTTAGGTCCTTCAATACCCGGACCCGGACCTAGTCCCCCACGGGTCCTAATTGGACCCGGACCTGGACCCGTGAGGACCGGGTCCGGTTCTGGGTCCGGGTCCTATTAAAATATTCTTACCCATTCGGGTAGGAGCGAGAGTGTGAGCGGCGAGCGGAGGCGGCGAGTGGAGAATTTAGAATAGAAGAGAGAAGAAAAATGCATGAATTTTGAGTTTGGAAGATAAAATTTTAGAATTGAGGAGGAAGGAAGGGATGGATGAGGATAGAATTTTACTTTTATGTTGATTTTTTGGGATTTTTTAACGGTTTCGGGTCCGGGTCCGAGTCGAGTTTCTTTTGAGTGGACCCGGACCCGGACCTGAAAGTACAACGCGTCCCATTTTATGACCCGGATCCAGACCCGGATAGACCAGGTCGGTTCCGGTCCAATGCCGGGTCCGGGTCAGTTCCGGATCTCGGGTATTTATACCAATGCTACTTCTGACTGTGGATGGGGGAGGGTATTTATAGGCCTGAGAAACATATCAAGAGATCGACATGAATCCATTGGATAAATATGAATTCCTTATCTCCTGTTTGAATTAAGAGATAAGCTCTCTTGTTTGGGGATAAGAGATTTGACTAACAGCCTTCATGGATTGGGTCTCTCTTAGTGGGCCTAATCCGTCACTTTTTATAAGCTTGAAAGAAGCCCGTGTCTGGTAGAGAAGCATGAAAAAGGTTCGAACCTGTTAAAGAGGCCCGTTATGACTAATGTGCCTGTAGAAGTTTGAGATCTGTGCTGGAATCATACGACCCTGATTTGCTGTGATTTTTACCATTATCATAAGCCCCCACTTCCGGAAGGCAATTTTCTTAGTTTTCACGGAGTAGTATGCCTTATTTTTTGATTCTTAAGTACAATCTTAGCTTTCAGGGTGCTTGGAGATACCTGGAACTGATTGGAGGCTTCTGAAGGTTGCGAATATCTTCGTGGATTTTTCTGAAAAGTTTCATACTTTTTGGTTTTTTCCGATTTTTTCTGGATTTTTCAATAATTTCCCCAATTTCAAAATCACTTTTTCGAATTTTATAATTAATCAAACATAATTTTAGATTGTTTTTCAGAAATTTTAATTAGTTTTTTGAATTTAGATAATTATTTTTGGGGTTTTAATTATTTTTCGAATTAAAAATGAATTTAAGGGATTTTTTAGGAATTATCAGAGCTCAACATGCTTGTTGGTGCGATCGGAGACGTTGATCATAGGCTGACTCGCACGCTGATGCACTTGGGCTTCTGTGATGAGAAAGATATGATGAGGGGCGATGTGGCAACATCAAGGGTGTCCATCAAATATCAGCTCGCCCGCTGAGTTGAATGTGAGTAAGTTACCTCACGACCCACTTTCCAAAAATATATACTAAACTAACCACTTCCAAAATTATTTACCAAACTAATCCACTTATTAAATTAATTTAAAATAAAATTTTACATACAACCCATTTCTCAAATCTAATTATTTCTAAACCCACATACATAATTTATTTAAACAGGAGAACACGCAAAAATAAAGCAACTAAGACCTTTCAAAATTTAAAATAAGACAAGCAGATAAAAGATAACAAAAGTAAACATATAACCGAAAAGTAAATATCAAAATATTTGGTAATAAAAAATAGAATAACTGAAAATTTACCTAAAGAAATACAAACAAATACCATACAAGATTTTAGTTATAGAAACGAAGAAGTAAGAGCATATGTGGTCATTCCCTTTTTTTACAAAATTTGGAAAATATTGGAAACGATACGCTGTAGTTGTTCCCTATATTTCCAAAATTTGGAAAAAGTTTCTACTGATATGGCTAAAAATAGGGTTAAATCGGAACCGTCCAAATTGGGCACGAATCTTAAAGCTCAGGGGTAAAATGGTAATTTCACCTACAAACGAGTCTGAAATGGGTACTGAGTATTTTCTCCAAAAAACCCAATAGTCCATGAACGGGTCCATCTCGATTGGGTGCGGGTTCCAACCCGCAAAAAACCCGGTCCAGCTGGATAGAATTAGGGTTTATGATTAACCTTAATCAACGGCCCTGATGCTCTCTATCCATTCACTGGGTAGTAGGGATTTGAATCTTATCCCAAAACTGGTCCCTATGGCGGCTATAAATACCCCCACCCCCACCATTAACAGGTAATCAATCTTTTGCCAGTAAAAGCTCATTCATAATCTTTCCTGATTACTGACTTGAGCGTCGGAGGGTGCGTCGCCGGGATCAACCCCGGTGTTTCGCACTTTTTGCAGGTCAACGGCGGGAGATAACGGTCAAACTCCGGCGGAAAGATTTTCAGGTTTGACTATTCAGCATCCCAAAGAATCCACAAATTCTATTTGTTTGTCCCCACACCAGATTTAGCGGTAACAGATTGGCGCCGTCTGTGGAAAACCACGAACAACAACCCTTCCTCTTCCCATCGGTTAGATCGCCTCCAACCATGCCTCCAAGGAAACTAAGATCCAAGGGTTCCAACCGTGGACCCACTCCTCCTCAACCGCAACAGGAGGTCCCCCTCCAAACCGTCCAGCCGCAGGGGCAACTCCCACCTCAGCTAGATCAGCCCCCGCAGCAGGATCAACCTCCTCTTCAGAACCTTTAGCCCCCGCGGGGTCAGGCCGGGCCCCAGAATGCCGGTGCAGGGGCCTCTCCTCCCAACCATCAGAAACAATCTCTTCACCGTGACCACGTCTCCGTACACAACCCTTCTACCGACTCGATGGCATCTCACAACCGCCGGCCTTCGGAAGACCTCCGCAATATTCTCATCAACCGGCAGAAAGAAGAGGACCTTCGCCACCGTTTGGATGAAAGGCGGGCTCGTGAGGGAGCCTCCCGCCAGGAACGTTCAAATGAGCGATCTCCTCATCGCCACGACCACAGGAGGTCCCCTCCTCACAGAAGGTGGAGAGATTCCCCTGAATACCATCAAGGAAGGCGTCACTCTCCCGCTTGTCGACAACCCTCGAGGGATGATAACACACCTATCACCCTTGCCGAATTCCAGCAATTCCACGGAGCCATCTTACAAGCCCTCAACCTCCGGCCAGACAACAACAATGCTCAGAGGGTCCCCACTCTTCCTCCGCTCCAAAGTCCTCGCCGTCGGTCCCTAACTCCTCCCCAAGCTTCAAGCAACCGCCATCATATTCCTAGTCCTCACCATTCTCTGAGCTACCGTTGCCGTAGCCCCCGCTCCCCTTCGTACGAAGATGAGTCCAGAGGCTCACTTGGGTACCGTCGAAGGGACGATGCTGTCGATCGCCGTCTCCAAGAGATGGAGAGGTGCCTCGGCCATTTGGACAAGGAAGAGGAGCAAAGAGGTAGGACCCTCCGTCCGAGCAGACCTCCCTTCTCCCGAACAATCATGGAGGCGCCCGTTCCAGCAGGCTTCAAGCCCCCACAGTTCGAGACCTACACCGGGGAGTCAGATCCCGTGGATCACATCGAGAGTTTCAAAACTCTCATGATGATTCACCAGGCTTCCGATGCTCTACTATGCAAGACCTTCCCAGCTACTCTCAAGGGTCCGGCTCGGAAATGGTACTCTCGCCTCGCCCCATTCTCCATCTTCTCCTTTGAGCAATTTGAAACCCTCTTCATCACCCACTTTGTGAGTAGCCGCCGCACCGAGAAGACCAGTATCTCGCTACTTTACCTCAGTCAGAAAAAGGGGGAAAAGCTGAGAGATTATGTGAAGTGGTTTACCGCAGAAGCTAGGTCTATTGCCTCCCTCGACCAGTCGGTCGCTGCAGCAGCCTTCCAGTCAAATGTCCTCAACTCAAGCCTTCGGTCTTCCCTAGCCAAAAAGCCCCCGCAAAACTTCTCCAACCTCCTTCCCCGAAGCGAGAAGTATATCTAGGCTGAGGAAGCTGAATATTGCCCTACCTTTGAGGGGTCTTCCTCCGGAACCAAGAGAAAGAGAGCCGAAGAAGAGGGAGCTAAGAAGCTTCAGAAGGACAATGGGGGCCAGTGCCGCCCGCCTCCCAGATTCGAGAAGTTTATCCCTCTTAACGCCAACATTTCCACTATCCTCATGGAGGTCGAGAAGGAAGGAGTCCTGCCTCCTGCCCCGATGATGAATACCCCCAGCAAAAAGAGGGACAAGGAGAAGTGGTGCCGATATCATCGAGACCACGACCACGACACCAATGACTGTTGGGCTCTAAAGAATGAAATTGAGGCCCTCATTCAGAGAGGGCAGATGTCTAAGTTTGTAAGAAAGGACCAAACCGATCTTCCTCCTCCCCCTAGGGGGGCTAACAAGCATCCGGAGAGGCGCGATGAGACTCCCGAGTTTGAAGAGGAACGCATCCTGCATCTTATTCATAGAGGCCCCATGGGAGGAACCTCCAACTCTTCCCGATACGCGTACCGTACTCATCCGATACGTCCCCGATACGTATCGGAATTAATTAAAAATTAAAAAAATTAAAAAAATATCCGATACTCTTCCGATACGCGGGGATACGCGTATCGGAAGAGCGGGATACTCCACCGATACTTTTTATTTTTTTTAAAATTTTTTTCGTTTGGCTCAACCCAACAGGCCCATTCATCGTTCTATCTTCTATCTTCTGCCTCTCTCTTTCTCATCCCATCGATCAGAAGATTCAGAACTCTATCCCCTTCTCTCTCAGCCGATCCTTCTCTGCCTCTCTCTTTCTCATCCCATCGATCAGAACCCTATCCCCTTATCTCTCTCAGCCGATCCTTCTCTGTCACCCTCAGATCTGATCAGACCCCGATCAGATCTCTCTCAGCCGACCCAGATCAGTCTTCCTCTCCAACCCCGATCAGATCTCTCTCAGCCGACCCGATCAGTCTTCCTCTCCGACCTCGATCAGATCTCTCCGACCCCGATCAGATCTCTCTGTCACCCTCAGATATTTGCCATAAAGGTATTTTTTTTCCAGTTCTTTATTTATTTGAATAAAGAAAATGACATTACTGATTAAAACTCAAAAGGATTTACCTGACATGACTATAAGGATTTTTTCAGTTCTTAATTTATTCACCGTGATTGCCTGATCGGTTCTTTTTTTAATTTTTTATTTTTTCAGTTCTTTATCCATGTGATCAAAACTCAAAAGGATTTACCTGACTCCTTTGGAGATATGTAGGAATCTAACTCATCTTGGAGTTATACTGAGCTTGTTCTAGTGCATGTTTTGATGTAGGAATTCTCTTGCAAATAGAGTACAAGTATAAGAAATGGTATTTAACAGATAAGAAGTATCTCACTCAGGTACGTATATTTTTATTTAATGCAATTTTATATTGTCTATGTATAACTTAAGGAATTCAATTTTTATTTATAATATATATTATTATTATTTTTTATTTAATTTCTTTAAGCGTATCCGAACGTACCCGTATTCTAATTTTTGAGAAATCGACGTATCCGCGTATCCGATACGTACCGTATCGGATACGCGTATCCGTATCCGTGCTTCATAGATTAGCAATAATATTATTAATTTGTAAAATGTAAGCCATTTAGAATAATCTTCAAAAGAAAACGATCGATCGAGAACTAGCTAGGATGCAATTTAATTTTTTTGTAAGAATCTTTACTTGTCACCATAGTCCCGAGGATCATTAGATGTCTTGTCATCCCTTATGAGATCCTTGACAGCATCAGCAAACCCTTGATCGAGCATATCGTTGAGGACTTTCTCAATTGTTTCTGGATGTTTGTTAACATCTGGATCTCCAAGATTCATTCTCAATGCAAACACATGTTTCAATGCTTCAATAAACCGATGACGTCCAAGGTCACCAACAACTTCATCGGGAATTCCATAGCTTTGAAGAATGTTCAGCATCTGCGTGTTAATATATATATATACATGAAAAACACATAATTCACTCTTGTAAAGTATATATGACGATGAATCAGATATATGCTTTTAATAATTAATATATACATGCATGTGTTATAGCCTTAAAAAAAAAATGCCAACTAAATATAATCTTTCGATCGATCGATCCCCATTTTATGTACAACATTAATATATAGCAGTGTAGTCACACAGCTAGCTTTATATATATTTACCATTATGAATGCGGCTCCACCAGATGAAGGGGGAGGCATGGTGAGGACTTCCAGCCCCGAGTCCGGCCCAAAGACACTTACATTTAGAGGTTGCTTGGATTGGCCTGGGAGAGGATTCATATTGACTGCCTGTGATGTTAATTTTTTATTTGTGAGCAGAATTCCGTAATGAATTGCTCTAAAAGGGCTAATATTTAAGGGGAGATTCTGTCGAAATTTTTACTACATTCCTAAAAATATATTACGTTTTGAAATGAAATCTTGGTTTTTATTTTGTATCTTGGCTAATATGAAAATTTTAGAGGAGTCTATTTTAGAGGAGACTATTTTACATCTTTGCTAATATCTTGGCTAATATCAAACTTCCTATAAAATTTTAGAGGAGACTGTCAAAATTTTTACTAAGCAACTTAATTAATTAATCATTCTTCGCGATGATGTGCCGTAGGAAACAATTTAAAGGTGACTAGTATAATGCACGTGTGTTGCACGCCCCCAAAAAAGAATAGTCATCAAATTAAATGAATTGTGCTTAACAAAAAGAAAAAAAAGAAATAAAAAAAATCAACCAAAGTCTCAATATATCTCAAAAATACCCAATTCATTACAAACTCTAAGCCCAATTCCTTACAAAAATGCACCACAATTACCTTAAGTAAGCAATCAAATTCAAAGCTTCTCCAATCAAATTTTCAACTAAATTTCTCTTCTAATCTTCTTATTTTCGCTAATCTCAACCATAGTCACAAATCCGGCGTTCGGAAATAATTCGGCAAGATTTAATATTCAGAATTCGGCAAAAAATGGGAAAATTTGGAAAAAAAATTGGCATAAGTGTGGGAAGAAAGAAATACAAAATTTACTACATCTTAATAGTTAGTACCCATCACCAAAGCAAAATTATATTTACTAGTAATAACATCATGTGTTCTTCTGTCATGGATGTTTCTCTTAATACAATCTTTATCTTTAAACATTTCACATAATTCTTTTAAACCACTTTGATATGTTTAACAAACTTTGTCGTTTCATGTCCACATAGTTATATGTTTGCTAGCTTTCTAAAATAAGTGATCAAGATTGAAAGAATTTATCTAACCTCTTGTATGACCATGAAAAAGAATCTCACATCTCCTTTGCTCTTAAATCTAACAACCATCTTTTCACATAAATTAATAAAAAGAACTTATGAGTTATGACTAATGAAACCACACAAACAACAACGATACACCAAAAAAATACCACAATAAGGATTAACCTCTTACATTCAAAATAAAAAAGAAACACAACTATCATGTAATAAAATTCAGTGAAATTAACATAAAATTTTTGGAAGGAAATTAATTGAACCTCTAATGACTACTGTGATGCTCCGCTTCACATAGTTGTTTCTTCTTGTTTTTTGGTTGATCTTTTTGTGAGTTATACATAAGATTTCTTGTTATACAATAGTACAGAAGTGAAGGTAAATATTTGAATCTCCACTGAGACTCGATAGTGAACAATCAATATACAGATCTTTATGCATATGGCCTGACCCTCTGTAGCAAAACAATTTTGATTAATTGTGAGAGACCTTAATCCATTGAGAACGTGCCCGGATCCATGAGTCTTACCAAATATTATCCCAGATTGATATGCATCTCTTAAGTTTCTTATTTCTGAGAGATTATTTTATTGATCGATTTGGTAAGTGGATATTAGCAATGCTGAATCAGTTAATGAAGAAACTATACTATATTGCTCATATATAGAGAGAATGTACAGGTATTTACATATTAAAACTCCCATTTGTCTACTTCAAGGATTAGCTTCATAATTAACTCCTATTTCGGAAAAGAAAACCATTTAGTCTGGATGAATGAATTAGTCAAATTACCTCTACAACCACTTGGTTGCAGATGACTATCACACTTCCTCCTAATTTAAGAAGGATTAGTATCATGAGATTTGGTCTACCATTGACTTCCAGAGATCAGAATGACCTGAACCAGATACAAATGAAAATTGATTTGGTATAACGCCGAGATTGAATTGTCTACATTAATCTGTGAGACTTGGTACAATTATAACATATCTTTATAGCTGCTAACTGGCCTATTAACAGAAAAATAGAACTGCTAAGCTATTAATAGAGAATAATCATCCATGGCAAAGTTAAGTTCCCTTGCATTTGCCATCTTCCTCTTTTTCAATTGCTTCCTCAACACCTCCATCTGCACTTCTCGTATGTTTTTATTCTCTAATCTATTATGTGAAGTGTGTACATACAAAAGTATCTATTTATATCAGGATACCTCCAAGAGCACCTGGATCTTTTCATTAAAGGGATCAAGGTAGCTTATTCCGTCAAGATTGCAATGCATAAGATTCATGTATAGTTTCCTTTATCGACCAGTCTAGAGCAACACCGAGAAACATCTCTTTGAGAGATCTAATAGAAATATCAAGATAGTAAAGATATAAGATCACTGTGTAAGGAGAGAGTAAATATATATCTCCACTATGTAAAAAAATTACTGTTTTCCAATACTTTTATGTCAACATTTGTTGATTGCGAGTGTTGTATTATGTTTCCTCAAAAATATGGTCCATACAGTCCTTTTGCTGCTTCGCAGAAACCCATTGTAATACTAAAGAAACCTATTGTTGCACCAATATCAAAATCCATTATCCATACAGACAATACCTAAGAATCCATACTCAAAATCCATACTTAAGATCAATATTTAAGAATCCATTCAGAGAAGTGCCAATATCGAAATCCATACAGTCAGGAATCAAACACAGACACATGGAAGAAGATGATAGGAGATCGAGAATCATACCTTCTAGTGATTTTCGCGAAATCCTTTTGATTGCAATAGCGGCGCTCCTTCTGAATCGATTGGGGGAAGATGCACGGCTGCACAGCACCATGAAGCGAAGAGGTTTTAATTGGGTTATTGGGCATTATTCGTGAACTATTCGTTAGTTCACGATTTTCGCGAATTCTTCGCGAAGTGCGCAAATTCTTCGCGAAGTGGGGTATAAGTCGCGAATTGGATCGGCCAGAGAAATAGTCGCGACTTATTCGCGAATTTCGTGAATAAATCCGGAACTTTGTGACTATGATATCAACACCCATAGAACACAAATAAGGGAAATTGTCAACTTCTCTGCCTTTTTAAAAAGATCACCAAAAGCAAAGAATAAAAAATTATCATAATTAACCAAGAAGCAAACCACTTACCTCAGTGAGCAATCAAATTCAAAGCTTCTCCAATCAAATCTTGAACTAAATTTCTTTTCTAATCTTCTGATTTCCCCTAATCTCAACACCCATGAAACAAAAATAAGCCAAATTGGTAACTTCTCTGTCGTTTTAAGAAGATCACCAAAAGCAAAGAATAAAAAATTGTCATAATTAACCAAGAAGCAAACCACTCACCTCAGTGATCAATCAAATCCAAAGCTTCTCCAATCAAATTGTCAACCAAATTTCGCTTCTAATCTTCTAATTTTTCCTAATCTCAACACCCATGAAACCAAATTAAGAGAAATTATCAACTGGGTAGGTAGATGGGTAGGTGAATGAAGAAGAAGAGAAGAAGAAGAGAAAAGGCCTACCCTTGGCTGAACGGCGACACTGCGTCGCAACGCTGGAGATTCGACGGCCACCCTTGGCCCGACGGCGAAGCGGCAACGTTGGCGGCGTTCGGCATTGGATGGATCGACGGCAAATCTGCGAAGCAATGCTCGAGATTAATAGCTACTATTGGTTCATCTAGCGAAGCGGCGGTGGATCGACGGCGAATTTATGACGTAGTTGGCGGCGAATTTGCAACGCAATTGACGGCGAATCTGCGACGCAACAGTCGGTGTTGGACGGGTACCCTTGGATGGACGCTGATATGTGGCGCAACAGCCTTGGGATGACGGCGAGCTGCGGCGCAACGACCGTGTGGTGGCAATGGAAATGAAGAGAGAAGATGAAGAGGTTTTGGTTTTTTTCCAACAGAGAAGATGATGGGGTTGTTTTTTTTTTTTTTTTTTGGCTGAATGTGCATAACACGTATATGTTTGGTGGATTTAGTTTGGCCGTATATTGCACGGGTTTGCTCAGTTACAAAATTAGGATTTGTTTGTTTACAACCCCAACTCTTCCATTAAAATGGTAGAGATTGTATTAGAAAACAATTAGGAAACAATAAAATTTCAAAGGAGAGCTGTATAGAGAAGATGATTGTATTAGAAAGGTGGTTGTATTTGTTTACACTCAGATTTTTTTTCCCTGTCATGGTGCATTTTTTTAATGGATGTGCTCATATTTCTTGAAAAATATCTAGGTTTTTGAAGAATTGGATAAGTCAATATTGAGAAATTTAAGGGCAATAAATATGAAATAACTAAAAAACTGAAACAATTTAACAAATAATTCTTAAAGAGGTATAGTGAATGACTTTTGATCTTAGTATGTATAATGCACAAATTTATATGCAGTTCACACTACCAAAGCACTCCAAATAAATTTATATGCAGTTCTGAATACGTGCCGTAAGCACGTGCCGACGGGCATACCTAGTATATATATAAATTTAGACGTTATCTGACATCGAACCTACAACCTTCTTTATATTAGTTATACATGTGCATTGCACGTATTTGTTGAGTTGCAATGCACGTGTTTGTTTGGTTACAAATGAAGTTTGTTTGGTGACAAACTTATCCCCCATTAAAATAGTAGAAATTAAGTCTCCAACTAATATTTAAAATATATTAAACCCACAATTAATATTTCAAATTATATCAAGAGATTATCTCAATAAATGAAATAGATGAAAATATATACTACAAATATTTAAAATATAACCATAATTTGTGGGTTCAATTGGGCTCAACTTGATTTGGCTTTGCTTTAAATTTTGCCCGACTCTTCCTTTGAACCTCATAGATCATAACAAAGAATATTTTAGTCATATTTCCACCACAATCTTCACATAACATATCTAACTTGTTGGGGAAGTTGCTATCATAATTTGTAACGGTTCCTAGATCCCTTGAACTTCTTATGTATATAATTATGTTGAAACGTAAATCCATATTTTCTATAATTTTGTTAATATTATAATGCAAGTCTATATAATTATACTTCTAGCTCAAATATGAAAAATTGTTAGGTATAGTACATTTTTTATTTTTTATACTATTTTTGTAATATTTACACGCTACTAAACTGAAGAAGATGGAGCGTATGTCAAATATTTTACATTAATTGTTCGTGAACGTTACTTTCTTAAGTCTGAGTGTAAAATTAGTACCAGAGTAGTAAAAATAAAATAGTACAATTAACACTACTTCTCGAAAATATATTCAAATTGATTAATTTTTTTTTATTTTTGATAAAATGATAAGAGTCTGAAGTCAATGAAATATATATATAAAAATATAAACAAAATGTACAATGAAATAATATACAGACAGTCTTTACAAGCTGTAAAATCGGGATAGAAGAATATGAAGTACAGTGAAAAATAAACACATAAAGAGTTACAATAGATAATGAATATATACCCAACCATTACAATCAAAAACAGACTCGGGGAGGAAGTAGAGACTCCGCGCTGCAGCGATGAAGGCAGCAAATCCTAGGACTCGAGAGGTCGTGACTCGACAGCGAAAAGCAGGCAAAAAACAACCGCTAGCTGAAAAACAGAGAAGACGTACTGGACAAGGAAGTGCAAGCCCGAAGAACTTAAAAATCAATTAGGGAAAACAAGTGGACACCTAATAGCCCGATGCTAAAAGGAATGAAACAGCCAGTCCAGAATACCTTAGACGGAAGAAAAAGAGCACACCCGGTCGGAAAACATAACCACAGTAACAAAGTAGACTAACCAAATACAAACCAACCCAGTTTGATATCTTGGGCTCAAACTAGTTTTATCATTTATCAACGTCTTTACTTTATACTACAACTCTTATACAATCACTTGTCAATAAAAATCTCATATTCGATCAACAACGGAATCGATCGAGTTGTATTTGTATCATCCCATATGAGGGGGATATATATATATATATATATATATATATATATATTTGCATATTAATATTCCTAACTCCAGAAAGCATGCATATGTGAATTAAATAAAATAGTATATATCAATCCCTGCTCCTTCCTAATAATTCGCTCAATTCTTGGGAATTTTTTTTTCACAAACAAAGCAAGAAGCTTTTATTCATCAACACATTACAGATTGTTACATTACAACATTCAAAAGACAGAGCGACGGACAATTAAACTTTGAACATGATTAAAACAAACTTAAAAATTAACAGACGTACGAAGGACGCAACTTTATTTATTATATATAATGCGACCTCGAGTGCAAGTAATTAATATATTTGATTCAGACCACACATGTACACCTTTAATTATACGTACGGTTTAGTACCCTGCTGGAGAACCACCTTTCCTTGGGTCACTAACAGTATTTAGAACTGTTACATTCGTTACTTGGTTATTGGTGGAGTTAACTGTAACCAAATCCTGGTACACCACGAACTGGCAAATAGCTCCTTCTCCGTCCCATTTTTCAAGTACATAACCCATGCCTTGTAGATAATCAAGTAAATTTTCGGAGACCTGGATATGAACTTGTGTGACTGTCGTGATATTCTCATAGAAAACCTTGTTTGGAAATAACTGCACATTTAAAAAGAGTTATATTTAGAAATTTTAATTTAAAAAAAATAAAAATTGAATCTGGGGTTGGAGTCTTTTGACTCTATCCACGTTATCAAATAAAAAAAAATTTGAATAAATGTATTTTCTGTGGCTCAGTAATTAAGGTTTATTTTAAGTATTCTGTAGAAGAAGTTTTTGGAAAGAAATTTACATCTAATTGAAATTCATGCTTAAATGAATGTTGGGGCAAAAATAAATAAATTACTTCTCATTTGTTTTACTTTTGTAACAAAATGAGTATAAAAAAAAAAACACTATCTAATACCGCTTGGAAATTTGTAAATTAGATATTAGCAAACCCCTTTAGAAATCTCTATACGATTATAACTTTTTGAAAGTAAATTTTTTGTCCAAAAAGAATATATGTTGGTGTATATCTCTAACCGGATCATAACATCTTGGACTGATGACCGAATCCAATGTGCGCATTTTAAGGCCAAAGTAATTCAAGAATACTTGAGTTACTGTTATAAGGGCTTAGAGCATCTCCAACCATACTAGCTAAAATGGCTAGCCAAATTGTTCAAATAGTGTTTTTGCCTAGTGAATTTGGCTAGCCATTTTGCTTTATCTCCAACCATGCTTCTTCCTTTATATTTTGCCTCTTGCTCTCTATTTTGCCTCTTCATGTTCATGGCTAGGCAAAATGCCTAGCCATATGCCTAACCGTTGGAGATGCAAATTAAGTGTGACTCTCCAAATATGGCTATGCCTCTTCATTTTGGCTAGCCGTTGGAGATGCTCTTAGGTTTGGACTTGGACTTTGACCGGGACTTGGGCTTGGGCTCGGAAAAAGTACACTAGGAATTGGATTTGGACTTAGACTTGGACTTTGACTGGGTAAAGGGCTTAGGTTTGGACTTGGACTTTGACCGGAACTTGGGCTTGGGCTTGAGCTTGGGTTTGGTCTTGGGGGGATTCTTACAACCCGAACTGAAATGGGGAGCAGCAGTACTAGGAAGAATACTTCAGTGACTAGCCACAAGGGTGACCATGGTGCTGCATAAAACAATTAATGCATTGTTACTATTGTTAATGGAAGCGCGCACCCAGCACATGCAAAATTATTTCTTTGATGCAATATATATGGAGACCGGAGAGATGGTCTATCTCATTAATTGTCTCTGTAGTCAACTGTTTCCTCTTTTAAAATAGAAAGGCAGTATTTGCTTAATTATGAGTTTTGTATGTACCGTTCTACATAGGGATTGGGATCCTCTAAGATACACAAAAAATAGTGAATGATTCACTACTTTTTTTCAAAACCATCCATCTTAAGATTTGATTTAAGTCAAATCGTTTTTTTGAAAAATCTTTCTTTCAAATCCATGCCACAATTTCCTAAATCTCTTTTCATCTGCCATACCATTTCCTCAAAAAGCTCCATATACTAAATATTTTTACACAATTGAGTTTCAAATCATGTTGTTCAAATTCACATTTTTTATTTTTTTATTTCTGTTTAAATTAACATGTTAATCCCTCAAAATAGCATCTCTATATTTTACATATAAGTTCTTTATATTCTTTTTTTAAAAAAATTTTTGGTAACAAAAAGAAGAAAAAAAAACAGAAGAATTAATCATCACTTTAAATAGCTTACATAAAGTAACACCATTTTATATATAGTTTGCACAACTATTAAAGCAAAATAAGTTGAAATAATGATCATATAGAAATGTCACAGAATCAAATAACAACAGTAGCAGAAGCTTATTCCAATTGAAAGAAAACCACGAGCTAAATTATGAAGTATCCTGAAGATCACACCATTGAATAATACCACGAGCTAAATAGTGACAAACTTAGCAGTTAATTTGTTTAATTCGCTAATTGTGAATTATTCGGGCTTTCGATAATAATTCAAGAAGTGCATTATTTAAACGCGAATTGGCGATTAAATTGCAAATTGATTTTGTAGCTGAATTCTTCGCGAATAATTCAAAATTTTGGTGAATTATTGGCGAACTTTGTTACTTACTGTGGTTATAGCTAATTATAACATAAGTTTTGATTTAATTATTTTTATAAATAAATAAATTATTATTTAGGTTTATGTATCCTTTAGTTTATCGTGGGGGCTTATTGTTGACTCCTACAAAATTGACGTCAGTTATTGAGAATAAGATGAAAAAATGAGATGAATAAGATTTGGTTCTCTTCCTCCTATTCACAAAGCAGTAATATCCTTTTTTTTCACTTTATTGAAATATTCTAGCTTACATCTCAATGTCAACTCTGTCTTTGTGGTCGTGCATGCAAATGATACCAGTTACATCCATTGTATTAGTTGTCATGGAGTCATGTACGTGGTTAGCAGTAAGTTCTTGTGCGACTACAAACATATCTCTGGACCAGTAAACAATACTACTTTATTTAATTTAGTAAGTAATTATATTTTTCTCCAGCTTATTGGACATGTATATTGCAAGCTAGTTTGCAATTGGGAGTCTCATATGATACGTACGTAGTTAAATAAATATAATATATTCTACTACATTGGAGTGTTGTGCTTAGAGCATCCACAGTGGTTTTCTATAATTCTCAATTTGCTATTTTTTAGCAAACGAAGCCCTGCAGTGGTTTTTCATTTTGCCATTTTTTAGCAAACTCTCCAAATCTGTTTCTCAAATTTGAGAAATGATTTGAGAATTCTTAAATTATAAAGGACGAGAAACGATTCCCCGTCTCTGAAATTTTAATATATTTTATTATGAACAGACGGCTTATCTTATACCGTCTGTTAAAATTTTTTTTTTTTTTAATTTAAAAACCGGGTCAGACGGGGTATGATTCCCCGTCTCTCACAAATTTGTTTTTAAACTTTTTTTTTTAAAGATTCCCCTCCTCAGACGGGGAATGTTTCCCATTTTTTTTCTTTGTGGGGTCCATTTTTTAAAGATTCCCCTATGACAAATAAGTGCGGCTGTGTGGGGTCCCATTTTTTTTTCTATTTTAAATAAAGGGACGGGGAATGATTCCCCGTCTCTCACTTAATTAAAAAAAATTTATTATCAAACGGTATATCTTGTTGGATGTATATGTATATTCTCAGTATAATAGGATAATATTGTGTATATTATTCTATGGGGCAACACGGGTTTACACGTGTTATGTATTAATTATTGGAACGGGTTGAGTGGGCTAAAAGCCCAGTACCCTAAACCCAGTCTAATCTCTATATAAGCTGGTCTAGAGGTAGTGCTCTGTGATATTCCAATACTGGTAAGCAGGGTATAATATCTTAAGCGGCTAGAGATTAACCTAACCCTAATTTTCCCAAATCAGTATTAACAATCTTAAGATATTAGCTTCTCACCTCCGACCAAAAGAACCCGACTTCTGCTACATCCAGACCACTGTGGGCACCGTCACTGTCGTCGTTCGACCTAGTCGCAGCCGCCTCCGACCACCGTGGGCGCCATCGCTGTGTGGTTCGATCAAGTCGCGGCCGCCTCCGACCACTGTGGGCGCCATCGCTGTCGTGGGTCGATCAAATCGATGCCTGCCGTCACGAGCGCAGCCGTCGCGGGCGCCTCCGTCACGAGCCCCGACGCTCCCCACGGCCAGCCACTGCCCCGATCGTCCTCCTTCTCCTCTTTCCCAATCGGAATTTGGGATTGTTCGAATTGGGGTTTTGGGGATGGAGAAGGAGAAGCAGGGATTTGGACTTGAGAGTTTTGGAGGAGAATCTGTTCGTCGGAATCCTCCCGCCGCCGCCGATGGGCGCGCCTCCGCCGCCGTCACCGTGCATCAACGCCTCATGGCGTCACCATCGCCGATGGTCGCCCCTCCCGTCGTTAATCAAATGGGTTTCGGGTATCACAAACCTTTCTTCCTCATTGCTGTTGATGGGTTCTGCTAGTCAGATCCAATAATAGGGAACCCGAAACAGAGTGATCCCATTGGCTCTTGATTGATGTTTGCTGTTTGGCTGTTTTGCTCTCTGGTTTGTGTTTGGTGTTTGGACTGTTGGAGCAGATCCATATTCAGATCCATCAGACCTGGATCAGATCTAAATTAAAGATAAGTTATCACCAAATTTAAATTGTTACTTAATTATTTGTTCGTATTAAGCATTGGTTAATTAAATGTAAATTTGAACAATTATTTTAGCTATGTGCTAAAAATCAAATATCCATTTTGATAAGTTAAATTATAGATGTTGACTATAAATTTGTATCTCCAATTAAATTGTTGTGAATTAGATAGTGCTAATAAGTCGTTTAATTGGCTAATCTTTAACAATTTGATGAATGTAGGAACTCCAAAGTTACTTACAAATTGTGTGTATTGGAGACGATGGATTTGCATCATGGTATGATAAGTCTGCACTACGCAGGTTTCTCCATCGAATTTGGAAAAACACTTCTAACTTGAAGTGTCGGTATGATTTATTTTAACCTCTTAGTAATTTTATGTGATGAATGTGTTAACGTTTTGTACGTTTGATCACATGATTGAGAGTTTTAGATCATAGTTATTCTCGCTTTGAAAACTAGCATGTTTAGGATTGTTAAGTATTTTATCATACTATGTGTATAGATATTTTGACAAATCCATTGTTTGCAGTTTGTGTGAGATTATATATTTGCTTCTCTAATAATTAAAATTTTTGGTATAAGATCTATAACAAATGTCCGTAACTTAGATAGGAGCATTCTGTAATGCAGAATATGACTCCATTATTTACGGTTTTGTTCTTTATCATTCATTATACTGTGTATGCAAAATTGAATTATAAAATATGGGTCATTATCTCACTTAGTGTTTCGAAGATGATGAAGAACGAATAAAGAAAATTATAGCTCAATTTGTTTGAGCACGTGGACATTGTTAGAATCACTAGAGAAAGCAAACAACTTTGTAAAATGTGATAGAGTAATCTTGTATTAGCTCTTATAATGTGCTTACATTGTCAATCGCATATATAAGTAGAGTTTAACAAATGAAACAATTAATAATAATAGTTCTAATTATGTTCTCGAACCTAGCATAATTGACTAGGATTTAAGAAATATATATTCAATTGTCTGTGAGAAAATGTGATCTAATTATCAAAACTGTGGGGAAACGGAGTTAAAAAGCTATTGAGTCAAAAGCTTTAACATCCAAGTTGTTTTGAAATTTAGAATCACTGTGGACTATATATTAATTTGTTTGTTCTTGTTAAAACTCATAACTCTGCTAAATGACACTCCATTAAATATGACAAATATGAAAGTTGTGCTCAGATTATGATCACTAGAAAATCATTTAGTATGGTCTCTAGGATCACACAATTTCTTGAACCAATATATTCTGATTTTTGAGATCTCAGTAGTGTTGTGACTAGATGAGACGATTGTGGGTCAGAAGTATTTAATCGCTTTTGTAGATGATTAATATAAGTCTGTCATATATATGAAGAATGAGGCACTTATTATTCTTAATAAATTAAAATCCAGTTAAATGCCAAAAAATCAAGGATTCAGTGTTGATGGAGGTGGTGAATATGTTTAACAACTTTAGAGAAATGTTGCTTTAGGCATAATCTCTACTGCACTCTACTTACAACAATCAAACAGTATTGATAAAAGTTAGAATCAAACTCTTAGTGAAATGTTGAATTCTATATTATTAACTGTTGTTTGATGTTGTATTGTTAATCATATCTCTAAATGTGTTACTACACTCTAAATTGAATACACCTTGTAGATCAAGGCATGAAAACACAAATATTTTTGTTAAAGTGAAATTTTGTGTTGTGATACTTATGTTAGAATACATAACCCTAGAAGGCCTAAAGTAGGACCTACAACAGATATTTGTGTGTTTAGAAAGCGCAGAATGTAGTTCGGTGGACAGATGTTGGATCTATCTAATTTGTATTAGAAGAATCTAGACTTGCAGAGTTCTTTGAGGATGTGTTCATCAAAGATAAATGTATGAAATAATTTAGTCATACATACATGCTCAATGATTCACAGTTGGAATCAAGAACTAGTCTTACTAACACTTAAAAACCTGAATGACAAATAAGCTAAAAAGAGTTTTAGTAGACAGTGAGATGATTATGTGTCATACAATAATACTTCAATTTAGTTTATCTGCCGAAAGAGGCTAAGACTATAGTAAGTAAGTGGGGTTTTATAGAAGAAACTTAATTTTGATTGTTCAGTAGCAATCTTACTGCTTTTTAGTAGCCAACAGATTGACTGAAAAATGGGGTAGATTTATTTGATGTCTACTCACATGTTTGTCATATTGCTACAATAAGTATTCTATTGAAAATTTTGTCATTCATAAAAGATATTTAAAAGTTTTGTACTTGATATTTTGTGCTGAACAATTTTGTACTGGAAAGTTTTGGACTAATATGTTTAGTGAACAAGATTTACAATTTAGTAAAATCATTGTATGCTTTGAAACATGTAATATAGCTATCGTATAAATAATTTGACAAATTTCTTAAAGAGCCTAGTATATGAATCAAGTAATTCAGATCAGTGCCTTTAACTTTGTGGTGTGTCAAATATAATGGCTATTATTTACTTGGTTTTATTGACATGATTGTTGATTGGAAGTGACATCTCTATTATAAATAGAGTTAAAATTGTGCTATCCAAATAAATTTAGCACCTAAGTGGTGTGGACACCATATTATGTATAAGGGTGAGTTTTGGTTGGCAAGGGATAACCCTTAGGCAAACTCGATAAATCAATAATGTGTTTCAAAAGTGGGGATATAGTAATCGAAAGTGTGTTTTGAAACACCTTATAATTATGATACAAAGGTTGACACCTTGTGAGGGTGCAACTATGAGACAAGTAAATCATTCTAAAAGAATTGAAAGTCTCGTGTATACAAAGATCTGCACTAGAATAGACATAGCCTTTGAGGTAGGTATGATCTGCAGATTTACTAATAATCCCATATACATTTGAGTGCCCTTAAGAGGCTAATGAGATACCTGAGTGGTACTCAAGAGTTTGCTTTGTGCTACTCAAAGTTTAGTGAAAGTCGACAAATAGTGGATATGTGTTCGCACTAGGAGGAGAAGAAAAATTATGGAGATTAATAGGCAAACAAGTGTTGCGTTCTCATCCAAGAAATCAGACCTCTATGTGTTATCCTCTGCAGGGGAAGAGGCTGAGTGGATTGAATAACTTATTGCTAATCATCCATTTGAGAAGTTTAATGTAAATTCTCAATTCTGTTATGCGACTATCAAGCTATAATGCACTGTAGCTCATAACTCACTCTATAATAGTAAGAAGAGTATATTAAGGTTGAAAGAAGCCTAGTTGAACTTTCTCATAGATAAAGTGCAATTGTGACAAGTATGGCCAATGCTCTTGCTAAGAGACTTGAAAGTGATCTAATTATCAAAACTGTGGGGGAAATAGAGTTAAAAGCTATTGAGTCAAAAGCTTTAACATCCAAGTTGTTTTGAAATTTAGAATCCAATTGGAGCCATAGAGAAGTTCAAACTGAAGCATCAATTTTAGACAGTTGACATGCTTTAGATAATTTGAAAAGTTCTATGTAAATTCTGTTAATATATAATTTCATTCCAATTTTGATGATACTATATATTTTCATAATTTACTTAGAAACATCTCATTATTCTAAAAGAAAGCATGAAAACTTGTCGATGTGTTTCCGATGTTTAGAATGGTTGTTATATCATTCCAATTCTGATGATATAACTCTTTTATGGATTCATGTTTCATTCCAATTTTGATGATTCAGAATTAACCGTAATTGATTTGACTATTCCATCATTCCAATATGAAACATAGTATAGTTCTTGTGTAGAAACTATAATAGTTCTTGTTCTTTATTTTGTTAAAGAAACTTGATTGTGATGCTTGCGTTACATTTTGCTAAGCTATCGTTGAATTGTACTAAGTTCTTTAGTAGAACCAGATACTTTATGAAATTTGCTAGAATTCTTAGAGATGTGTCTCTTGATATTCTTGTTTTCAATAAGCTAGCAAAGATGGAGGAGTTGAATCTGTCAACATAGATTTCAAAATAATGATTTGCTCAAAATGGAGGAGTAAACATAAAGCTGCTTGCAAGGATATAGTTTTGGTTTATTTATCGAAAGAATAAATTTGCTACTTGCTTGATAAAACTTCTGTTGAGTTTAAGACTCTTGTGTTCATGAGCTTAAAACTCATATTTTGTTCTTGAAGTTTATTTGCTTTGGTTGATTTTGAAACTATGACAGTTTCTCTAGTTGGTTTAGTCATTGTGAACTATTCTGTTTTGATATGGTTTTAGAACTATTTGATTATTTTGGTTTAGTCATATTTGAACTATTCAAGTTATAATTAATTTAGTCTATTATCCATGTTCTTTATGATTCAATAATGTTTGAATCTTTGTGATCCAATATTATTACATTGCTTAGCCTAATATATTGATAATATAGGAGGAGATTGTTGGATGTATATGTATATTCTCAGTATAATAGGATAATATTGTGTATATTATTCTATGGGGCAACACGGGTTTACACGTGTTATTTATTAATTATTGGAACGGGTTGAGTGGGCTAAAAGCCCAGTACCCTAAACCCAGTCTAATCTCTATATAAGCTGGTCTAGAGGTAGTGCTCTGTGATATTCCAATACTGATAAGCAGGGTATAATATCTTAAGCGGCTAGAGATTAACCTAACCCTAATTTTCCCAAATCAGTATTAACATATCTTATACCGTCCCATGCCTTTTTTTAAAAAAAAAAGAGAGGGACGGGATATCATATCCCGTCTCTAAGGAAAATGAGAAAGATTTAGCAAAGCATCACTGCACGATCCTACGCTATATGCTATTACTGTAGATGTCATTTTTTAGAATATGAGAAACACCACTGTGGATGCTCTTACATAGCTAATGTGTGTCTGTGTGCGGGTGTGAGAAAGAGAGAGCGCGCGCGCGCGCTCTCACCAGCCATGCTACGAGAGGAGTGCCTCCTTCTGGTTGCTGTGTGGAGAATCCGCTGCATGTATGCTCTTAAGGTCCACGACTACAGATGCTCTTAAGGTCCTTTTATAGGCCAATTCTGTAGGAGTAGGACCCACTAATGTATGGACTGTGTATGATTGCCTAGAACTTTCATTGTCTATAGACTGTATTGAACATTATTATAATTATTATTATCAAAAAATAATAATTATATATTCCAATTCTATCACTATCAGGGAACGTTCATGATTTTCACGAATGAGTTTATTCTCACGCTCTTCCTTTCATGTATGCACCTAGAAATAGAAGAATTTTTTTCCAAACTGCCCCACTTTTGAAAGTTTTTTCCAAACCATCCTACGTTTTTTTTTATTCCCAAACCATCCTACTCGGTCTTTGAAAGACCGAGTCTAGTATAAACTAGCACGGTCTTTCAAAGACCGAGTCTTGCACTTCGAAAAATCGAAGAGCAAGACTCGGTCTTTGAAAGACTTTCGAAGTGCAAGACTCGGTCTTTGAAAGTCCGCGCTAGTTTATACTAGACTCGGTCTTTCACTTTGAAAAATCCTCGAGTCTTGCACTTCGAAAAGTCAAAAAGCAAGACTCGGTCTTTGAAAGACCGCGCTACTTTATACTAGACTCGGTCTTTCTTAGACTTTGGGGGTTTCAATTGCGCAGATCTCCTTTCTTCTTCTTCTAGACTTTATTTACTTTTCGACTTTTTTTCTTCTTCTCTCTATCCCTCAACGAAACCCATCGCCCCCTAGCCAATTTTGTAGTCGATTTCCCCTTAATTCGATTGATACACTCCTTTCTTCTTCTTCTCTCTCTCTACTTTACTCTATTCTATTTCTCTAACTCATCTTCCTAAATCTAGGGCGACCTCCTACCCACAAAATGTCATCTCAATCTAAATATATTTACCAATTCTTTCCTAACCCTCTTACCTTCCACTATAAAAATCCTAAACCCAGCTTTTGAAAGATCCATATTTTGGATTTTTGCTAAATTTGAAGAGGATAGCAACTTCAACTCTTTTACCCAAATATCTACGACCCTATCCTTGAAGCTTGTGAAGGTATGATGAATATTGGCCTTTAATTTTCTACCCTTTTTTATAGATTTTGTTTGTGGTTAGATAATAACTCGTATATTCGTATAAATATACGTTAGTATAGATCTTGAGATTCCTATTTGGTTATACTTTGGTGGTGAAATAATTCGTGATCCAAATATTGGTAGTTGCTATAGTGTGTTGGATCCGGAAATAGTTTGGGTACCTCGTAGCATTACATTTGCAGAAGTAGTTGAGAAAATTTATGAAGTCACTAATTGGGATAGAAATCAATAGAATGTGAAAATTTTAGCTCGATACGCAGCAGGTAGAGGAGATGGTCAGTATTTTATGACAGTGTCCGTATCTACTGATAATGCGCTGAAGTCAATGATTGCTAGGACATTTGATCCCAATTGTACTTGGTCTGTATTAGAGTTATATATTCAGCAAATTCAAATTCTGAATGCCCAGCCACATAATATTGCCAGTTCAAGCTTCATTAAGAAGAAACACAAATATATATAGATCCATTATCTTTAGCTATTGAAGAAAACAAATCTTGACGATCACTATCAGAGAGCCTACTTGTAAATTGTAATGTAGGAACACAAGTTTAGGCAGATTAAAAAGCCGAAAGTTAGATACTTAACGAGGAAAATTCATGAATATTTGAAATTAACAGAGAGAATTATCATGTTCCATCATGTAAGCAAGCAATGAATGAAAGAATGCTTTTGAATGTAGTTGCATATAAAAGACTGAAAGTGAACAAAGAGAGGGCCTGTTAATGGTTTTAATTTAGAATATCATAGAAACCAGTAATTCTAGCGTACTACGAATGCACATCTATGTAACTTGTGGGAAACCTCCCATGTATTAAGGAGTTAACGCAAATAATTTCCTACATTTTCAGTCACTGAAAAATGTGAGTAAGTTACCTCACTGACCCACTTTCCAAAAATATATACTAAACTAACCACTTCCAAAATTATTTACCAAAATAATCCACTTATTAAAATAATTTAAAATAAAATTTTACATACAACCCGTTTCTCAAATCTAATTATTTCTAAACCCAAATAAATAATATATTTAAACTGGAGAACACGCAAAAATAAAGCAACTAATACCTTTCAAAATTTAAAATGCGACAAGCTGATTAAAGATAACAAAACATAAACATATAACCGATAAGTAAATATCAAAATATTTAGTAATAACAAGTAGAATAACTGAAAAGTTACCCAAAGAAATACAGATAAATAGCATACAAGATATTAGATTATAGAAACGAAGAAGTAAGTGCATATGTGGTCGTTCCCTTTTTTTCCAAAATTTGGAAAATATAGGGAACTACATACTGTAGTCGTTCCCTATATTTCCAAAATTTGAAAAAAATGCTACAGTAACCGTCTATATTTGAGAGAAGATATAGGAAATCCTCAAATATAGAAATCGCAAGATCATCTTGTGACCGTTCTAAAAAAATTGTCTCGGACACAAGATAATTTTGCGTTCGAAGAATAATTTTTTTTTTTTTTTTTTTTTAAATTGTCGGAGGCAAGATGATCTTACTTGGGATCAAATATTTTTAAAATTGATTTTGCGTCTGACAAGAAAAAAAATTCGGCTAAATTAATCGGACGCAAGAACATCTTGCATCTGATCGATATTAAAAAGGAAGGATTGGGGGGGGGGGGGGGGGGGGGGACCAAGAACGCAACATCATGTTGTGTCCCAAAAATTTTCCCCTAATTTGGTCAATTTAATTTCTATGGATTATACCATATAGGATTATCTATGCATAAAAGTTAATTTGAGATTGCTTTGATTATTTGATCAAGGAATGAGATGGAATGGGCCTATAAAAATTATTATGTGTTACTATGTGTACAAAAAAAATTATATAAATGTTTTGGATTTTTTTTTAACCAACGTCTGAGATAAAAAATAAAACAATCATCTACCGTTGAACCAAATTTTGGGTTTCAACGACTATAACCCAACTCAAAATTCCTATTTCTAAAAGCCAAAATTTGAAAATTTTTAGTCTAACGACTACAGATGCTCTAAGGTTGTATGACCAACACCTACTAGCACACAAGATATTAAAGTATAAGAATTAAGTTGGTATGGAAAATATTTCAAAAGTAGAACCATCAATATATAAATTAACTTCAAAATTAGGATTAGAAATTAATATGATAAATATCCAAGAATTAGAGAAAAAATACAATGGCCCAGAAAATTGTAAGAGATATAAGTGAAGAATTAAAATTATAAATAAGAACATAAAATAATTAAGTAAATATATAGCAGATGACACTGAGGAAGAATTAGACATAACATACGAAGTTATAAAAGAGTTAAAAGCTATAACAAAACAAAATATAAATATTTTAGAAATAGAAGATTTAATGACAAATTTTAATTAAGAGGAAGTAGAAAAGTCCTTAAGGAATCTAAATATAACAAACGAAGAAAAAAAAGAGGATTAAGAAGAAGACAATACTGTCCTACTTTAAGAAGAAGAGCCTTACCTATTAACCTTTTCTCTTGCTGGAATTCCCCCTCTGTTCCGCCTAGATTTAGGAAGGGTTGGCTTTTCTCTGTCCATATCATTTTGTGGATTATATGGAGAGAAAGGAACCGTAGGTTATTCTCGCACAAAGCAGACTCTATTGTTTCGCTTATTGAAGAATTCGTTTATCTTTTCAAGTTTTGGTCTTCTCAACTGAAAGAAGACGAAAGACTGTCCTACTTCTATCATCGATTGAATGATTCCATTATTGTTCTCTCGAACCTTAACGCTTTATGATTATTATCTTGCTTTTCTTGTTTGGTTTTTTCTGTTCGGAGCCTTTTTTCCTCTGGTTTTTCATGTGTTGGTCGCGGTAGTTTAATTTGTTCAGCTTTATTTTCTATGGTTTGTCACTCTGTTGCTCCTTTTATGCAGGTTTAAGCTTTGGATTATCCTCCCTGCCTTCAAGGCTCTCTTTTGGCTTTGGTCTCCCGATGTGGATTGCTAGCTTCTTTAGCGTTCAGCTTCTTTATTTTGCGGCTGGGCTCTGAATCGGGTCTGCTTTGGTTTTTTGCTAGATGTTCTTGTGCTTGTGTTCGGCAGGTTATTTGCTTCTGCAGCTCCTCTTTTGGGGTGTATAGTTTGTGTTATGTCTTTGTGTGCTTATTGTAGGAGGGTGAGCGCAAATTACTATTAGCGTTCTATCTCTTGTTTTAAGTTACTGTTTGGATTTGCAGCTACTGTGTTTCTCTGTCTATGTTTATTTCTACTGCTTGATAGTAGTGTTTTCTTACCCTTATGTTGCTTTTCATCGATGCTGCATTCATCCCTTTGTTTCTTTTGTGGCTGGATGGTACTTCGAGATTTATTTTTTCGGCACCTTTTGGTGCTTGCTGTGCTTGTTGTTGGTCTATGGTTTCATTGCCCTATTCTTTGTCAGATTGGGGATGACGGGCTCCTGGCAGTATTGACTCTGGCTTGTAGTCTCGACTGTTTGTTTCACCCAGTATTTTTTTCCGGATTGGGCATGTTACTGCTACTGGCTCAGGGGGTCTTTGATCCCCTTTCTGCTATGTTGTGTTGGGCCGGTTCAGTTTCTGGTGGTTTGCCGCATGAGGCATCTCCTTCTCCGACGAGTGTGATGACTTCTGTTGCTCCTTTCCCCTTGCCAGCTCTGATCGTGTGTCTCCTTGGTGCGTTCGTGACTCCAGCCCGCTCGGTTGTCGTCTTCGCGTTCGTTGGCCTCCCGACCCTCGGATGCCTGGGTTATATTTAGGGGATTTTGCGTCGGAGTTCTGATCCCGTTTCAGCTAGCGTCCTCTATTATTTGTATATTCCTGTATTGCTCTATTGTTCCCCATTTTCTCCTCTCGATTGTTGCAGTGTCTGCGATTATTGTATGCTGCTCGCGTTTTACTTCTTGTAAAACCCTTTTACTGAGTTTTGTACTGTACTTTACGATTTATTAATATATTTTTTGATCCGGCTGGAGTCTTTCGACTCTATCCGATTACGTCAAAAGAAGAAGACAATACTATGACAAAACCTAAAGAAAATACAACTAATATGTACAAATATTTAAAACCACCACCTAATAAAAGACCTTATCCTAGTCATATACCATGGAAATGCCAAAGTAGAGAGCAATCATTCAGGGAAAAAAGAAAGAAAAAAAATCCCAAGAAATGAACCCGCCGAACATTACAAAAAAGAAATAGCAGAAAATGGAGAATGACTAGATTTAGACTATATAAACGATGTAGATAGAACAATAAAAGAATGAGTAAAATCATCCTTAATAGTAGGGTTTAAACAAAATCACTCAGGAAATACATTCAAAAAATTTATAGGAGTAACCTTCATAGGAGTAGTAACAAAATGGTGGAATGAACTAACAAAAGAATAGAGAAATAACATCAGAAAATCAAGACCAGTTGATGACAAAGGAACATAAGAATACTCAGCACAACAAATCTTAGAACTAAAAGAAATAATTATAATTTACGATATAACAATAAGAACATAATTTAGTGTCTATATAGAAAAAACCAAGTAAGATGGAGACTAAGGAATCTAGAAATATGTAACATGTGTTATTTTGACAATTACACTTGTGAATACAGAGAATATTTCCAAGAAGCTATTTCACAAAAGAAGAAAAGATTCCAATCTTAAACCCATTTTTCCTAAAACTAAAAGATCCCTGAAGTATAAACCTATGTAGGGCATACATAAATGAGAAAGTGAAACCAGAAATAAATATTTTAGGATATAGAACACAATTTGTAAACGATTATAAGCATAAAGTATGCCAAGAAGGTAGATCAACTATAAAATACTATAGAACATATCAACAAAGAATGTGTTGTGAAGATGCAAAACCAAATCATTGGGGTTGTAATAATAGATACTAGTATAATGTACGTGCGATGCACGTCTAAAAAAATTAAAGTCATCAAATTAAATGAATATATATCGAATAAGAAAAAAAAAGTTTATATTTGAATGTTTTGATTTGGGATACACATGCGGTGCACATTTATATTTGTTTTGATATAGTTTGTGCGTGTAGTAGATGTGTTTATATAGTTACAAAGTTAGGGTTTGTTTGTTACAAACCCCAACTCTCCAATTAAAATAGTAAAGATAATTATACAAAAAGACGTAAAAGCAAAATGCACAAATATAAACCAAAATATAGAAAAAAATTTATGAAATATAGAATACCCTATAAAAAGTAATTCAGGGAAAAAAATTAAGATAAAAAATATCTGAAAAATCCAAGAAAATGTAATTGTTATATATGTGAAGAAATAAGACATATACCACCAAACTGTCCTATAGAAATGAAGAAAAAAAATGTAAAATACATAGAGAAGAAACTGAATAAATGTATTACATAAACTATGAACTCGTAGAATATGAAGAAGAATGGTCAGAAAGAAGTGAAAATTAGACAATAAAGGTAATGGAAAAAGATAGTGGAAGCAGTGAGAATGAAATAGAAGAATATGAAATAAATATGATAACAGCTATAATATAAATACAGATAACTTTAAATTAAAACAACTATCTCGAAAAATTATAAGATACAAACTAGCTAGAGATAATTCTGAAATGACCATACCAAATTATATAGAATTTGACTTTAACAAAGTAAAAGAAATTTCTAAAGGAAAAACAATACAAATAATGTTTGTCAAAAGATAGATAGAAATAGAATACTATGACAATGGTGAATAAAACAAACAAATAGCTCTTGTGGATACAAGAGCCAAATTCACATATTAAACAAACAAATATAATAACAACGGAATCAATACCATTAGAAAACTCATATTACTATTTGGACTACTATAACAATAAACATCCAATTGTCCATAAAATAATATTACCACTAAAAATAAATGGCAGAAATGAAATACTTTTACATCTACATGTAGATCTAAAACACAATGTTAGTGAGATGTTATTAGGAAATGACTTCATTACAACTGTAAAACCATATTAAATACAAGAAAAAATAACAATAATAGTAAATAATAAAAGTATAGTAATAAATAGCATATTTCCTAAATGAATCAATTACGAGCAACAAAGAATACATTATAAATGCAAATAGAATTTGCTTACGAATGATTCAAATCAAGAAACTACCACAGTTTGATAGACATTGGAGTAAGAACAAACTTACGCAGTGAAAATATATTACCAAAACGGAAATAAGATGGAAATAATTAAAAACCAATTACTATATTGACATGAAAAAGCATTATACTTGACAAATACAAACAAAATATTACGATACAAGTAAAAAATTACGTCATAAATATATCATTAATATACCAATTTGATGACATGAATAATGATGTATTATTAGGGAACGACTTTTTACACAATATTATCCTATGACTATATCACAGAGAACTGTTATATTCACAACTTCTTGTAAACACCAAGTAGTAGCAATTAGAATAACACAACCTTATACTTGAACAGACTTACCACACATTAGATTTTCTTCAACCAAGCGTGGTGAATATAAGTATTTGCCAAACTAGAATACGGCAAGTCCATGAAATAATTACACAATAAATTTTACAAAAAAAGAAAACAACCTGCGTGGAGAAGACCATTTAGCAAAATGGCACTTAAGTAAACCCACAGCTCATATAGAGCTAATAGATATGAACAAAATAATAAAAGTTAGTCCTATAAGATATACTCCAACAAATTTAGAACAATTCAACATACATATAAAAGAACTAATGGAAAATAATTACATAAGAAAATTACAGAGTCCACATTCATCACCAGCATTCACAGTAAAAAAAACTTACAAGAAAAAAGAGGTCAATCTGGAATGGTAGTAAATTATAAGGAATTAAATAAAAATACTAAAAGATTTGAATATCCACTACCAGATATGCGGATACTACTAAATACAGTAAGAACAAGAAAATTTTAATCAAAATTCGATTGCAAATTTGTGTTTTACCATGTAAAACTGATAGAAGAATCGAATAAATAACATCATTCAATATACCACAAGGATTTTATGAATGGAACGTATTACATTTAGGATATAGAAATAGTCCATGAGTATTTTAAGAATATATGTAATGGATAAAATATTTGAAAATTAAAATAATTTTGTACTTGTATATGTAGACAATATTCTAATAGGATCCGTGTTGCTGCTTTTTTAGTGTGAGAGCAAATAGATGATGTGAATTATTTTCAAAACAATAAAGAACTGACCTTTAATTTTCATCGATATTGACTATTTCCAACTTATCTTGACTTCTGAATTTGACGAGTTTGAACAATTGGATTTTATCTGAATGCTGACGTTTGCTCCAATTGACCTGCAAAAGTCTGAAACACCTGAGTTGGCATCGACGATAGACCCTCCGATGCTCAAGTCAGAACTCAGAAATATATGAGAAGATTTTAGTGGAAAAATACTGATTACTTAATTCTTGTGGAGATCATGGGGTATTTATAGTCACTTTGGGGACCAATTTCAAGATATTGATTTTTCTCTACTTCCCGGTGTTTTGATAAGGTTGGTTACTTTCTTCTTCATGAAGATATAGATTTAGGAATCATCTCTTGGTGGAGAGATAAGGATTTAAACTGTATTTTATGAATAATTATGAGTTTAAAATGATTTTTAGATAATTATGAACTTCTCCATGTTGTGCCATTATGACAACCCAATTTGACAAATCTGTTTTGGATAGCTGGGCTTGAAAGAGTCCCAACTTCTTTTTGCAGACCTTTTTTTGGTGAAATTTACCATTTTACCCCTAAGAGCTTTAAAATTCATGCCCGATTTGAATAGTCCTGATTTGGTTCTATTTTTATCCATATCACAAGGCCCCCATTCCTAAAAACTAAATTTTACGGTCTTTGAGGAGTAGTTCATATGTTTTTAATGGTTTATAGAATTTATCAAAGTTTTCGAAGACATTTGAATCTTGCTCGGAGTGTAACGGTTTTATTTTGAGTTAGTAAAATACCATTAATTATTTTAGAATTTTCTGGACTTTTTTTACTTTTCCAGATTTCTCTGATTTTTTTTTTCAATTTTTAATAATTTTTCAAAATTTTTATTCAATTTCCTAATTTTTAATTAATTTTCAAATTTTTGATTGATTATTTTCAATTTATAATTACTTTTTCAAAATTTTAAAATATTTTCCAAATTAATAATTATTTTTAGAATTTTTAATAAATTAATTCAAAATTTTAACTATTTTTCTAGAATTTTTAAATAATTAATTCAGTTTAATAATTAAATAAAGGAATTAAAACAATACCTGATGATGTGGACGGATCAGAGACGTCGATCGCTGGCATGCTCACATGCTGAGGAGATCGGATGGTGGAGATCTTCCCCCACCTTGCCCGGTGCCACCCTTACCCAGTGCAAAGTGTCGGGTACACACGTGAGGAGATCTGAGCCTTCGATCACCATAGGCACACTGATTGAGGACATCGGATGGCCCACGTGGTACCTCACACACGTGTTACCCGGTGTGGTGCCAAATATGGCGCCACGTTAGCATTGACCGGTCAAACTAATTTTTCTTCTTCTTCTTCTCTGGTGGCGACACATGTCACTTGCCCCGCCTTCTTTTTTTTTCTTTTTCTTTTCCTTCTTGGTCCTTTGGGCTTTTCTTTCCCCTTTTTTTTGATGGGCTTTGCCATGATAGGGTCCTTTTCCCCTCTTTCTTCTTCTCTACCTTTTTTGTTTTTTTATGGGATTTCCCGTCATCGGAGGTCCAAATTTATTTATTTTTAAGCTAGTTTTTCTACTCGGATATCTGCATGTAGCTGTAGTATAACGAGCTTTCTCGGTGCTATAAATATCCGATTGGAGCGTGTGACCCCTTATTTTGAAGGTGACTCGAAGATCTACACTTCCTCTTCAGAAGGTAGCTAAGGAATCATCTGTCTTTAAGGGTGATAACATGCATTTGCCTCTGTGAAGTTGAGAAGAGCTTCTGCGCCGGGGATGTATGAAGAAGAATTTCACCCTCGGGGAGCTACGAAGAGAAGCTTTGGTCCCGGTGGGCTAAGAAGAAGAGCTCCGCCATGAATGAGCTATGGAAAAGGGCTTCGTAAGACTTTTGGGAGGAGCCATTCGGGAAGCGAGTATAGGGAGCAGTTCTAGAATGAGTTGAGCTCCGAACTGGCTTGTGGAAGAAGTAGACCACTCAGGAGGTGAGCGGGATGAAGGACCTAATCCCTCTAGGGGAGAGTCGTTCAGTAGGCAAGTTTGGGGAGCACCGCTAGACGAGTTGGGCTCTAAACTAGTTGTTCACGAAGATGACCGCTCAAGAAGCGAGCAAGTTAAAGCGTATCGCCGGGCTCTAGGAGAGAGACATTTGGGAAGTGAGTTTAGGGAGAAGCTCTAGGAACGAGTTGAGATTCTAACTCGTTGTGGAATAAGAAGGTCACTCGGGAGGCGAGCAGAGTACCGAACTCATCATTTAGGGTGAACGAGTTGTTGAGAGGAGCTTGGACGATGGGATTTTCCCCAAGGAGGGACGAAGATGAGCTTTTGCCCCCGAGGAGCTTTGCCCACGAGGAGCTATGAGGAGAAGCTTCACTCCCGATGAGCTAAGTGCCTATGCTGGAGGGTTGATATGGATTTTCCAAACATTTTTGTCTCGACTCTTGCTCTCTTGGTGTTGCAGCTCATGCTATGAGTCCGTAAGTTGGGAAAGTGGCTCTAGTGACGATATAGACTTCGGACTTAGTGCTTTCTAGTTGACAAGTTGTAGAGGTAGTCCTAGCGGATGTGGTGGACTCTGAGCTTGCCATTTGAGAGTTAGCAAGCTGTGGGAGAAGTTCTAGAGGGAATGTGGACTCCAAACTTGTTGATACTTAAATGAGTTTTGGGCGGCAAGCTTTAGGAGGAGCTCCAGAGGAGAGGTGGACTCTGAACTTGTTGCTTGGATTCGGCAAGCTTTAGGAGCAGCTCCAGAGGAGAGGTGGACTCCAAACTTGCTGAGAGTTGACCAACTTTTGGGAGAAGCTCTATAGGAGTGGCTAGACTCATAATTGTTGTTTGATGGAGGTAACGAGTTGTAGGGGTTTTCTCGAGTGGCATCTTAGACTCCAAACTTGACATGCTCACAAGTTTGCATGGAGTGGTTTTTTTGCCATGGTTAAGGACTCTGAGCCCATTTTCTGGGTACCAACAAGTTGTGGGAGCATATCATCATGCGAGTCAAGCTGCTATCTAACTGTGGGCAAGTATATAGGGAGACTATAACTTTGAAGGTATGGACTCCAAACCGGTTGTACCCTCATTTTTCCCAGTCAAGGGAGTAGCTCAGGGGGAGCCAATCCCATAACCTGGCTTATTGGGGGAGTTTTCGGTAAGCATTGCTTAGGGTTTAGTTTGCAACCATACTTGGGGGAGAAAACAAGTTTGCGAAGAGTCACCTCAGCGGCGAATCGAACTCCAAACTTTACATGCCCATAAGTATGGTTGGAGTGGGTTTCAGCTGCAATTGTGGACTCCGAAAAAGTTGGCTTTGGGGGTAACGCATTGTGGGAGCAGATCGAATGGCGAGTCATGCTTTGAACCTACTTATGTGTAGATTGCTAGAGCGGCATGCGAGCCATGATCATGGACTCCGACAACGTTTTAAGTGCCAACTAATTTTGAGAGTATGCCACAAGTTGAGTCATACCTCTCACCTTTCTTGCTTGGCAAGTAGGTGGAGAGATTTCAACCCAAGAGCGTGGACTCGGCACAAGCTATACCTTCGTTTATCCAAGTGAGATGGGTGTTCAAACTCTTGACTTGACATCAAGAGAGTTTGTAAGCCAATGAGTCTTCGGTGTAGTTAGGTTAGAGGAGTTGGACACCTGACTCACTGTGTGCTTTTGAATTTCTATAGTATAAGAGATTAACGATTTGTGGGAGCGGCTTTAGCTAGACTCCGAACCCATTTTTTAGCTAATGAGTTGTTGGTGTATCTCGAATGAGAGGCTGAGAACCAAATTCATTGTCTAGAGTGGATTAGTTGTTGGTGTAGCTCATATGAGGAACAGAGCACAGAACTCATTGCTTTGATTAGGAGAGTAGTATAAGAATTTTTGAAAGAAAATGCTAAAGTTTTTATTAAAAAGATGAACTAGTCGGTTACTTTGGTTGCACACCTTTATTACAAGTTCTAAACTATATGGCTACTTCAATTGCCAGCCTTTATTACATATTGTGATCATTATAAGTATCGAACGCTATTACATGTTTGAACTAAGGGGACCTAGAGGAGAGTATTAAGTACTCTCGCTGAACTTCAAGAGGTGCTCAGCATTTCGAGTTCTCGATATCCCCCCCCCCCCCCAAGACTTCAAATTGATAGGCACTTGGACAGACAACTTTCGGAGACTTTGTATGGTCCTTGTTCTCACAGATATGCTTAACAATTGGTGCTTTGAGTTGGGGGGAGAATCTCTTACTCACACGTAAGCTCTTAGTCTCATCAAGTTTGAAGCAAGGGGTCTCTTCGAGGTCATCAACTGGCTATGAGGCGTAGTGGTTTTTATTTTGGGAAAGCTCCATACATCGAGGGTCAGGACCAAGCCCCCCACTGTAACGGTGCAACATGCTTAGGCTTCTGCTTGGCTTCCTTTCTTCCCCTACCCCGAAGGATGTGGAAAGCTGAAGGTATAGCATGGAGAGCTGCGAGGCCGGTACGGCCAAGGATAGCATTATAGACGGCCTTCATGTTGACGACCATAAAGTTCATGGCCTTGGTTTGAGAGGATGGGACCTTAGCTGCAGTTACATCTAGTGTGAGTACTACATCTATCTAAACGGGTACTCCGGAGAAGCCATGTAGAGTATGTCCTACGGGCTTGAGGCGGTCTCGGTAGAGCTTAAGCTTTTCGAATGCATCTGGGAAGAGTATGTTTACTGCGCTTTCGTTGTTAACTAGGATGCGATGCACCTCATAATTTTTCATATCTAGGCTGACGACTAGTGCATCGCATTGAGGTGTTCGGACACCCTCAAAGTTCTGGTCTGAGAAAGTCACTAGGATTCCTAAGCCTTTAGCATGGGAAACGTTATGCATTGAGTTTACTTCCTTGACTAATGCTTTACGGGAGGGATTCAACTCCCTTCCCAGTGGTCCCCTATGGATGGAGTGGAGAACTGCTCTTGGTCCCGAGTCTTGGGACTCAGAGGGTTTCTCTGGTTGCTTGTCAGCCCGTTAGGTAGGAGGATGCCCAATGTCATTCATTTGGGTGAATTTGGATAGGTATTCTCGTCGGATAAGGCTTTCAATTTCTTCTCTGAGAGCTTTGCAGTTATTGGTGATGTGCCCATTGTCTCTGTGAAATGCGCACCACTTGTTCCTATCCCTCCTCCTGTCTGAGGAGCTCATATTGGAAGGATGCCTTAGTAGCTCTTCCTTGTCGACCTCCATAAAGATGGTGGATATATTTGCATTGAGTGGAGTGTAATTCTCAAAGCGTGGTCCTGCGGAGGGGTGGTGCTGGCCTGTGGTATCATTCAGGAACTTCTTGGGTCCCTCTTCAATATCACTCTTGCGCTTATCCTTGGAGGAAGACTCCCCTAGACCTCGGAGATGGAGATCTTCTAGAGCATCTTCGGCTTGGATGTATTTCTTGGTCCTTTGGAAGAGGGTAGAGAAATCCTGAGGAGGCTTCTTTGCGAGGGATACTTTGAGAGATTCATGTCTCACATTGTGTTCGAAGGCAATGAGTGCAATTGATGAGTCAAGAGAAGGGATGGCATGTGATTCGGCCATGAATCTTCTAACAAAGTCCTTGAGTGGTTCTCCCTCTCTTTGCTTTAACTCAAGAAAGGAGGCATTGGTCTTCACAGTCCTCCGGCTGCTTACGAAGTGGGTGAGAAATAGTTCTTCAAACTGATTGAACGAGAAGATGGTGTCAGGAGAGAGGCGGGAGTACCACTTTCTTGCTGTTCCCTTGAGAGTTGTTGGGAATGTCATGTAGAGGAGGGCATCATAGGCTTGATGGATCATCATAAGAGTTTTAAAACTTTAAATGTGGTCGGCCGGGTCTATATCTCCATTGTAAGACTTGGTGGCTTGAACTTTTCTAGGATGCGATCTTAAAGGATAGACATGGAGAATGAGAGCCTACTAGGGCGATAGCTTAGGGAATGACCCACTTCCTCTTTGTCAATTCTACAAGGTGGTCCTCTATTGTCTTGAGGCAGTGGACAATAGGGTCTTCCCTTGGCTCAGATCCTATAGAGACATAGGATTCTTCTTCTTGCATAGTTGAAAGATGGCTCCTACTTGTGTGCCGACCCTTCCTTGTGGTGACTTGCAGGACTTGGCGAATTCACAGAATTAGGCCCTTGTGATGGGTGCAACTTCTTCCTTACGGTTTTTGCAAGTGCGCTTATGCTGGGGAGGAGTGCTTTCCTTGCCCCTTCGACCATGAGAATGAGGAGACCTCTTTTGGCATGACCGAAGGAGGGAGGTGCTCCTCCTGCTCCGATGGTGTTCTGAGTGGGAGCCTTGGCCTTAGGCGCGATTTTCTTCCCTGTGACGGCAGAGCTTTTTCTTCTGCTGCCTTTTGTTGATAATTGTACGAAGGTCTAGCAATATCAAGGGTACCAAAGTAAGCACCCTGGGAGGTACCATGGGAGGAAATGTGGAGTCGATGGCTAAATCGACCAAGGGGCTGTTCCCCCTCGAACGTGCAGGGTGAAGTCCAAAGTGGCGTGCATAATGATGTTGTTGAGAGCCTGCTGATGAGAGGGGGTTATGACGTTGGGTGATCAACCTGTTGAGGAAGTGGTGGAGGTTGACATTAAGGAGGTTGTTTCCCTATTTGAGGGTGGTTGTTGCCCTGTTTGAAGGGGTTGTTGCCCTATTTGTAGGGGATGAGGAGGATTATTGTCTGAACGGCTAGTTTCCACTACATTCTTCCTCTTTGGAGGTATGGCTGGAAAAAAACAGTTTTCTACTAGCGAATTTTGGTTGAAGACCTTTGCTATTTCTCATAAATGGTGTCAATCTGTTGCTTCTTTTTCTGTGTGGGAGCAAACAGATGATGAGAATTCTTTTCAGAAACAATAAATAACTGAACTTTTTAATTTTCGTCGATATTAACTATTTCCAACTGTTCTTGACTTCTGAATCTGACTCGTTTGAACTGTTGGAACTGATATGAATGGTGAAGATTACTCTGATTGACATGCAAAAGTTTGAAAACTTGGGTTGACTCCGATGAGACGCTCAATTCAGAACTCATTTTTTAGTGGCAAAATACTGATAACCTGATTCTTGTGGAGGTCGTGGGGGTATTTATAGTTGCTTTGGGGACCAGTTTCAAGATATTGATTTGTCTCCACTTCTTGGTGCTTTAATAATGTTGGTTATTTTCATCTTTATGAAGAGATAGAGTTAGGACTCTTCTCTTGGTGAAGAGATAAGGATTTAAACCATCTTTTATGGATAATTATGAGTTTAAATTGATTTTTAGATAATCATAAACTCCTTCATGTTTGGTTGTTATGACTACCCAGTTTGAAAAAATCTGTTTTATGTACCTGGGCTTGAAATATGCCTAACTCCCATTTACAGATTCGTTTCTAGTGGAATTTACTGTTTTATCCTTGAAAGCTTTAAGATTCGTGTCCGATTTGAACATACCCAATTTGGTTCTATTTTTATCCATATCAATCCGAAAATGAAGATCAACATAAATAACATTTAGTAAATTTCATAGAAATAGTAAGAAATGCCAAAATTATAATATCAAAAAAGAAAATGGAGTTATTTAAAATAGAGATAGATTTCTAAGGAACAAAATTATCACACGAATGAATAGAACTACAATCTCATATAGTAGAAAAAATAAAAATATTTCCAAATGTTTTATGGGAAAAAGGAAAAGTACAAGCCTTAATTGGACTATTAAATCAAACAAGATGATATATACCAAACTTATTAGCAAAAACAAGTTGGCTACAACAAAAATTGAAGAAATTCAAGAAATGGGAATGGACTACAAAGATGAAGAAAAACTTAAAATATTAAAACAACAAACTTCGAAATTAAATAAACTAAGACTACCTGTTAAATAATGTACATGGATAATAGAAACAAATGCAAGTGAAAATAATTAGGATCAGTATTAAAATTTATAGAGGAAGATGAAAAAGAAGAAAGACTAGCCAGATACACTAGTGGATCATTCATACAAATACAACATAATTATTACATAAATTAAAAAGAATTATTAGAAATCTTAAAAGCCATTAAAAAGATTGAGTTATTCATAATATATACAAAATTCATAATAAGAACAGATAATAACCAAGTAAAAACTTGGATTAACAAAATAATAGATCCAACTATTACAAATAAAAGATTGATAAGATGGCAAATGGAACTAGCACATTATGATTTTACAATAAAAAATATAAAAGGAAAATATAATGTTTTAGCTTATTTTCTTTCAAGGAATTAACAATTTCATTTTTGTAGAATGAAAACTATAGTTCAACAAATAAAAGAGAACATAGTTTTCCTCAAGGAAAATGTGGAACATATAAAGACAACATTTAATCAATTACAATTACAAATATGCGGACTCCAAAGTCTATTCTACCAGGACATAAATTAGCATGCAACTACAGAAAATATGGTGGACAATGTTAGCGAAAAAAATGAGTGAATTGGGTGAATCCACTCATTCCCTAAAAGAAGAAGCAAATACCTCTTCAAATAAACTACATATAAGGAGGCATTACTCAATGAGATATCTCCTACCAAAATATCAAAAAAAAATATTTTTACAATAAATTTAGAGATTATGCCAAGTAACTATGTGAATCCGTTCATCAAGACCATATCACAGCAACATATGAACAAAACCTTCATTGTACCAAGAGAAAATCTAAGAACAACGCGAGCACTATTTGAAAGAGGGCATATTCACTATATCTATCAATCTAGAGAATGTGAAGAACTTATCTAATTGCCAAGAGAAATATACAAAACAGCAAAGAGTTATTTTTGTCTTACAAGGCCTCAAAAAATATATGTTAAAATGTATTCTGCAGTCCATAAATATTTTGAGGAGAATGAAGAACTTCCAGTAAAACATGTTATCAAAATAGGGATGACTACTCAAATAATTGGAGCATCTAATATTGTCCCATACAAAGCTGCAGAATTTGAGAAGTTAATCCTAGAAAGAAAAAGCAATGGGATTTAGAAATATTTACTGTGAATTAAAATACACAACATTAAGAGACAACAACATATGAATCTATGACAAGCCAGACCCAAAGAAAATAATAATGTATAACATAGCAAACATAAAGCAGCCACAAGATAAGCGTGAACTATTTAACAGCTAGTACCAGATTCTATCTACAAGAGCAATGACAATGACAGAACAAACAGCTGGATACTACTGTTGTAATGCCCGGGGCCCTTTAAAGAACCCAACCACGGCCCCACCACAGAGCACAACCTCACCAAAAGTGCTATAGCTTAGTAGGTGCTCTTGGATTCTTGACAATCTAATATATAATAATCATAACCTACTTCCCACCAATATAAGACTATGAAAATCTAGGGGTATTACAATCACCCCTCCTTTTGATATAGCGTTCTCGCTAAGATTGGGCCCTTCATCTAGCAAGGACCTCATTTCTAGTCGATATAGACTACATGGATGCCACTAGCCTGGTCCCACCAGCGTACTAACCTGGTCTTCCTACCAGCGTACTATCCCTGGCCCCACCAGGGTGTACACCCCCTGTGACCCCACCATCGATGTCGAAAGTCGACTCTGATACCATTTGTAATGCCCCGGGCCCTTTAAAGAACTTAACCACGGCCCCACCACAGAGCATAGCCTCACTAAAAGTGCTATAACTTAGTAGGTGCTCTTGGATCCTTAATAATCTAATATATAATAACTCATATCCCACTTCTCAACCAATATGAGACTATGTAAATCTAGAGGTCGTATTACAATCGCCCCTCCTTTTGATTTAGCGTCCTCACTAAGCTCGGACCCTTTATCTAGCCAGGACCTTCTTTCTAGTCGATATGGTCCACATGAATGCCACTAGCCTGGCCCTACCAGCGCACTGACCTGGTCTTTGGTAAGCTAGCTCTAGGCTATGATAACTAAATTAAAAGATAACTGAAGGATGAATTTGGAAAATTAGACGTATTATATTTGTAAGGGTTTTATCAAGTTGAAATGTTACTGAATTGTTGTTATAAAGAGATAATAAGCTATTTAGTTACTTAGAGATTGATAAATTTAAAGAGAATTTTTGAATGGGTATTATGAATTGTGGGTAGTTATTAGGAGCGTGTGGGTAATTTTAGAAACTCCCCAACATCTCACTCCCTTTAAAGAGGACCCCAAGGCCGGCCATTTGCTCAAGGGAGCTTTCATTTTTCCAATTCTAAATTTTTACTCATGGTTTGGAGTTCTAGTCTTGGAGGAGGAGGCTTAGAGATTTCTAGGAGGTTCTATATCAAATTGCATTAAAAAAATGTGGGTGTTTTTTTAGTTTCTAATTTTTATAATGCCATGATAATATTAGAATTCATGTTAGGTACTATCTAAAATCTTTTAGATGGTGAATTAACTTTAGAATCAAATGCATTGTCAATTTAATTAAACTAGATGAAATTATAGAAGGAAAAATTGATTATCATGTGTTTAGATTGCTAAATTTTATTTATTTATTAATGTGATAATGTCATGTTTGCTAGCCAAAATTTTCAAATAGAAATAAACACACTATATTGAAAATTTGTATAAGATGTAGTCTTAGAAGTGCATTGTTGTAGTTGTATGATTGAATTATGTGATGTCTCGAGTAATTATGAATGTGTTGAATACTGGATTTTCCCATGATAATTATCTGTAATATAGAATTCGAATTGTACAAGTTAGAAAATTATATTTCTTAGAGTAATGTAAATGTAGCAAGGTGCAATAAACTATATTCATTTTTCCTGAGAAGATTCGACAGTGAGTGCGGCGTGAGAACTCTGGTCTTGGCATTCGAGCTTGGGCGCTGAGGTTGCAGGTTCGATTCTACCTAAGTGCAGTTTGATCTCAGTTTTTATTAAAAACCGTTTGGAGTGAGGTTTATTTCATATTGATTAATTTAGAACAAGTTGACAGAACTACAGGTTTGGAAGACTGGTTAGGGTGTGAGCTTTGGGGAGCAGCGGGTCTCGGGTAGCCTTGGGAACCTTACTCTTTTTTTGAAATTCTTTTAAACTCCTATAATCAGTAAGTTGAAACATATAGTATATTTTTGTGAAGATTCTACACCAACAGAGAGTTTGATTCTTGGTTGTTGGGTGCGAATTTGGGCGCTAATGTGCTCGGGTTCGATGATGGACGGGGCCATTTTTGGGTTATTATTATTTTTGCATAGGTTAAATTAATTTAAAATGTTAATGGAATATTTTGAAATAACTATATATACACTTAAGATTTAACTTGTGGTAAAAAATGCATTTTTTGAAGATATGGTTCCATTGATTATTTGGATTTATTCCACAATCGTTTCGTTTTAAGGCAAACTAAAATTTGGAATATTTTTGAGATAGTTGTGTTAAATTTAAAGATGTATTTTGTATTAAAAGTTTTTGTAAACTTTTTAGATGACGAATTAAGAAGTGAAAAGTAGACATATGATGTTTGAAATAATTTTTTAATTTAATTGAAAGTATTATGGAATAAGGAGTTATACATTTGTTTTGAGTTGATTAATTAAAAGAGAATGAATAAGAGAATCAATGATTCAAAATGAATGAGAAATGTTGTAATAAAGGTTGATAATAACCTAGAAGATCTCTGATTTGAGATGTGTGGGTTCTAGGAGTTGAGCGAGACCCGTAGTGACCGGCAAATTATGATAAATGAAATTATGAGAAATGACTAGCATGGACCCGAGTCTTCTCGGTGAGTGAGTTAAGTCTGGTAGGGTATGCTAGATATAGGCCATGATAAATAAATTAATTTAAGGACATGCACTAGACAAGAAGACATGATATGACTTGGAGAAACGTAAGTAGGGCATTTCTATATAGTCAGGCGGTGTATTTCGGGACTATAGATCCAGTTGGGCAGTGTACTCCGAGACTATGATTGCTGTGCGGAGCGAGACAAGACTTAAATAAATCTGGGATTACGAATGATTGGGCAGTGTACTCCGGGATCATGAATAGTTGGACAGATAGAAGACGGATCTCCAACAAATTCTGGGCTAGAGCGACACTTGCAGAATGTTTGCACGACGAGGATTCTGTATAGTCGGGCAGTGTACTCCGGAACTGGAATCCGTACTCGTGGAATGTCTAAACCTTGTTGTATTACCATAGTAGGATTTCATGACGAGGGATTGAACCCTATAATGAGGAGTACGTTAAGGGCTTTCCCTCGGACCTATGTAGTATGTGATGTAACAAGTGCGCATTAGAGTTACATCGTAAGTATAAGTGTCTGCATTAGTCACTAGGTTCATGACATACACTGACATATTTAGGGTAGTCACATCTCACATTTTATTTTGCATTCAAGTTTGTGATTGTTAAATTGAGGTATCGTTGTATTGTAACATTGCGTCAGTTGTATGCAACTGACGTGCCCGGAGTTCTCATGTTGCATGACACAGATTAGTGATCGATAGGGGCTTGAGCTAGATGTCGATGAGTGTAACACCCCGAATTCCAAATAAGTCTGAATTCGAAGTTCTACAGGATCTTTACACTTCACTTCGTACAATTTTACAAGAAATTAAAAACTTTTTATACAACAATATTTTACATCAACGCAGCGAAATTATAAATTACAATATGTTACATGAATTAAATAACAACTTGAACATTTCTTTAAGCAGCATTCATTCTTTAGTTTTGTCATCCACTTTATCCTGCATAGAGACTGTGGGCACGTCAGTTGCATACAACTGACGCTAGGATATAATACGTCAATTTCTCTTACTTGGAAAGCACACACTTGTCACAAAAAAAGCTAAGGGGGACTATCTTATTAATGTCGTGTGTGAATGTGGATTTAGTCCTTAATACATTTATTTATATTTAATGACACTAATGTGCACTTGTTCAGATTCTATACATCCCATACTACATAGGTCCGAGGACAAGCCCTTAATCGTTCTTCATCTTGTATGGTTGATTTCCTCGCTATGAGTTAAACTACTACTGTAACTACGGAAAGTATCCTAGATGTTCTATGAGTTACGAGTCCATATCCAAACAGTCTGGAGGGAAATCCCACGTCATGACATGACGCATCATGCAGACAACCTATGGACAGTTCACCTCCGTCATGGAACGATGGCACTACGTAGTCACCAAACACACCACAAGCGTTGCCACGGTCCTGATAATTCCAAAGATGTATCCACGCTATGACATGATGCATCATACAAGCAGCCTGTGAATACTCTCACACCGTAGATCCGTGGCCCTCATACTTGTGTTTTTGTCTTACTTTCTTCACATCTCCATTATGTGTCTAATCCTTATATAATTGAATCATGAATAAAATTAATACTCTAGAGTTAGCGTTACCTCTACTCTGGTCTTAAACATTAACCATTACCCATGACCTAATCTTGGTCTTTATTTATCACATTTCTCTTTCAAAATTCCAATCATGCCGATGTAAGGACTTAGATAAAACTCTAGTATCAAACTCGTTTCGTGTTCATCAAAATGAGAGTATTCACATTCACAAATTTCTACATTTCATCATGTTTCTTTTTTACTTCATTTTCCATGTATATTTGCATAATTTAAACGACAATCTCATATTTAATCTAACTCAATTTTTCCATGTCAAAAATCTCATTTTAAATCTCTACATGAAAATTCTTTACATTCAAAAAATGTTTGTTGTCTTTAATTAATAAAAATCATATTCTAAGAAACTTTATTAATTTCTTCTTCTCAAAAGTTGCTTCTAATTCCCATTATAATAAGTCCAATATTGTAGAAATAATTTTCATGAAGTCTAGGTATATTTAGAAGAATTCTAATATTTTTTTCTCAAATTTTTGTAGGCATAAAACTACTTTAAAAAATCAAGATAAGAAAAAAAATCAAAAAATCCAAAACAGTGGCCATAGCTGGATTCGAACCCAGAGCCGAACCTCTGCCTGTGAACAGTAACCGCCCCAAATCGCACCCGTCGACCAGAAAGGCCAGAGTGACTAACCGATATAAAATAGGCTTGTGGTATATTTAAAGCCTGGTTTTCGGTTTTGAATTAAAATCAAGTTTTAGAAAGAAAAAAAGTCTCTTGAGAGACTCGAACCCAAGACCAAATGCTCTGCTCAGCTACAGTAACGCACCCAAAACGCACCCGAAGACAAGTAGGTCTTGAGTGACTAACCGGTATAAGACTCAATTGAAATACTTCTGTAAAAACTGTACTAAATCTAGTCCTTCTTTTAATAAACTCGATTTTTCTCAATTAATTTGTACTTATAAAGAATCTATATCTTCTCCAGAATATATTTATTTAAAAACAGTAACTTATATTTTCTTAGATTGTCAAAATCTTATTTTGAAAAGCATAGTAGACTATTTCTTTTTAGTTCTTTGAAAAACTGGATCATGAATACATTTTCGACGAAAAATTCCTTTTTAGATGAATCTTTTTATCAACATATTTCCCTTTTATTCAAAATGCATTCATACAATTTTTCATTCTTTAACATAATCAACGCTCTTAAATTAGTCTTATGTTTACAAAACTAATCATTTTCTTATGTTTCAATGAAACAATTAAGATGATAATCTAGTGAATATAATATTACTCATATCATGCAATTAAAAACCCAATTTCTACAACTAATCAATTTATTTGACAATCCATGGATTTATTTTGCATTCTATAATTCATTAATAAGCACAACTTCATATATTGCATTCTACAATTCATTCATAAGCAAAATTTTCATATAATCATGATTCATCAATTCATATGTATTCTACCATGCAAATGTATTAACAAGAATCATAATAAATCTTAATTAACACATTCTAATTCATTTTACTAACTTTTCATGTAGATAAACTAGAGTTTCCTTTTTTTCTTATTAGTGTCTTCAAGCAAGTAAATAGCAATTTTTCTACTTGTTTCTAACATTAAAATCCTAGCATGGCATCTATATTAGAAGTTTGAGAAATTACCCACCTTATTGAAGAACAAATAGAAACATCCTAAGAAACTCCTTGAACGCACGAATGGTTCCCTTCTCCTCCTAGTTTGTGCCACACAACTCGAGCCTTCTCCTCCTTGCTAATGTGAACCCGAGACCTCCTCCCCTTGAAGCTTTGACCAACTTCCAATGTTGCAAGAGCACACAACACACACACTCAATCTTTTTCTCATACAACTCTTTTTTTTCCTCACAATTGCTTCTTTTTCTTTTCTCTTCTCTTTGAAATATTTCTCATGCAAGTAATGAAGAAGACAAGGGAGGGGTATTTATACACAACTCAAGCTCAAATAGAGGGTTGAGATGAGTTTAGATTAAAGGCTATGATGCATTTGGGAGTTAGAAGAACTACCCACCATCACATAACCACTATTTCACTCTCTCCATCACTCCCACTCCAAGATCAAGGCCGGCCACCCCTCTCTCATCAATTTCCACATGCTTGTGCAAAGCACGTGCCTCATTATGCATATTACAAATTAGTTTGTACATTAAATTGTTAATTTATTAGCTACTTGATCAAGTCTACATTATAAGTTGTATTAATTATTATTATAAATAACTAGTGGACTAATTAGGTAGACTAAAAATCATGGGCTCTCTAATTAAATTAATTAATTTATTTAAGTGGGGAGAATTAGACTATTAGGCCTAAAAATTAAAATAGGCTTTTAAAAGAAAATAAAACATTGTTCATGTTATAAGAATAATTTTAAAGTCAAAAACACACATTAAATTGCACATGCAAACACGTGAAAATAAAAGAAAACTTTATATTGATTATTTGAAAATTCAGGATGTTACAACACTCCTTCCTTAGAATAGTTCCGTCCTCGGAATTACGCTTAAAGAGTGAGAAACAAAACATAAAAGAAGAAAGAAAAAAATAATAATACAATCAAACAAAGAGCTCGGGATGATCTTTCAACATCCTCTCCTCGGATTCCCAAGTAGCCTCTTCAACCATCTGGTTTCTCCAAACTACTTTGACCATCGGTATCGTCTTGTTCCTCAAGACTTTCACCCAACGATCCCCAATCTTAACCGGTAGCTCAATGTAGCTCAGATCTAGCTGCAAACCCTCAGGCACTTCGGAAAAATGGTGACTTGGATCTGGAATGTAACCTCTCAACATAAACACATGGAAGATATTGTGCACCTGAGACAACTCCTCCGGTAACTCTAACCGGTAATCAGTTTTTCCAATCCTCTTCAATATCTTATACGGGCCTATGAACCTTGGGGCTAACTTCCCACCTCTGCCAAAACAAATCACACCTTTATAGGTGATACCTTAAGAAAGAGAAAGTCAACTTCCTCGAACTCAAGGTCCCTCCTCCGGTTGTCTTCATAACTCTTCTGCCTACTCTGAGCATCCACCAACCTCTTCCTGATCAAATCGATCTTTTTAGAGGTCTGTTGCACGATCTCGGGCCCAAACATCTGCCGCTCTTCCACTTCAAACCAGCAAACAGGTGTTCTGCACTTCCTGCCATATAGAACTCCAGATCATGAGTCGGATAATAGTCTGCGAGTTTATTTTAGATTGACCGAAAAGTCGGGGGTTATTTGCATTGATGCTATGTAATTACAGTAGTGATGTTTTCCTCAATTTACCCACATCCAAATTATCTTCTATCTATATGTGATGTTTAATATTGAAGTGTTTGAAGAGATCATGTGTGAAATAGATGATGGTTGTGGCTTGCATATAACCCGTAATTCAAACATGATCTATAGTTTGGACCACTTTGAATAATTGATATTGGGGCCGCCTTGCATTGATGATAAGTTTTGACTGGGAAAAGAATTATATGCCTTATTCGACATAAAATATACATGATCTTCACGAGTTCTTGGCAAATCAAATCATGAAAAAACATATGTACAGATTTTAAGGTCTAATGGTCCTTCTTTTTCATAGAATTTCTTAGCCGAACTGGGCATATTATTTATTTCCACTCTTCTGGCTGTTTCTTTGCTGACTTGGTTAATTTGGCTCTACTATGATCTCACCTGCAGTCCAATTTTTTTTATCAGAAAATATACGTTAACTGGTGGTTCCCGCAGATAATTGGAAGCTTGCATGACTTAAGAATTTCTGTTTTAATTCCCACTTCTATTTGTTTGTGGTGCATGCATCGGACTTTCTTTAGTATTGAAAAAAAAAAAAACACTAGAAATAGAAATATTGTTCGATGGAACGTCTACACATTCAGATAGATCTATGTCTGCCAGTTAATTACTTACAATGGTTGATACTTTGCTAATTAATTTATTGGTTTAAACTATTGATTTATTTTCCTTTTTTTTAAAAAAAATATATATATTTTAAAAATTCTTTCCCCCCCCCCCCCCCCCCCCCTTTACTGTAAAATTTAGAGAGCTTTTAAGAACGTACCTTCTAAATTTTCTCTAATTTATCACCTAAATCTATTTTTACTCTTCAATCAAATGCAAAAGATGTAACCAGCACTAGGGATCCATGTTCGTGCTTTTGTTATCCTCATATATATAATTCTATAGAATAAAATATTTTTTGTACTAACATCCTCGCCTAATTGCTCCTGAGTACATACTCCCACAAAAATTAAATTTGCGGGCCACTAAAAAAATGTGCAAATTGTAATTTCTCACTCGCAAAATGCGTATATATAGTTATAGGGAAGAAGAAGAAAATTTTTGAGGCCCTGATGCTACACATACCTCATTTCATATCCAAAACTTATATTGGATTTTTCTTAAATTGATTATTGAGTCAATTAATTACTAAAAGACAAATGGGTAAGATCCAATAATCATTAGAAGACAAGTTCAATATAAGTTTGGGATAGAAAATAAGGTATGTGTAGCATTTCTCATTGCTCCTTTTGTACTATATGCAATAACCAAAAAGGTACTCCAAGTAGTATTACAATTAGCTATTGAACCTTCATGTACCACTCAAGTATGGCCACTATTGGGCCCACAATCAGAGACGGAGCCTAATTAAGACCCTGTTGCGGGGCCCAGGACACCCAAATATTTTGAAATCTCCCTATTGGTAGGAATATGCACTTTGGCCCACCAAAATTTCTAATAATTCTATATATATATATATATGTGTGTGTGTGTGTATATGTATTTATGATTAAATTTATACATTTAGGCGGTATGAGCTTTCTTTTGTATAGGATAGCAAATGCGCTTTTGGGTTTTAGCAATAAAAAAAAAGCAAATCTACTTCTGATCAGATCTTGTAAGAAAGCATAAAAAATTGAATTTTTGTTCGTTTTTTGTTCAAAAGTATGACATGTAAACTATCTTCTTATTTTTTGAAGAAGAACGTATGTAAACTATCTTAGCAAGACTAAAACTCTATGTCAAAATGTTATTACTTACTTTATAAAAAGCTGTGATTATAAAAAAAAAATTATAAAGTTGTTTATTGTTTGGCTCACCCGGCAAAGTAGTTTTGACTTTGTTCTTGCCCACAATAGAAGGCATTAGAGCATCCACTGTCGTTTTTTAAAAACCCAAAAAATGGAAATCGATTTAGAAATAGTGCTCACAGTCGTTTGCTAAAAATTCAAAACTTTGGATAAGAGTGAACAGTGCCGTGCTAAACTTAGCAGCCGCTTTAGGCAATTGCTAAATATAGAAGACAGATGATGTTCATCAGTTTGATGAAGCGACGGATGAAGGTATGCCGTCCGTAGTAAAAAAAAAAAAAAAAAAAAAGATGAGAGACGGATGATGGTGTTCCGTCTCTCATTGAAAACAAATTTCTTTAAAAAAAATTCACTGAAAACACCCCAGACGGATGAAGTTGTTCCGTCTGGTGTGTTTTTTTTATTTTTAAATTTTTTTTAAAACAAAAAAAACCAAAAAACACCCCAGACGGATGAAGTTGCTCCGTCTGGTGTGTTGTTTGGATTTTTTTTTGATTTTTTTTACTGAATACCAAAAAAAAAGGCGGAAGATCATCTTCCGTCGCTTCTATTTTTGAACTTTGATGGCTGTAGCGTGGTCCTTTTTTTTACTATTCCTAAATGCTATATATAGCAATTGACATGGCAAACGATAGTGGATGCTCTTACTGACTAGTTCAAGTTTCCATAGGTAGTCGTTGGCCAAGTACTTATAATTTGCAAAATTTAGCAAAATCCCCTGCAGTCGTTGGCCGAAAACCCATATTATGATTCAGAGTTGAACAGTGGTCTGCTATATTTTGCATGGGTTACGACATTTTGTAAAATATAGGAGACGAATGATAAACTTTTATCGGGGGGATTTTTTCGCGCAATATATTATCAGACGAAATATGAAATTTCGTCCACTAACTTTTTTTTTTTCAAATTTTTATTAGATCAGACGAAACATCTTATTTCTTCTGATCAAATAATTTTCAAAGATTTGAATGGACCGAACAAGGTATTCCATCCGTTCAAATGGAAACAATGAGGGATAGAAGAAGATGTTCCGTCTCTCGCAACTTTTTTTAATTCCCTCTTCCTCCGAAACACCAAACACCATCTCTCTCCATTTCCTCCACGTCACCCCCACTCCACTTCTCAATGGCATTCTTGTATATAAAAATTATATCTATATATTATGCTAATAGGAGAGAGAATGTACTCTCTCTCTTCTTTCTCCATTTTGAATCAAAGAAATGAGAACAAAAATAAGAATTCACACATAACTTAATACGTGCACACACCCAGCCACCACCTCCTCTCAATTTTTGACCATTCGATCGTCCAGCTCAGTGAAAACTTGCGTAATCGAGGCTCCCGATTGTGCCATGTCGCCACCCAATTACGCATGTCCAATTCACTCAGCGGGCGAGCCCATCACGTAATCAACGTCCCAGGTCGCGCTACATCAGCACATCATCCTGACACCTTATTCTACTTAGCGGGAGAGCACATGCTCGATAGGCGATTCAGATTTCTCAAAAAATTGCGCCAGCTCGATAAATCAATAAAAAGTCTCAGAAAATCATTTAAAATTCCGAAAAATATTATAAATACAAAAATTTAATTAGAAATTCTGAAAAATAATTAAAATTTTGGAATCTGTACAATATGCTAAACTGCTTTTGTCAAGGATTTTTCTCATTTTTCCTTTTTAAAATTAAAAAAAAGAGGGCAAATATAGGAAGATAACTCTCTACTCTTACTCTATCTAAATTGGAATTAGAATCTTCATTATTATATAGATGTTATTAGATGAATTTTTCGTTTTTTTATTATTTTATTATTTTTTTAAAAATTATGTGCGGTATTGTACGGATTATACTACATATTATATTAAATTATTTTATTTTATTTTATATAAGTTTGTCCAATATTTCTCAAGGGTTCACTAGTTTTTTTAATAAAATGTTAAGTGACATTCCTCCTTTTTTCTTTGAAAAAATAAGCCGAAATGTAGGCCACTCCATTTTTCTTTTGAAACTGTCAAATTATAGCAATAATGACTAAAGCATATCGTCATAATTGCCAATTGCTAAGTCGCCAAATTTGGCAATGAAAAACAAGAGATGCTCTTAGCCCCTAGGGTAGTCCTTCGTTATTATATATTTTTGGAAAACAGAAGACCGTACTCCTCTTATCCTCCTTGGATCACAATTATCTTGAGAGGCTAGCTGGTTTTGTTATATTCATCAAAAATAGAGGACCATGTTCCTCTTATCCTCCTTGGAAATGAGGGGCGAAGTCAGAACAATTTTGTCCGGAGGGTCAAGAAAGAATTTTATGGCTATATGTAAATATATATAAGGATTTTTCATAAATTTTAGGGTGGCCAAACCGTAAAATTTAATCTTTTGGAGGGGAAAAATCATAATATTTTTAGGGGTTTTTTAAAAAATTTTAATAGTAGGATGGGGGTTTTGAAACCCCCCCCGCTTTAGTTTTGATAGGAACACAATTATCATCAGGTCTATTTGTTGTGTATAGTTTACATATTGTCATTTTATCTCCATAAGATGGGTGGTGGCTCACTGGCTGCTTCTTCGTCAAGAGAATACACAATTATCATCAGGTCTATTTGTTGTGTATAGTTTACATATTGCCATTTTATCTCCATAAGATGGGTGGTGGCTCACTGGCTGCTTCTTCGTCAAGAGAATACACAATTATCATCAGGTCTATTTGTTGTGTATAGTTTACATATTGTCATTTTATCTCCATAAGATGGGTGGTGGCTCACTGGCTGCTTCTTCGTCAAGAGAATACTAGAAGTATTATTTTCATCAGGTCTATTTGTTGTGTATAGTTTACATATTGTCATTTTATCTCCATAAGATGGGTGGTGGCTCACTGGCTGCTTCTTCGTCAAGAGAATACTAGAAGTATTATTTTCATCCACAAATTGTAAACTCATCATAGCTAATGCATTTTCCCATTTGTATCACGTGTTGATTATATTCTAAATCAGTCACGTTCATGTTTCAGATTTTGAATTATAACTTTAGTCTGCATGCCTTCATAACTTCATTGATACAATGCTATTTACCACCCAAACATTAATTAATACAAGAATAATAAAATATAAAAAAAAAAGTTACAAAAGGTGGTGAGGAGTAATTGAAGAAAAATGAGAGCTAAACTAGCTGTTAGATTGAGTTGGGATATTATAAAGATGGCCTTAATCCAGATAGCATGGCGATACTACAAAGATGACCTTAATCCAGACAGCAGGGTGGGAAGGAAATACAAGAATCTTTGTGAAAAAACATACTGACATTGTTCCACACTTCCACTTATTGAAAATTTTGTATATATTTTACATTATCGTACAGATCGCGGTACTTCCCCCAACAAGGACACCTAAGGTGGATATGGAAGATATGGGCAATATGGTAGCAACTTTGTTGTCGCAAGTTTGCAAGATACCCATTAAGAGTATGCTGCTATTAATGCATGCAGAGGTTGTGAGTGCCATTGATCAGTGATCAGGAGCTTCTGGTTTTCTTTTGAACATGGTGAACATGATTGCAGCTCAGCAATTTCAAGTGATCAAGGTCTTACCTTTAGCTGAGAGGTGCTATTATATGTTTCGTTATTTAAGTTATTTTGTAGAACTTTGTACTACAGTTATCAAGCCTTTGTTAGAGTCCTGTTGAAGTTTGTCTTGGTGATAAGCTACATGTACTTGAATCTCTGCTTTTATATATATATGCTATTGGATGAAATTTTCTATAAGAATATCCTTATTATAAAAAAAATATGCTCGGGAGAACGAAACTAGAGTATTACAACAGAAAGGTTTGGTTACGGTCTTTTGAGAGTTTACAGGAGAGAGAACCCTACACCTAAAAGGTGAGATCTTCATATATTATAAACTCTGTTTTTTTATAGATCCTTCAGAGATTGTAAATTCTGTTTTTTATATTTTCTACTGAAAACTACAAGAGTAATTCAAATTATAGATCTTCAGAGATTGTAAACGCTGTCTTTTATATTTTCTAGTGAAAACTGCAAGTGTGGCTCTATGTGGAAAAGCAGCAATTACACTGGGTGAACCTAAAAAAGAATCTAGTATGTTATGTGTTATTGTTTGCGTTTGTTTGCTTAGTAGTTTTCACTTGAGTAATGCTATCTGCTTAAGCTGTTTACATAAAGTCTACTTCACTATGTGATATGACACTTTTTCCATCGTATCAAATTTTTTTTATACATAGGCAGTTAGAGATTGTGCCACATCATTTTGTGGAGTAAATATTATGCAAAAAGTTTTACTACAAGGAATTTGCCATATACCAACGGACACCTGTAGTGATGGATCACTAAAACCGTGGGTATAACCATCATATACCTACATACGTGTAGTAAACTGTGGGTATAGACTCTGGGTATATTCCATAATTTATTTCCCCCCGAACTTTTTCATTTTCCCTCTCTCCTCCCAAAATATTTCATTTATCCCTCTAAAACCCCTAAATCCATCTCTCACCAAACACTCCTTTCCTTCATCTCTTCTCAAATCAATCATCAATGGCATTCACCTCTCTCGACGCCGCCAAGGCCAAGAACGTACTCCGTCAGGTCAACCTCTCTCGACGCCACCAAGGCCAAGAACGTACTACGTCAGGTCAACCTCAATCTCTAACCCCAATCATGTAAACCTTACATTTGGGGATTTGACGAAAAAATCGATTTTTTAAATTTTTTTTTTTTTTTTGGGGGGGGGGGGGGGGGGGGGAGGGGGTTAATTTGATTGCAGGTTGAGTTCTATTTTAGCGACAACAATCTCCCACGAGATAGATTTCGGATGAAATCGGTTGAGGAGAGCGTGATGGATGTAATGTTACTTTTCCCAACTTAAAAATCAGTTTTTAATTATTATTTTTTTTGATTTTTTGATGTAATGTTGATTAATTTTCGTTGGAATTGATTAGTGGTGAGCTTGTCTTCGTCATGGTATACATTTTCACATAATCTTTGTTTTATGTTTTTGGCCCATGTCTTTTATTTGGATGATAAAATTTCTGATTGTGCATTACAGACAGAGAAATAAGAAGCTGCCCCTGTGGACAGCACCATACAATATTTTTAAGAAAAAACCTTGCTGATCTGGAGGCTGCAGCACGAATGTTTGAGCAGGATGATGAAATATTGAAGGTGGTTCAAGCACAACTACAACTAGGTGATGATTTTTTGCAGCCAAGTTTGTTTCCCTGCTCTGGAGATGTTGAATACAGACTCTATTGCTAGATAAATTTTGAACAAGTTGAGGAAAATTCACAAGTATCTGTAGATTGCAAATCTCAGAAAGATTGTCTCACATTTGCACAGGAGTCCATGTCTTCTTCACGGTCAACTTTGTCTTTTCTAGGAATAGATGAACATGTTTCCAGTGATGTAAGGTTTCATTTGTGCATTTATCCATGAAGAGTATTAGTTCTGAATGTTAATTTTGATGCTTATAAATGTTTTAATGCTGTCGTACAGGGTTGTGCAAGCTATCATGGAGCAAAATGCATACGAACAGAGTGCCCACAAATGGCATTAGTGAATATAACTGCACTAACAAGGAGAATAATTTCCTTTCATCTGACAAGTGTGAATATATTAGTTCGGTCCGTAGCACTCCAACTTGTCTAGATGATGATAACTCTGACTCAGAAATATTCAGGGTTAAACGCAGATCTCCAGTATTCATAGAGAAAAGAAAGGAGAGTGAAACAGTGAACTCAAAGTTTACTGCAGAACAAGTAAATTATTTGGTTTCAGCTAATATCAGACTCTTGCTAAATCAACTGTGCATCATTGCTCATATTTTTTTTATATCTTTATATATTCACTGTTTTTCACACGATCATGTTGTTTTAATCATACTTATGATGCATCAAGAATGACATGTTTAATGTTCTTTTGCATCATATTATCATACACCATTTTAGCTATCATTTATTTATTATGCTCATCATTATTGTTTCCATCTAATGTAATGTAATTTTTTTTTGTTGATACAATAACATCAAAATTTTCTTTATCCTAAAATTTTGCAGTTGGATACATAAATAAATTTTCTCTGGCCAATTGACACCATTCTTTATAGTAAACTTTTGCAGTTGGCTACATGAATTAATTTTCTCTGCCCAATGCACACTACTGTATTCTTTTTATCTACCTAAATCTATGTTTATTAAGGTCTATCCTGATTATCTTTGTGTTAACTATATCTTATATTCCCTTTCTAGCTGATGTTATTTGTTTCCACTGCACTTTGTTTGTTCACTCTCATCTTGTTCTCAGTTTGAGCTACCTTTAACTTCTCATTTTGCATCTACTTTTTTCCGTTTATTATTCTTTAACTCATACACCACAACACCATCCTTTCAAATTTGAACTACACTCAGTAGTCATTCTGGGCTTCTAAGAATATAAGTATTGATTCTCATGTCTGAAGTAATATAGGCTAGTTACTCATTGTGGAGTACTTAGTTTGGATAACTTATCTTTCCTACATCACAAGTATCATTCAAGTCATAAGTCTTCAACACCTTGCGGAGAAGGTTATATTCAGTACTTCTTATGAAGTCAATATCAAACAGTGGAGGAGTTCATACTAACTTAAGACATCGTCAATGATTCAGAAAGAACGTAAAAAAATTTTGGCATATATTGTACTAAAGAATTTGTGTGTATTTGAACAATGGATACTGCTAAGAATTTGTAAAGGTAGATTAGGCTGACATAACACTTACAGAGTTGATATCTGATGATGGAAATTAAGAAATGTTGTAAATCTACAGACTTGGTCCTGAAAATTGAAGGTAGCTTAGACAGGGTTTAAAATTGTTTATACTTAATAGTCTTTAACTGGAACTCGTGAAAAGTTTTATTTATGTGACAGGAGATCAAGATCTGCGGGTGTAAGAAGGGGTCTACCTTCAATTAATGACAAAGCTGTTATGTTGTTGGACGGTATGATCTGGTAATTGCTCTACTACTTTTTGTATGGATAGAGTTAAACTTAAACCCTGTTTTATTCAATTTGCAATTGTTATTGGGGTTATGTGAAGCCAACCATGGGTACATTAAATCTACCTTTATTGATGAGCACGAAACACTCATTAAATGCCCCATACAACTATAATCCCATAAATGGTAAATAGTTTTCTAGAAGTAAACATGTGTATTGGATCTGTAAAACATCTAGTTTGATTAGATGTCTTCCCATTTTTATCTGTATGACTTTTTAATGTTTTTTTGCTGGCTATAGACTAAGAAGAGATAACTCAAAGTCTGTCTTGCTGTGGAAATTATACTTTTGATGGGCTTCAATGAATCTTGTGTGATCATGATATCTTTGAACAGGATTTTATGATACCTATTGAGAGCAGTATGAAGACCAGAACAACAATAGTAGGATTTTCCTTCCAAAAAAAAACCAACAATGGTATGGGTCTCATTTTGTGATAATGCTTATATACACGTAATTTAACTTTTATGGCCTCTAGCAATTTGAAGCATGCTGTAGACTTTAGTTGCTTTTTCTATTGTTCTTGTTTTTACTGAAGAGAATGTATTGCTTCAAAATCAAAATGAAGAACATATGTATGTGAAACACTAGTATTTGATAGTTCTTTATGTTTATCCTAGATAGATATAAGTCATCATGAAAACTTTATTATTACTAGTTGATTTGACAATTCTGGCTTTTCAATTGCTTCTCTTATGTATGTAATAATGCAAAATTGATACCCTTATTTGAACTGCAAATATTTATTCATTATAATCTTACAAGGTGAGCTTGTGACACCTTATTTTTACAATCTTATGTTGGTTACTTTTAAATCTTAATAAACTACTTTTGTTTCTAGAGCAATGATAGGATTGCAGATTGTTCATTTCCAGTCATCAAGGACCCAACTCAATTTACTGTTGCACATACTCAATCGAGTAAGGTACTTTGCAAATATACGTTTCTCTGGCATTTTGAATCCAAATGACACATTTTGCATGCTATCTGAATATTGACTATTTGTTGATGACCAAAGTTAGTTCTTTTTTGCTTTGTTTCGTTTGTGAAGGGCTCCCAACAAGCGAGAAATGATTGAACTCGCTCAAAATACAGCCGAGTTTGTGTTTGTTGACGATGAAGTGAAGAAGGTTGTAAAAGAGATTTGCAAGATGCTAAAAGAAAATTACTGCAAAGAGAATCGAGATCAATCAAGATCTGGTTACCGTAAAATAAGAATATTGTTAGTGTCGTATTTCAAGTGAGGAGTCAATTGAATGTTATCTTATAATGTCATTGAATATGTTGATCGTAGTTTAAAGTATTGATTCTCATGTCTGCACACATGAATTCAATTGTGTATTTGGTTATTAACTATTTTGTAATTTGACATGCTTGTAATACTTCATTAATTTTTAATATGATTGAAGTTTAATTTTTTAAAATTTTGTTTCATAAACACATTTATCTATTTTATTGTGTATTTAGTTTATAATTGGATTAATATTATAAAAGAAAATATTAAATTATCATACGCGTAATTAATAAGAAAAAAATTTGTATAAAGCGATGGGTTTGTATTTCAATATTTGGATGCGGAAATCATCACTAAAACCTATAGCAATGGAGTTTCAACTGTGGGTATAGGAAAGCAAGTGGTGTCCTTAAAACCTATACCAACGGATCCGAAACTGTGGGTATAACACCGAGGTTTTGTTCAACGGTTAAAAAACCGCCGCTATAGGCTATAGTGACGGCAGTCTGCTGTGGATATAGCTAATTAAAAATGACGGAAAAATATGTCCGTTGGTATAGGTTTTACGGGCTATACCTATGGTTTTTTGCTTTTTACCCACGATTTTTTGCTGTCACTATATGTCAAATTCCTTATAGTGTTTGTGCACAAATCATTATTCTTTTCCATCCACATCTAGTTTGCTATCTCATGGGGTATACCCAATACGTATTTGGCATAAGAATCTGGGCCGTGCCTAGCTTAGCCCAACCCCCACTCATGACATTAATTAAAGTTTGTGGTTGCCTAGATCTGGGTCTAGACCCAATACGGGCCAAGATCAAGCCCATACATTAATCTTATTGGGCCGACATATTGAATATATGTCCATTTGCATCTAATTTTGTGCTTATATATATATATCATAGCTATATGTTACCACTTCAATGTCTATTTCAAGTACTTCGCGACCCAACTTCAAATTTAGATATAGAACGTGTACATCCTTTTAAATAACATAAAGACTAATTGTCAAACAGAGGCATATTTTATGAATAATAACAAATAGGTTAATTGTTCAACATAACATATTTGAAGAAGTTCAATTTCCATACTATGCTCCAGCTTTTACGAAGTAGTCAAACATACAAATTGATGATGGTAAAAATCGCAGCAAATCAGAGTCGTACGATTTCTGCATAGATCTCAAAGCATCCATAAGCAGATTAGCCATCACAAGCATCTTTTACAGGTCATGGTCCACTCCAAGGCATGGGATTCTTCCAAGCACATAAAAAGTGACAGACCAGGCCCACTAGGAGAGACACCCAGCCCAAGAAGGCTAGGAGTCAAATCTTTTATCCCCTAACAAGGATATCTTATATCTTGAGGGGGAGATATATGAAAGAGATTAGGAAGTTAAATTGATCCAACAGACACAAATCAATCTCTTGAAATGTCTCTCAAGCCTATAAATACCCCCTTCCCCTCTACAGTCAAAAGGTAATAAAAAAATTTTCAGTTTTCACTCTTACTCTCTCTCTTTCTGGTTCTGACTTGAGCGTCGGAGGGTCTGTCGCCGGTGCCGATCCCCGGTGTCTCAGGCTTTTGCAGGTCCATCGGCTGCATCGGTAACCGTCAGATTCAGATCACGGTGGTCAATCAACGATCCAGATTCATTCGTAGGAGCTCTAACCGCTTTTAACAGCCAAGGTCACAGATCAGCTTCGTAGTAGTTTCCATTAATTATTAACTCATTATCTGTTTGCTCCCACACCGACATAAGTAGCAACAGAATGGCGCTGTCTGTAGGAAAAACTACACAAGTCAGGCTTGTCTCCATGCCACCAAGACTAGGTGTCATGCCCCACTTCCTAAAATACGGAATATGAGTATGTAATGAAGGCCTAGCGAATGATGCATACACTATCCATAAGTTGTACCAGCCTAACTCAGCAATATGAACAACAAACACAAGCATGCAAGAAAATATTATCACATGAATCAAAGAACAACTTCAATAATAAATGAAATAATCCAAATAATAATATCCAACATAATATCCAATATCTGGAAAAACAAACTCGGGGACAAAATCCCAAAACAATGTATAATATCAAAGACAAAGTGCAAAGGGAAATATGGCATAAAAATAATTCTAGCAATGAAATCTTCGGCTCCATCTTCTAGAATCGTTGCTCATAAATTTCTTCTGATAGTGATCCTTCAATACCTGTAAACTCGTGATCTAAAAGAGAGAAAATAATGTTCTTAGAGCAAGTTATGCACAACAAGTAGATGAAAACCGAGAATAATAGGGAAACATGGTATATCAAAAATAAGGTACAAGATCAAAGTCAAGGACAATGACAAAGCTTGGCAATAATGTCAAAGGTCTATATTTAATCATGCATTAATTAATAATGTCAATTTAAGTTCTATATTGATGACTGTATACGGGATCAAGTATGAAATATCAAATGCAGGTTATTAATTATTTTATTAACCTATCTAGTGCACGTACTAGTGCGTCCCATTCCACAGGTTTGGTGCATGCAAACAGTGAATGCTTTAGACTGATGGTGAATTCACGGATCGTGTACTCGGTAACAAGATGACAAGATATCATGATAGCATGATCACACAATGACAAGCATTTCTCCACCTTCCATGCAATAAACCATGCAAGTAAGAAGGCATTTACCGAGTACAATTTCTGATTGTTCATTACCAAGTCAACCCATAATACCCCGGCTTGTTAGTATTTTATTTCATCCTATGTGAGCATGCAAGAAGGTGTCAAGGTTTTATCATACTAGGTGTGACTAATTCTACTCATTACAGACAAAGCAAGAAGCAAATATATTAAGTCAACACAAATCATACAATCAGGACAGCAGGACGTTACTGTACAAAAATAGAGATTCCCGCTGCTACAAAAAAGAAAATCTGGATCCGTCAGAAGTTCTAGAAACTAGACTCCCTGCCGGTTCCAGCGAATATAAACACGATATATAAATATTACAAAAACTAGGTCGAAATTCCTATTCTTTTTAAATTTTATGTTCAGGCAGCAGGTTATAGATTGTGTTCACATATATGTTTCAGGTCATAAAACTCGTCAATTAAATCTACAAAAATTCAGGGTGATTCCTACACATTAAAAGTTTAAGCCAAATTAATTTCATATTTATATTTTATTGTTAACATGTTCTGTTTACTAATAAATTAGGGTGATACGCATGAAATTATGAATCTGGAAATCAAAACCATCAGTACTAAAAGATTATAACTCGGAATTCAATTTCGTCGAATATTCTGAAAAATAGACTCATGGGAGTACAATTCATATTTACAAAGTTCTTTCAAATTACTACAGCAACAAGTTCAAAATTCTAATACAAAAAGAAGTAAACAGCAGGCCAGAAAATAATTTAATATGAATAGGCAATAATTTCATCATACAAGCATATAATTCATGATAATTAATTAAAAAAGTGCTATTTGATGATTAACATGCAACTTCTAGATTTATGATGCAATTTATAGTCATGGCAATTAGTTCAAATCAAATTCAATTAGAAAGATTCAATTCTTCCAACAATTCTATAACATGGATCTAGTTATTTTCATGTATCTCGTGCATATACAATGTGCAATAGGGACTAGGGTTCGAATCAAAGATAAAGGCACGAAGTCAAGGATATCTCGGGTTAGCTCGTGTAAACCCTCAATATACTCAACGAAAGATGAATAGTATAACAATATGATAATAAAAAGATGATCTACTTACGAGGATCAACAAAATTCTTGAACAACAGTAATCAAACTATTTCAAGAGAGACTTGCCTGTTAGACGGTATATTCGAATATAAAGAATAACGGGATGGGAATCCCGGGTGACGAAACACGCGTGACAACCGAACTCATGAAGACGTGTGCGCTCCACGTGCACAACAACACACAGCAACAGTGAACCCCCTCTCTCGCGAACACCAAATCGCAAAGGAGAGAGAGAGAGAGAGAGCAGTGATAGTGGACAGCGGCTCGATGGCGGGGCTTGTAACTGCCGTTTCCGCTATTTTCATTTTTTCTCTTTTTCTAATATTTTATTTGTAATTGAATAAAATACTCTATTTTTGTTTACTGATTATTTTTTAATTAAATATCGTTCATGAAATTCTCCATTCTTCTTGTTGAGCTGTTCTTATTGATTCTATTTTCTTTTGTTAATTGCAGGTATTTTTATTTGAACCATATTATTTTAAACCCATCTCTTATTGAACCCTAAAAGTCATTTTCAATTGTTCTTGACCCAAAATCACTATTATTGAATCCTAAACCACTAACCCAAGATCCTAATTATATATACCCTATAAATACAACTCTATTGCAAATCCTAAAAATTGCACAAATTGAAACCCTAGAGCCGCTTATTCTCCCTCCTCTCTGTTTACTCTCTCCACGTCCAAACTTTTCCCGCTCAAACCCATTCCTTCTTCTTCGGCCAAACTCCGGCCACCTCCGGCACCCCCCCTCGTCGCCCAACTCCCGTCGACACCCCCATCGACGCCCAGATACCCAAAAACTGAAACCCCCTTGCTCCTTGCCCTCTACCCTGTTTTCGATCGACAGCTACATCCAATACCCCAACCCATCGCTGCCCCTTTCCATCGACGTCGACCCTCGATGCCGTCACCCTCGCTCACCATTCGCACTGCCCACCGTGATCGACACGTCAGCCAGTGAGGCCGTCGAGCCCCTGGCCGTTGCTAACTGTTGTTGTGTCTCTTTGACTGTTGTGCTTGGATTTTATTGCACGTATATTACACATGTTAAATTGTGCTTGTTCGTAGGTTCGTTGCTTCGGAATCCTTATCCTGTTATTCTTGGTATTCGTTTTCACCGTCTAAAAGGAAAGTCACTTCCGCTTGAATTTTTAAATGTATCAAATTCAAATTTTGTTGAAACTCTTGCAAGTAGATCCCTTAGTTTATCATATTATACATTGTTCATCTCTTTCGTTGGGTATATTAAGGGTTTACACGAGCTAACCCCAATTTACTTGACATCGGGCCACTTTTGACTCCAAAGATTGAATCTTTCATGTGTGTATATAGAATTGATAATAGGGTTGTTTATATAATTGTCACACAAATAAATTATTGTAGAGAGAATTACGAGGTTGTATGTTGTTTGATCGATTAATGATTGATTGATGATAAATTGATGAATGTATGTATTATTAATCTTATTTACCATGTAATTATACCCTTCATGAGGATTGAGAAGTTTATCGACTAGTAGAATTGATACCCATCATGTTTAATTAACTTATTTCATCAAAACTACCCAAAACCTGTATATTGCTTACTGGCTATATGTTGATTGCTATTTTCGACCCAGTAAATGATCTTAAAATAAATTACTTTCTGAATATGAATTGTAGACTTATCTTTATAGTTTTCATAATATCTTGAATTTATGAATTCCGAGTTGTGTAGCAAAAGTTATGTCCGTTTTACTATAGTTGTGTTTTTACTTTCAGATTTCTCGATTCTTGTACGTTTCATGTTTAAACAGTAAAAAGACTGATCAAAATTTAAAATTTTACTCTCAAAATTTCCAGATTGTTACTTAACATATTTAGGAGTCTATAAAATATTTTTAATAAATCTATTATTGAGTTTTTGCTAATTCTAAAAATAAAATAACATGATGTCAATTTTCTGCCTGAACATAAAATCTGTAAAAAACAATGTGTTTATCCTAGCTACTATAGTCGGATTTTGAACTTTAAATATGCCTTGGAACCGTGTAGAATTCTAGTTTTCAGAATTTCTGACGGTTTCAGTTTCTGAGTTCTGAAACAGTGGGAAATTGCACTTTTATACAGATTACTCTTGCTGTCCAGAATGTTATATTCCATATTTTTAATAGATTAATTATTCCTATATCGTACTATTGCATGAATTAAATGTGTGTGTTGCATTGCATGATTCTTATGAGTTATTGTCACCAATATAATCGTCTTATCCATGTTATCATCCTATTGTTCTCCTATTGATACTATCGTTCATCTCATATCTTAAATTGCATATTGTATTGTTCCATTGATAAATAATTAATAAGCTGGGATTTATGGGATTAACTAGAGTAGTTGATGATATAGAGACTATACTTGGATGATGGCCCACGTTATTATCGTTATCGTAATTGTGTAAGAAATTACACCATGGCCCGTGTTATTATTGTTATTGTCATTGTGCAAGAAATTGTCTCAATGGCTCGTGTTATATTGTTATTGTCATCATACCTAATACATGAACTATAGAATCTACTAATATAGTCTAAACGAAATTGATTGCATGCATCGAACCTGTGGTATGAAATATATGGGACACAGTAGTATGTGCATTAGTTAGGATTTAAAATGATTAATAGACTTAAGCATTACATCACATCGACATTGCATATTGTTCATCATTGTTCTATTGATATCGAATATTGGCTAAGTATTATCGTTATTGATCATTGAATATTGTTACCGAATATTGAATCATTGTTTATAGATATTGTATCGATTATCATGATATTGATTATTGCTATTGTCCCATGTTATTGATTCCTTTTGATCCATTGACTTCTTTGTTATACCGTTATTCCATTGTTCTTTACTTTTTCTACTTACTGTCCATGACTTGCTTTACGGACAATTTTTCTTCTTTTTTAGATTAAGTGTACACAGGTAATGAAGGAAAATTGCATGCTGGGATTGGAGAGCAAACTTTCTAAAGAACTATTGCTTTATAATTGAATGTTATTCTATTGAACTATTGTATTGAGACTTATTGCTACTGTGTTTAAGATTTATTATTGTATTGGGATTTATTATTGTATTGGGCTTATGTCCCGGATTTTATTATTGTTGCAGATGTTGAATTATTATTGTATTTGGATATTTTATATTGCTTCATTCCAAGTATTATTATTAATGAGATTATTATTATTTCCTACGCAATTATATTGTTGAGTTGATCGGATACACAGCTTATGGGTGACGGTAGTCATTCGCTGGACCAATGTCATGTACTCATATTCCATATTTTTGGAAAGTGGGTGTGACAAGATTTTTAGTGGTATCAGAGCCAGGTTTTGGAAATATATCAGTCAAACGTGACTAACGAAATAAAGTTTGGCTTTGATTGATATATTAATCAGATTTGGGTTTTATCGAGTTGACTCAATAGTATGTGCAATACAGGAATCACATAAACAATTGATATCCAACTTATGATCTGGATGCTAACCATTTGATTTTTATTACAGACCATGGCTAGAAAAGGTGTTCAATCTTTCCGTGTTGGGGATGATCCGTCTGATGAGCCCATTGTTGCATAGTTGATGCAAATACAACGTGAGCACAACGAACTGATGATGCGGATACAGTGGGAACATAATGAACAATTGAGAGTGGCTTATGAAGCTGCTAACAGAGAACCCGTTGTGCCTGCCCCTGGAATGCTGCCATCGAGACCTGGTAATGTGGCAGATTTCATGAGGCTCCATCCAGATAAGTTCTCAGGCACTGAAGGTCCACTTGAAACCATGCAATGGCTTATCAGGACTGAACAGTTGTTGACTGCAGCACGTATAGCTGATGTGGATCGTGTGGATGTGTTGAGATTCTAACTTATTGATCTTGTCCACATCTGAAGCGGAATGATTAGGCCGACCCATCTACTGCGCCACCTTCACTGAGAGCTTCCTCACGAAGTTCTTCCCTAATGTCACCAAGAATGAAATGGAACGACAGTTTGTCTCATTAATTTAGGTTCATCAGATAGTGTTTATTCATATTTTTCGTTGTCATTCATAAAGTATCAGCATTAAAATAAACACTGTCTTGAATCAGGGGATCGTACCGTGGACGAGTACGCTGCAGAATTCGCCTGACTAAGTCGTTTTACTATTGCTATGGTTGCAAATAACGAAGATGGAGGCTGTCATTTCCTGTTGGGCTTGGACATTGAGATTCAGGACCGTATTGCTGCCTTGCGACTTCGCTCTTGTGCTGATATCCTGGATGCTGCAAGAATTCAGGAACATACCAGTTCAAGGAAGCGTGCTATTCAGCGTTCTGTTGTTGCTAAACCTTCTGTTGGGCCTATTAGAAGGCCAGTCCCACCCCTTCCTGCTAGGTCATAGCCTTACCCACCTGCTGTCCCGAGGCCGAACATAGTCTGCATGCACTGTCACAAGACTGGGCATTTGCGTCAAGATTGCAGGATAGCGAACCGCCAATGCCTTGCATGTGGAGGTGTGGACCACATGGTTCGTGATTGCCTTAGGGCCAGACCTCATGCACCAGTTGGAGGTTCCACTTCTAAGGGGGGCACTTGTTTGTGGTCAGGGTGGACCACCTCTTCCACCGCAGAGGTAGGTCTTTGACGATAGGAGAGCCACTCCTAAGGGTAATCTTCCTGCAGGTCGTGGTCAGGTCTACAACTTAACTACGCAGAATGCTGAGACTGCTTTGGACGTTGTTGCAGGTATATATTTAGTTGTTTTTCATTTTTTTATATATTTTGGATTTCCTTGCTATTTTATTCTTCATCCTGTTATTTATTCATGTTAGCCTCTCATTCATGTCTTTTTCTTGCACTTTGCTTCTCCTTTTGTGTTCTCACTTTGACTTCTTTCTAGACATCCTTGTTCATTCCTTCCCTGCTCATGTTCTCTTTGACTCCGGTGCTACCCATTCTTTTATTTCCTCCTGCTTCGTCTATCTGCATCACTTGGCTAGCAGCGCTATGCCAGTAGCTTGGAATATTTCTACAGGTCGAGGTGTTGTTGTGTGTTCTCAGATTTGTGAGCAGAGTCTCTTAGTTATTGGTGGTGTTGATTTTGTTGCTGATATGATTATCATCAATAATTATGGATTTGATGTTATCTTGGGGATGGATTGGATTGGTACCACTCATGCTGTAATTGACTGTCGCAAGAAAAATGTGGTGTTTCGTATAGAATGTCAGGAATTTAAATTCTGTGCTGGTGAAATGCCGCTTGCTTGTGTGGAGAAGCTGGATAGTTAGGATGCTAGAATTATGGAGGAAGTGTGTGCTGATGATGTTGTCGCACCATTGGTTGTGTGGAATTTTCTGGGTGTTTTTCCTGAGGAATTACCAGGATTACCACCAGATCATGAGGTGGTGTTCAGTATTGATGTTCAGCCGGATACAACTCCAATCTCTAAGAATCCGTACAGAATGGCTCCTGTTGAACTGACTGAGTTGAAGAAGCAAATTCAGGAGTTACTGGATAGAAGTTTTATTAGGCCAAGTGTTTTGCCTTGGGAAGCTCCTGTTCTGCTCGTCAATGAGAAAGATGGTAGTAGCAGGTTGTGTATTGACTACCTTGAGCTCAATAATATCACAGTGAAGAACATGTATCCGTTGCCAAGGATTAATGACCTATTTGATCAATTGGAAGACACTTCTGTATTTTCGAAGCTGGATCTTTGTTCTGGTTACCATCAAGTTAAGGTGAAAGCCGAGGATGTACAGAAGACTACTTTTCGTACGAGATATGGAAACTATGAATTCTTGGTGATTCCTTTTGGAGTTACTAATGCTCCAGCTGTGTTTCTGAGTTTGATGAACCGGTTTTCTCTCCCTTCCTGGACAAGTTTGTAGTCTTATTCATTGATGACATTCTTGTCTATTCTCGGAATCGAAAAGAGCATGTTGAGCACTTGAGAGTTGTTTTGCAAACTTTGAGGGATCATCAGTTGTATAGGAAGCTTAGCAAGTGTGAGTTTTAGTTGGATCATGTGGCATTCTTGGGCCATATTATTTCTGGTGATGGAGTTTCTGTTGATCCGTCCAAGATTTCTGCAGTTAAGGATTAGCCGACACCGAAGTCTGTATCGGAAGTTTGGAGTTTTCTTGGTCTAAAGGGTTACTACAGTAAGTTTGTTCGAGATTTCTCGAAGATTGCAGGGCTATTGACCAAGTTGATTGGGAAGGATCAGAAGTTTGTGTGGGATGAGTCCTGTGATGAAGCCTTCTCTGAATTGAAGAATCAGTTGATATTAGCACCTGAGTTGACTATACTGGATGGATCAGGAGGTTTCGTAATTCATTGTAATGCTTCAGGGAGAGGTTTGAGTGCTGTTTTGATGCAACGAGGCAAGGTTGTCGCATATGCATCTAGACAATTGAGGCCGCATGAGAAAAATTATCCGACACATGATTTGGAGCTTGCTGCTGTGATTTTTTGCTTTGAAGCTTTGGAGACATTATTTACTTGGAGACCGAGTGGAGATCTTCATCGACCAAAAAAGTCTCAAGTATGTGTTCACTCAGAAGGAGCTGAATATGAGGCAAAGGCGATGGTTGGAGATGATGCTAAATTATGATATCAGTTTGTATTATCCTGGCAAGATTAATTCAGTACCTGATGCTTTGAACAGAAGACCTGTTGCTATATTTCTTACTGAGCAGAAAGAGCTTGTGGAAGCTATGAGGAGATTGTAATTGGATGTGGTATTGCCTGGTTCTTAGCAGAGTTGTATGGTGCTTCAGTTACACCAAATTTTTCTTGTGAGATTCATCCAGTTTCGATTGTGGACCAGCGAGAGAAGATTTTGAAGAATAAGGTTATCAAGTTGGTTCGTGTTGCTTGGAATCCTCACTCACCCGGTGAGTCGACTTGGGAGCTTGAAGATGTGATTCGGAAGAGGTTTCCTCATCTGTTTGAGTAGTTCTTGTTCCTTTCTTTTCCTCGGGGTTACCCTACTACTACTTGCTTAAATTTCGAGGACAAAATTTTATTGTAAGGTGGGTAGGATTGTAAATACCGTTTCCGCTATTTTCATTTTTTCCTCTTTTTTTTAAAGATTTTATTTGTAATTAAATAAAATACTCTATTTTTGTTTCTTGATTATTTTTTTAATTAAATCTTGTTAATGAATTTCTCCGTTCTCCTTGTTGAGCTGTACTTATTGATTCTATTTTCTTTTGTTAATTGCGAGTATTTTTATTTGAACCCTATTATTTTAAACTCATCTCTTATTGAATTCTAAACCCAATTTCAATTGTTCTTGATCCAAAACCACCATTATTGGATCCTAAACCACTAACCCAACATCCTAATTGTACCCTATAAATACAACTCTATTGAAAATCCTAAAAATTGCACAAATTGAAATCCTAGAGCTGCTTATTCTTTCTCCTCTCTGTTTTCTCTCTCCCCGTACAAATTTTTCCCGCTCAAACCAACCTCCTTCTCCGGCCAAACTTCGGCCACCTCCGGCACCCCTCCTCGTCGCCCAACTCCCGTCGACACCCCCGTCGATGCCCAGATACCCAAAACTTGAAACCCCCTTACTCCTCACCTTCTGCCCTATTTCCGATCGACAACCACAGCCAAAACCCCAACCTATCGCTGCCCCTTTCCGTCGACATCGACCCCCGATGCCATTGCCCTCGCTTTCCTTTCGCACCGCCCACCACTGCGTCGATGTTAGCCAGTGACGCCATCAAGCCCCTGGCCGTTGCTGACTGTTGTTGTGTCTCTTTGGCTGTTGTGCTTGGATTTTATTTCACGTATATTGCACATGCTAAATTGTGCTAGTTCGTGGGTTTGTTGCTTCGGGATCCTTATCCTGTTATTCTTGGTATTCGTTTTCACCATCTAAAGGAAATTCACTTCCTCTTGAATTGTTAATTCTATCAAATTCAAGTTTTGTTGAAACTCTTGTAAGTAGATCACTTCGTTTATCGTATTATGCATTGTTCATCTCTTTTGTTGGGTATATTGAGGGTTTACATGAGCTAACCCCAATTTACTTGATATCGTGCTACTTTTGACTCCATGATTGATTCTTTCATGTGTGCATATAGAATTGATAATATGGTTGTTCATATAATTGTCACACAAATAAATTATTGTAGAGTTAATTGCGAGGTTGTATGTTGTTTGATCGATTGATGATTGATTGATGATAAATTGATCTATGTATGTGTTCTTAATCTTATTTACCATGTTTTTATACCCTTCATGCGGATTAAGAAATTTATCGACTAGTAGAATTGATACCCATCATGTTTAATTAACTTATTTCATGAAAACTACCCAAAACCTGTATATTGCTTACTGTCTGTATGTTGACTGCTATTTCCAACTCAGTAAATGATCTTAAAATAAATTTCTTTCTGAATATGAATTGTAGCATTATCTTTCTAGTTTCCAGAAAATCTTGAATTTCTGAATTCCGACTTGCATAGCAAAAGTTATGCCCGTTTTACTACAGCTGTGTTTTTACTTTCAGATTTCTAGATTCTTGTACATTTCATATTTCAACAGTAAAAAGGCTGATCAAATGTTAAAATTTTACTCTGAAAATTTCCAAATTGTTACTTAACAAGTTTAGGAGTCTAGAAAATATTTTTAATAAATTTATTATTGAGTTTTTGCTGGTTCTAAAAATAAAATAACATGATGTCAATTTTTTGCCTGAACATGAATCTGTAAAAAATAATGTGTTTGACCTAACTACTGTTATCGGATTTTGAACTTTAAATATGCGTTGGAATAGTGTGGAAGTGTAGTTTTCAGAATTTTAAATAAGGCACACTCCAACGCATCTAAAAGATTTCAAAATACATATAAAAAAATTAATAGAAAATAATTACATAAGAAAATCACAAAGTCCACATTCATCACTAGCATTCATAGTAAGAAAACATTCAGAAAAAAAAAGGAAAATCTCGAATGGTAGTAAATTATAAGGAACTAAATAAAAATACTAAGAGGTTTGGATACCCACTACCAGACATGCAAATACTACTCAACACAGTAAGAACAAGAAAAATATATTCAAAATTTGATTGTAAATCAGGATTTTATCATGTAAAACTAAAAGAAGATTGAAATATTTAACAGCATTTGGCACACCTTAAGGATTTTATGAATGGAATGTATTACCATTCGGTTATAAAAATAGCCCAGGACTATTTCAAGAAATATATGGATAATATATTTGAAAAATACAACAATTTCATATTAGTATATGTAGATGATATTCTAATAGGATCCAAAAACGAGGAACAACATAAAGAACATCTGCTAAAATTCATAGAAATAGTAAAAAATGCAGGTATTATATTATCAAAAAAGAAAATGGAACTGTTCAAAACTGAGATAGAATTCTTAGGAACAAAATTATCACATGAAGGAATAGAACTACAACCACATATAGCTGAAAAATAAAGACATTTCCTAATGTCCTAAAAGAAAAAAGAGAAGTACAATCTGTAACAGGGTTACTAAATCAAACAAGAGGTTCCATACCAAATTTATCAGCAAAAACAAATTGGTTACAACAAAAACTGAAAAAGTTTAAGAAATTTGAATGGACCCCAGAGGATGAAGAAAAACTTAAAACATTAAAACAATAGACTTCAGAATTACATAAGCTAAGATTACCTGTTAAAAAATGTTCATGGATAATAGAAACAGATGCGTGTGAAAAAAAATGGGGAGCAGTATTAAAATTCATTGAAATAGGAGAACAAGAGGAAAGACTAGCCAGATATACTAGTGGATCTTTCACACAAACCCAACAAAATTACCACATAAACAAAAAAGAACTACTAGCAATCTTAAAAGCTATAAAAAAGTTTAAATTATTTATAATACATACGAAATTCACAGTAAGAACAGACAATACGCAAGCAAAGAGTTGGATCAAAAAAATAATAGACCTAACTATAGCAAACAAAAGATTGATAAGATAGCAAATGGAGTTAGCACATTACGATTTCTCAATAGAAAACATAAAAGGAAAGGACAACATTTTAGCTGATTTTTTATCAAGAAATTAACTATTTCATTTGTTGCAGAATGAAAACTAGAGTCCAGCAAATAGAACAGAATGTTATTTACCTAAAGAAAATCATGGAACAAATAAAAGGAGCATTTAATCAATTACAATTACAAATATACATGCTCCAAAGTCTGTTCTACCAGTATGTAATTCAGCATGCAACCACAGAAAATATGGTGGACAATACTAGCGAGAAAATGAGTGAGATAGGCAAACCTACTCATTTCTTAAAAGAGGATGCACTTACATCCTCAAATAAGACTACATACTAGGAGACGCTTCTTACAGAGAACGCTCCTATCAAAGTATCAAAAAAAGTATTATATTTACGATATATTCAAAAACTATGCTAAGTAACCGAGGTGAACCAGTTCATCAAAACCATATCACAACATATGAATAAGGCCATCATCCTACCAGGAGCTAATCCAAGAACCACCAGGACATTGTTCAAAAGATGACTTATTCATTGCATCTATCCGTCTAGAGAATGTGAGGAACTGGTCCACTTACCAAAAGACATTTACAAAGCAGCCAAGAGTTATTTTGGCCTTACAAAGGCCTAAAAAATATATGTCAGAATGTATTCAGTCATCCCTGAATATCTTAAAGACAATGAAGAGCTTCCAGCAGAACACGTTATAAAAATAGGGATGACCACCCAAGTGATCTATGGAGCATCAAATATTGTACCATACAAAACTGAGAAATTTAAAAGCCTAATCCCAGAAAGAAAGGCCATGGACTTCAGGAACAAGTATTGTGAGTTAAAAGATATAAAACTAAGAGACAACAATATATGGATCTATGACCGCCCAGATCCAGAAACAATAATAATGTATAGTATAGCAAAAATAAAACAGTCACAAGATAAGTATGAGTTGTTTGACAGCTGGTACCAAATACTATACACATGAGCAATGATAATGACAGAAGAGACAGTTGGATACTACTCCAGCTTGATGAAGACAGAACATCAACACAAATGTGGAGCATGTGAACCTGTCTGCCAGGAGAAATTCCTTTTTCTAGAGTAGTCCACAAGACAATTATTAAAGACTAATGTAAGCAACAATTATTGGGGGGAAACGAAGAGCGGAGCGGGATCTAGCGCTAATTATGTTTTCACTAAACGAAGAGCTAGAGCTAATTATGCGCTCGATCTATAATGGCGGTGTCTATACCACCGCCGTTATATATTGTATATATAACGGCGTAATATAGCACCGCCGTCATAGAGGCCCGCTATTAAAAAATATTTTATAATGCTGATCTATCACGACGTTTGGGCATAAACACCGGGATAGATACGCCGTTATATCCATTCCGATTAGTAGTGAATTCATGTTTTTGGGTGACTTTCAGTTGCACACTAACTTGGTAGGAGGGTGCAAAAAAAGAAAATCATTTTACTTGTCTTGTATAAAGTTTTCATCACTGCCTACACACTCCAAAAGAGAAAACTCATGATTAAACAAAATCATGCATAAACAAAATCATTCATAAACTTTTCATCACTGCCTACTAACTTGGCATTATTTGTACAAACAAAATCATTTTTCCAACTTTCGAAGATGGCGAAAAATCATGCATGTCTGTTATATCCATCATCAATTTGCGTGCAAACAGTCAAGATATAACGATTAATTTAACATATGTGCTATTTGGAATTAAAGAACAATAATTACAGATATGGCAAAAAATATTATAATCATGTAAGACGCTTACCTACAAAATTCACAGACATAAACTAATAAAGTTCATACAATATTTGGAGCCTCTTTTGTTATGAGTTCCATTTTTGAAAAGGATTTATTCAATTACTTGGTTCTATACATGCATAGGGGAAATCACCGACAAACTACATTCTAAAGACAGACTACCTTCTGATAAGGAGTGTGTTCCATATGACTTTGTTAAAGTGTTTAAGTCTACTAATTCCGACAAACTACATTCTAAAGCTTCTCTCCAAACATACTTCAATCAAAATAAACATCTCTTCAATCAGCCAATGTACAATATAAACATCATTTAATCAACATAAACATCCTTCAATCAACATAAACCAAATTATGCCATGCCTTCAATCAACATCCTTCAAACAATATATCTCATCTCACTCAGTCAGCGGGCAACGCCCTCAAGCAAGGCTGCCAACAATGAAGTGCAAGAGAAAATGAAACTCTCAATAGTTACATGAGCTAATATACCTGATTTTTCCGAAATAAAAGTCCAACAATAAACATGAACGATTATAAAAGAAACAAGATTTGAAATTGAGATTACTTGATAGAAAGATTGTAACTTTGCTAGGAGGTCGATGCTTCGCTGGAATAACAAAAAAGGGACCAGTGGATTTAGGTTTTCGATTTAGGGGCTGAGAGTGAGAGGTGAAGTGTGGAAGATTGGGGGCTAGGGTTTCTCTTCGAATTCTTCAGGAAGGAGTTAGGGTTCAGAGCAAATCGAAACCCTAACGGCAATTTGGGTTTCTCGTCAAAGAGAGAGAGAAAATCAAAGAGAGTAGAAATCGAAACCCTTCTTCGACGAAAAGAGAGAGAGAGAGAGAGAGACGATTCGCTCAGTATGATTTCTCGTCGAAGGGAGAGAGAGAACGGGAGAGAAATCGAAAGCCTATCGGCTTCGACGAAATCACAACAACAACCGATCTTGAGCTGAAGTTTCTCGTCGAAGAGAGAGAGAGATCGATAGAGATAAGAATGGACTTGTTTCTCGTCGAAGAGAGAGAGAGAGAACGTGAGAGAGCAAGGAGGCTAGGGTTTCATCGAAGAAAGAGAGAGCGGGAGTTGGAGATGGATGGGAGCTGAGAGTGATAGTGCCAAAAGAAAATGAGAGGAGGCTAGGGTTTCATCGAAGAAAGAGAGAGCGGGAGTGAGTTGAGAGCGATACTGCCAAAAGGAAAGGAGTGAGTAAATGATCATTTTACCCCCAACAAAAGAGCTGAGAGAACGGGATCAGATGTGAATCGTGAGACTATATATATATATATATATATATATATATATATATATATATATATATATATATATATATATATATATATATATATATTTGCATATTAATTTTCCTAAGTCCAGAAAGCATGCATATGTGAATTAATAAAATAGTATATATCAATCCCTGCTCCTTCCTAATAATTCGCTCAATTCTTGGGGAATTTGTTTTTCACAAACAAAGCAAGAAGCTTTTATTCATCAACACATTACAGATAGTTACATTACAACATTCAAAAGTGAGAGCGACGGACAATTAAACTTTGAACATGATTAAAACAAACTTAAAAATTAACTTCGATAGTAGTAGACGTAGACGTACGGAGGAGGACGCAACATTATTTATTATATGTAATGCGACCTCGAGTGCAATTAATTAATATATTTGATTCAGACCGCACACACCTTTAATTATACGTACGGTTTAGTACCCTGCTGGAGAACCACCTTTCCTTGGGTCACTAACAGCATTAAGAAGTGTTACATTCGTTACATGGTTATTGGAGTCAAGTGTAACCATATCGTTGTAGACCACGAACTGGCAAATAGCTCCTTCTCCGTCCCATTTTGCAAGTACATGACCCTTGTCTTCTAGATAATCAATTAAATTTTCGGAGACCTGGATATGATCTTTTGTGACTGTCGTGTAATTCTCATAGAAAACCTTGTTTGGAAATAACTGCATGCATGCACATTCAAAAAGAGTTATATTTAATTAGAAATCTTAATTTAAAAAATATTTTTGCTGAGAAAGGGGTTTTTTTTTAGTGTATATCTCAAACCTTGTGATAACATCTTGGACTGATGACCGAATCGAATGGTTCCATTTTAAGGCCGAAATGATTCAAGAATACTTGAGTTACAGTTATAAGGATCAGGGGTCCCCCACTTGCACCAATCACAGCCTTTAGTTCACCATCCTACAGGAAATTAACATGAATAAAAAAATAAATTAATTAATTAAGTAATAGTAAAAGATAACATTTATATAATTAATATACTTGTGATATATTTTTCATCAACCTTAATGGTGTTACAGCTAGCGAGATTACTCTATCTCAACAATTATATATGAATTTGAGATACGCAGATTCTGTTTTGAAACATTTCACTCGCTTATTACACTTTGATTCATATATAAAATCATTGAACATAATAAGAAACTAGATGGCACAGTTTGCTATATTTTTTAGTCAAAAGTAGATAAATAAATAGAAAGTATATATTTATATATACCTTGAGAACAATTGTGGGTGTCATAGACGATAATGGTGTCTTCTTTGCTTCGATATAATTACCAGGAGCTGCAGGTAGGTGATAAGTATTGTTTGATGACATGTAGTCAGTTGGGGAAGAGAAATCGTCCATTTGATTATTCAGCAATATTCCAGTACTCGGTGACAAAAAGAGTGATCCAAAATGATTGTTTACTGTGGTAGTTAAAGCAACAGCGTTTTTTTGCTCATCGATAATGCTAATGTGACTGGTTCCGTCATCAGGAATGGGAGCCCATCTGACATAAATATTAGTTTCGGATAATTAGCAATAATATTATTAATTTGTAAAATGTAAGCCATTTAGAATAATCTTCAAAAGAAAACGATCGATCGAGAACTAGCTAGGATGCAATTTAATTTTTTTGTAAGAATCTTTACTTGTCACCATAGTCCCGAGGATCATTAGATGTCTTGTCATCCCTTATGAGATCCTTGACAGCATCAGCAAACCCTTGATCGAGCATATCGTTGAGGACTTTCTCAATTGTTTCTGGATGTTTGTTAACATCTGGATCTCCAAGATTCATTCTCAATGCAAACACATGTTTCAATGCTTCAATAAACCGATGACGCCCAAGGTCACCAACAACCTCATCAGGAATTCCATAGCTTTGAAGAATGTTCAGCATCTGCGTGCGTGTTAATATATACATACATGAAAAACACATATTCACTCTTGTAAGTATATATATATATATGACGTGAATCAGATATGCTTTTACTTGAGAATAGTTAGGACACCTGCAATTAATTATTATAGCCTTTAAAAAAAAAATGCCAACTAAATATAATCTTTCGTATATATTTACCATTATGAATGCGGCTCCACCAGATGAAGGGGGAGGCATGGTGAGGACTTCCAGCCCCGAGTCCGGCCCAAAGACACTTGCATTTAGAGGTTGCCTGACTATAACTTCATACTCCTTCAAGTCGTCGATAGTAAGTATCCCTCCTGCCTGTTGAAGGTCTTGAACTAGCACTACAAGGAATTTGACATATAGTGACAGCAAAAATCCGTGGGTAAAAGGCGAAAAACCGTAGGTATAGCCCGTAAAACCTATACCAACGGACATATTTTTCCGTCGTTTTTAATTAGCTATGCCCACGAAAAAATGCCGTCACTATAGCCTATAGCGACGGTTTTTTCACCCGTTGGTATAGGTATCGGTGTTATACCCACGGTTTCGTATCCGTTGGTATAGGTTTTAAAGACACCTTTTGCTTTCCTATACCCACGGTTGAAACTCCATTGCTATAGGTTTTAGCAATGGTTTTAGCTTCCAATTATTTGAATATATACCCACCGTATTTATTCCGTTGGTATAGTTCTTTTTGTGTGGTCCGTTGGTATAGGTTTTAACAACATTTTTTACACATACCCCCCCCCCTTCCAAATTTTACGGATAGGTCATAATTTGCTCTATACACAATTTTTTCTTATTAATTACGCTTATGATAATTTAATGTATTCTTTTATAATATTAATCCAATTATAAACTAAGAATACAATAAAATAAATAAATGTGTTTATGAAACAAAATTAAATAAAATTAAACTTCAATCATATTAAAAATAAATAAAGTATTACAAGAGTGTCGATTACAAAATAGTTGAAAAGTCAACCTAAGAGTACCATACTGACATATAATAAACATATAAAGTCTTCTAACAATCTCATCCACTCAATTTCTAAGTTTGCTCCATCAAGAAAAAATTAGCTTCTAATCCTCACCTGCAAATAACAAAAAGAACAAATGAATCACAACATAACTCAACATAAGAAATATTAAAAATTTCAGTAAGAATTAGTTAAACTAATTAGATACCATCTTCAATATCTTCATTAGTGTCTGGATTTAGAGAATGTGTATGGTCAGGGGCACTTGAAGCATCTGTAACCTATTAAAAATAAAATACAGCTTATAGACTCTTCTTAATAAATATTTCCATCATTCATTAAAGAAAAAAATTTATGGAAAAAAAGACCTTACAAATGCAATACATTAGAATTAAACATATGAAAAATCAATAATAAATACAAAAATATCTCATACAAAACATAACATTGAAATATGAACTCCAAGAGTAAAATATAATATACCTGTCTTGCAGCCTATATAATGTCATTCACATCTTCTCCAGAGAATCGATTATGAATCAACTCCAGACTGAAACAATTCCAGACTGCACTTAGCAAAGTTAGCAAAGTCACAACAACAACTGCACTGCACTTAGCAAAGCTAAATTTTAGTCAGCCCATAATTCCAGACTGAAACAATTCAGAACTCGGAGTACCACTCCAGATCTTATTAGCACGACCCCAACAATTGTTTCTGAAAATCATAATAATGCATATGATGTACTCTTTGCGAAACATTAAAGACAAGCGGAAGTCAATGAGCCAGAACACAAACTGGGATAACTTACAACCTAGTCAAGCCATAGAAATTTATATTTGGAGCAAAACCTGGTTCTATGTCTCCAGTCCAAGCCAAGCCAAGTCAATAATTACCATTTCAATCATGCTGGCATGCTGCCAAAGCATGTCTAACCAAAAGAACCACTATCCAACATCATCTGAACTATGATAGTGTTAAGACAAGGAGAGAAAATATAAATTAAAAAAATTTGCAAATGTCTATTCAGTTCTCTTGTTTAACCTACCCCAAAATTTAAAAATATTTAAAAATTCAGTTCTCCCACAGGTTCATCCCAGGATAAATTGATTACTAACACATGATTGTAGGTTCATCCCAGGATAATAATTGTAGTAAATTGATTATCCCAGGATAATCTCTTTTTGGGAATTTAGTTAATATTATCATACACTTAATCACTAACACATGCATATTCTCAAACCTGTATCTTATTGAGCATCGTTACTCTACAATTCTCATTGGTAACGTGACATTCTTTTCCTTGGTTCTCGTTCAGTGTACTTATTGTCTTGGTGGTTCTCCCACAGGTTCATTTTATTTAACCTATGTTTTAGTCCTACAATATACATCCCGAGTCATCAAGAGAACTTCAATCTAAGTATAGGCATTACTGTTATTCTTGCCTTCGTTTTTTTTTTCTCCAGTGGAACTAAGAAATTCATGGTTACCTATTTTTGTTTTCCTTTGAAGAGCTTGAGCTTCTGTTATCAACCATATACCAGTCCTAACTGCAGCACATTCATGCATCACAGTTTGTAACTCTCAGTGGTCTGTTATACTAAAGACCAAACCATTCATTGTTAGTCAGACTCTTTGTCAAAGTAATATCCTACTCTGCCTTCAATTTTAGGGTAGTAAGCTTTTTCAGTAGTTATGCAAAAATCATAGAAAATTATTTCTACAAGAAACTGGGCAATGACTTACAGGAAGAAGCATTTCTTCAATTGCAGAAAGATATGCCTGACAGAGCTTGGAATCCACTTTGCAATGTTTAAACGCATCGGTAAAGACCTGTATATGGCCCAGTAAAGTAGTTTTAGTAACTTCTAACGATGAGCATTATTGTCAACATTCCGATACAGTATGTATCGCTTTGTGAAGCATACACTCTAAATTGCAAGGGTCTTGTGCTTTTTGGAAATGCAAGCATGAGTTGTTGTATTAGAATTACAGATGAGATTTCTTAGAGGATGGGATCATTTTCGAGAGAAGTTGAGGAGAAGAAGACAGACTTAGAAAGCTGCACAAGGAGAAATGATTTAGTGACTAATTTTGTGGAAGCTTACCAAGACTATTTTACTATAAATAAAAAAATGTGAAGAAAACAAATATACTATGATACAAGATAAGGAAAAAGTCATAATCAAAATAATTTTTTATATAAGAAATTAATAGAATCAACACTAAAAATTTATAAGATAACCATCAAAACATTATCTGGAGACTGTAGGCACTATTAATTTAAAAGCTGGTTTAAAGCTCTAGAAAGCTTAAGCAAAAGCGGGACTAAAAGTGAGGCTTCTATCGGACTATTATGACTATGTTTGAGATTTTAAATCTAGGATAATGTGTCATCTCTCAACAATCTTCCTGGAGTCTGTAATATTTTCCACTGACTGAATTATTTGTGTTTTCGGAGCTTGTAAATATTTCCACCTTGTCATTGCCATACAATTGATTTTACAGCATATCTCTACTCATTATGTATGATAACTGATTATGTTCACCCCATCTGGTGCTTTGAGGTTATCTACTTTCATAATTCGAATGAATCAAATTTTATTTTTTTTCAACGGAAGAATGTTGGAAGCTACTTTGGCATGAACAGAAATCTATTAATGGACCACTAGGAGAACATTGTACCCACTATTTATTCTTTGAGAATTATAAAGCTAAAGCATAAAGCATAGGTATCAATTGCCTCATACATAGCATTATAGTTATCAAAGACTTCATACAATCTATGACAAAAACGTGGGCAGAAGAACTAAGTAGGTATGCTTCTTTGCATTAGATCTATGATACCAACCTAAGCATTCTAGTCAAAAGAATTCAGAACAAATTAAGTCAAAGAGAATTTTATTTTGTCCGTAAATATAGAAGTACCCTTTTGTCTTAAATTTCCTTTGCATCAAGTAGAATATACACCAGCAATCGAATTACTTAAATTAAAATTGCCTGTATAGCTACTGATAAGCTTCAGAAACACATCATCCGGTATATACCCTGAGTCTTGACCCACTTGTCGGCATATTGGGCATGTAGACAAATTCTGACCACATTCTCTACAACACTGAAATCATAAATGCAATGCATTGCTTAACATGATAACATGAATAGTATGAAGAAAAAACTCAAAAAGAGAAAAGGTACTACTATAAACATACCATATGGCCGCACCCAAAGGCCAAGTCTTTTGCATTGGTCAAGCAGATAGGGCAAACCTTCAATGAAATATTGCTGTAAAGATTATCAACGGACAAATAAAAAATATCAACGCAAAACATTTCAGCATTTACTTCTCATTACCTGGTTTGGATCTTCACTTGTGGATTGCTGTGGTCTGGTTTGTATCCTTGTTAACGATGGTTGTCTTCGGGTGACAGGTATTAGAGGAGGGCGTGGCACCACCCGCTTCGCCTTCCCAGTCACCCGCCTTTTTGGTCATTAATGTTAAAGAGTCAGTCTATCAAAACGAAAAAATGAAAGTAAAAATGAAGGGTTCAACAAATATATGCTTCATATATTACCCAAGGAGTCCCAATTCTCTGGTTGCTTTATACTGGATTGGTACTTCCATCAGAGCAGCTAGGGCAAAGGCTGTTTCCTTCTCTACTGGGTTTGTATTTCTCGCCATGATATCAGTGAAGTTGACAAACTGCAGTAAACCAAGTATCTCAAAACTAACTGTAAAAGAGAAGGACTAATAAATAAACTACAATGTTTACTATCCATGTTCAGTAGGATATATACTTGAAAGTTGTCGAAATCTCGTGCTGGAATCTTGTCATCAAAATTTCTCATGTCTTCCCAAGGTCCATCACCAACTCCAACCAGCACAATTGAGAGGGGGTAAGAACTAGTAGTAGTAAACATTTCATCAATTGCAAGCTTTTATAATATTACACACTGTGATGATGTAGCCTCGCATTGCTTTGCTAAATAGTAATTGTAGGTTAATCATATAGACAATTGTTCATGTAGATATACCTTGCTGTTACAATTGAGTTGATTGTTTTCTCCTCTTGGGGGCTAAGAGCTCCTATATCTGTATCAACACTTCAAGTAACCTTCGCATATAGAAGAAAATAGCTTTAATGCATGATATTACAGACAGAACTTCACAGGGAGTAGTTTAGTTAGTTACCTGGCCATCAGCAATGATAACCAACACATGATATTGCCCGCCACTTCTCTCAACTATGTCAACAGCTGCCTCCACAATTGGTGCGAAGGAAGTTGGTCCTTGAAACGAAACAATATATGAACCAGGTGTAAAATTAATAGTCGGTAAAGAAAAGAAACTATCAACACAGACACTTGGTACTTTTATTTTATAGAATTTCATTGCATGATTTTTAGTATATAGGCATATTCCATAAGGCAACCAATAGTTCAGTGCATTAGAGTTTTCGAAAATATTAGGCTTTCTTAACTTAGTCATGTATTTGTGCCGTCTTGTATGAATATCAGAGTAAGAGTGTGAATAGATGAAAACCATCTACTGTCATGAAACAGATTGACTGTAAACACTTAAGTATTCATCCAAGATGTCATAACTTAGTGCAGTAACATTGGTCTTAGATAAGTCCATCACCTGATTAAATCAAATTTCAGGTGATGGACTTACCAAAGCCATCACCTGAAAGAAAGCAATTTCAACAACTAAATTGAGTCAAAAAAAATGATAACAATGAATAACGAATACTAATATACAAAATAAGGAAATGTATAATTGCCTCCGACAACATCCCTACTGTATATTGATTATTAACTTAAACTTCTTATAATTGTCTTTTGAGTAAACCCAGTCTACCAAATAACCGAATAATATCTCAAAATTTCTCACGAGCATTCTCACAAACACCTTGTGTGCCTCCTTAAATAAGCAGAAAATCGTTAGGATGTTTTGAGCATTCTCACGCCATCAAAATCGACATTAGGGTTAGAGAGGATGAGAATAATACCCATGGCAATCTTCTCAATGTTCTCATGGCAATCTAGGATCTAATCAGTGAAGCATGGTAAAGAACAACATGGCAATCAAAATTCATCAACTAAGGAGGAAGCACCAAGCAAAACAAGTATCGAATTCATACCTCGGGTTTAATTGGAAAGGAAGACGGCGGCGGGCGGTGGCGATGGAGGAGCAACGGCGATGGCGGGAAAGGGACTGCGACGGCGACATGGCGGGACGCTGATGGCGACGTGGCGGGACGACGGCGGCGATGTGGTGAGACGGGGATTCGGGTGTGAGAGGGAGGGGAGAGAGAAAGGGGATTCGAGACTGAGAGAGAGAGAGACAGAGAGGGGATTGAAGGATTCGGGTGAGATAGAAAGAAAGAGAGAAATTGTATAATTTGGGGATTTAAGATTTGGGGGGAAATGAAAAAGTTTGGAGGCAAATGAAATAATTTAGGAGGGTTAGTTGGCAGATAAATAACTTAAACTTTTCAAGTGGGTGGACTATACCCACAGTGTTTTGAGATATAAAATTATAGGATACCTATACCCACAGTTTACTACACGTCCGTAGGTATATGATGTCTATACCCACGGTTTTAGTGACCCGTCACTACAGGTATCCGTTGGTATATGGCAAATTTCTTGTAGTGTAGATTGCTCCCTATCTCACCACCATACAACACACTAGGTCCATTTTTTGCAATAGATGACAGTGTATCTGCTAGCTTCTCATTTTTGCACATATCATGGGCCTTTAGTAGTTGATTTCCTTTCGTATACACACTTCTAAGTCCTGTGTCATTGAAGATACCTGAATTCTGGATAAGCATTTGACCATGGAGATACTCGGATATGGTGAATCCATTTCTTGCAAATTCAATAGCTGGTTGAACAAGCCTTGACCAGTTGACATTGCCACTGCCGTACTCGTCCCATGCCTTATAAAGACCCTTGAGTTCGCCTGGAATGCCAATTGAGAGTGGTCCACTAACTTTTGCTTGAGGATCAGCATCATACATATCCTGCGAAAACAATATACATATATATATATATATATATTTACATAGCTACGAAAGGTACGTCTGGATTATTATTCAGATAATATATAGACTTTGTCATGAATTTGAGTCTTCGGGATAACAATTTAAATGAAAATAAAAACCAACAAAATAATTGATCAGATATAGCACACCAGCCACTATGAATTTTATATATATATACTAGTAATATACACATGCAATGCACGTATTAATTTTTGTAAATTTTTTTTTTAAAATGAAACTCTGAGGTCCACATGAGATGCATGTCTTAATAAATATGATTATATATTTTTAATAATAAAAGTGAAAACTATAATGGAAGAGTTAGAGTTGCATAAGTAGGTAGATATACAATTTCAACCCTTCTATTATAATAGTTATTATATATTATATTATAGATGATAGATAGATAGATAGATAGATAGATAATAATTTACACATGTGATGCACATTTAATATATTAAAAAATTAGTGTAAAAAATTTGATGTAGTGAGTACTCGAACTTGAGGCCTCCTTCATATTAGTTATGCACGTGCTATGCATAGCACGTGTTGGTAGATTGACAAATGACACTAAGGTCTTCTCCCATTATAATATTAGAGATTAGAGATATGATGCTTTGTAACTTGTGTTCTTCAAAATTACCATAAGGAAATGCTATGATACGTAATTAGATTTGGCTATAAACGACATTTTGATATATAACCAAAATATTCAGTTATTGGAAAAAATATAACCAAACTCCATTCATTTAAGCACTTATTTACAGATTTGTATAATCTTCAAAACTAAGCATTTGCGTAAAATAATATGTTTATACTACTGTCTACCAATTTTCAAGAGAGAAATTAATGATTTTAATTTTTCCATAAAACGAAGGGCAGGCATGAATGTCCGATAATCTCCTTAAGATTCAAAGATGAGTACTGTTAAGAAGTAATTATGTATATATATATATATAATATATTCAGGGTGCATGATTTTTTATTAAATACGAGCGTAAAAAAATTGTAGTAATATCATAATTAATATATATGCATTAGCACAGAGATCATATATATACCGGATTCGTTTTGTTTGGAGCTCGTTCCCTCATGTCAAAGGCTGTAGTAGTCCCATTAGCCAACCTTATTACCATGAAGGAGCCTCCACCGATACCGCTTGATGCAGCACTAACCACACCCAAGCACAAGGCAGTGGCCACAGCTGCATCCACTGCATTACGATTTTCTTCCAGCACATCTCTCCCAACTTTAGAGCATCGACCGTCGTCAGAGGCAACTGCAGCTTTTCCAACTACAATTTCCGATATTACTGTAGGAAGTACACTAGGACTTGGACTTGGTATCGGGCTTAGGTTTGGGCTTGGCCCGCTCGGGGGAATTCTTACAGCCCGAACGGAAACGGGGTGCAGAAGTGCTGGGATTAGGAAGAATATTTGTGTGAATAGCCACAAGGGTGACGATGGAGCTGCATTTAGACACCCCAAAACAATGCATTAATTAATTATTGCGTTTGTTAATGGACGGAATTAAATTTCTTTGATATGTGCAATATATATATATATGTGCAAAATATATATATATATATATATATATATATATATATATATATATATGCAAAAGAAAACACGTGAAAACCATCTAGACCGTTGTAGGGTTATAATCTAACCACTTTTAGGATTTTTCAATCACATGCTCATTTACTAAATGAGCAAATTGTTCATACCCCTTTTTTCCATATATATATACTAGTATCATACACGTGCACACGTGCACGTGGAAAAAAATTGAAGGGATAATGAAAAGGGCAAAAAGAAAATAATTTCCAAACTGATCAACCTTCGAAAATATTTACCAAACTGGTCCACTTTCGAAAATATTTACCAAAGTTAGTCCATTACCCAACACGTGCATTGCACGGGTTGGGTTAAGGACTAAGGGGTTCTCCCATTATAGTAGTATATATATATATATATATATATATATATATATATATATAATGCTTCATCCACTACTATATATATATATATATATATATATATATATATATATATATATATATATATATATATAATGCTTCATCCACTACTAATTTTACTACCATTTATATATATATATATATATATATATATATATATATATATATATATATATATATATATATATATATATATATATATATATATATATATAGGGTAGCGATCTGGTGAGAACCGTTCTCACGATAAGCTTCGTGAGAACTCTATGCCTATCCATCCTATGGATAATCCGAATCGTTCACATTGTTTTACATAACTAAACTAGTCTAGAAATATAAAATCAAGTCATTTGATATTCATTTATCCATGCATCATGTCACTATAAAAATAACGATTTTTCAGCCACACAATTTGTAACACTTCAATGCATGGGCAATCGAATCTCAAATGACTTGATTTCTTATCCATAGGCTAATTGAGTAGTGTAGATCAAAATGAACGGTTCAGATCTTTCAACTAATGTCCCAAACAAAAGTTCTCACGTGGTTCTCACCAAAAGAGTTCTCACTCGATCATTTTCCTATATATATATATATATATATATATATATATATATATATATATATATATATATATATATATATATATATATATATAATGCTTCATCCACTACTAATTTCACTACCATTTTTTTCACTATGTTAGGTGACGCACTTGTATTGGAGAGTTCTCCCACCTACTCTTTTTTTCCCACCTATTGGAGTGTGCCACTTAAGATAGTGAAGGAAAATATATTGAAGTTGGTAGTGGATGTAGCATTACGTTTATATATACACTAGTAGTTTACACGTGCGATGCACGTTTTAATCAATATAGTTTTTTAAAATAAAAATTTATATGTAGTCCTGATTTGAACCTAGGACCTCCTTTATAATAGTTATGCACGTGTGTTACACGGATTGGTAGAATGACAAAACATTTACAAATGACACTAAGACCTTCTCCCATTATAATATTACTAGTATTATACACGTGTTGTGCATGTGGAAAAAATTGGGAGGAATGAAAAGGACAAAAAAAAATTACTTACACGTGCGCTACATGGGTTGGGTTAAGGACAAAGGTCTTCTCCCATTATAGTAGTAGATATATATATATATATATATTATATATATATATATGTGTGTGTGTGTGTGTGTGTGTGTGTGTGGAGAGATGGTCTATCTCAATAATTGTCTGTATAGTCTTGTATCCTGTTTAAAAATAGTGAACCAGCCATTCCCTACTGTTTCAAAATCGTCCATCTTAAGATTTGATGCATACAAATAATTTAAGTCAATTTTTTTATAAAAAAATAAAATAAAATCTTTCAAATCCATGCCACAATTTTCTCAATCTCTTTTCATCTGCCATACCATTTCCTCAAAAAGCTCCCCATAATAAATATTTTTACACATTTGAGTTTCCAATCATGTTGTTCAAATTCCCATTTTTTATTTTTTTTTAATCCAGTTTAAATTAACATGTTAATCCCTCAAAATAGCATCTCTATATTTTACATATAAGTTCTTCATTTTCTTTGTTTAAATTTGTTCTTGGTAACAAAGAGAAAAGAAAAAAAAACAGAAGAATTAATCGTTACTTTAAATAGCTTACATAAAGTAACACCATTTTATATGTAGTTTGCACAACTATTAAACCAAAATAAGTTGAAATAATGACCATATATAATGTCACATAATCAAATAACAACAGTAGCAGAAGCTTATTCCAATCAGAAGAAAACCACGAGCTAAATCACGAAGTATATATCCTGAAGATCACACCATTGAATAATACTAACATGACAATGATCAACATACTATGGTCTCAGGTCTTAAAATTCTTTCCCTATTTCTCAAAGAAGAAGAAAGAAATGATATCTTGTGTCGTGAAGCACCAAAGAGGGAGGCATCAAATTAAGAAGATAATAAATATGTAAAGGTATTTAATCTTAGGGACCTTTTTGAAAAATGAGAAGGGTAATAAATCTCCCACTAGGATTGCGGTTGAAAGAAGATTGTTTGAGTGAATTGCAGAATGGATTAGGAAGATTATTAAAGTAATCTGACCAAAATTATTTATTATTTAATAATCTGACCAAGATTATTAAAGTGAATTGCAGAATGAATTGCAGAATAAGATGAGAAAATGAAAAGAGAAAATGAGATAAGTAAGATTCGGTTCTCTTCCACATACTCACAAAGCAGTATTATCTTTTTTCACTTTATCGAGATATTCTAGCTCTCTCTTTATAATCGTTCATGCAAAGTGCAAACAATACCAGTGACAAGATTCTGGACATGTATTGGACAAGTTGTAATGGAGTCATGTACGAGGTTAGCAGTAAGTTTTTTAGGCAGTGGGACTACACACATATCTTGGACTAGTAAACAATAATGCGATGTTTAATTTAATTTGTAGGAAATTATATTTTTCTCCAATTTATTCGACATGTATGCAAGCTAGTTAGCAATTGCGAGTCTCGGTTAAATAAATATAATAAATTCTACTACTTTGAAGTGGTGTGCTTACATAGCTAGTGTGTGCACGAGAGAGAGAGAGAGAGAGTTCTCACCAGCCATGCTACCCGAGGAGTATCTTCTTCTGGTTGCTGTGTGGAGAATCAACTACATGTTAAGGTCCTTTTATAGAACAATTATGTGAGTTAATTAGTGTAGTATTATCTTTTTTCACTTTATCGAGATATTCTAGCTCTCTCTTTATAATCGTTCATGCAAAGTGCAAACAATACCAGTGACAAGATTCTGGACATGTATTGGACAAGTTGTAATGGAGTCATGTACGAGGTTAGCAGTAAGTTTTTTAGGCAGTGGGACTACACACATATCTTGGACTAGTAAACAATAATGCGATGTTTAATTTAATTTGTAGGAAATTATATTTTTCTCCAATTTATTCGACATGTATGCAAGCTAGTTAGCAATTGCGAGTCTCATATGATACGTGGTTAAATAAATATAATAAATTCTACTACTTTGAAGTGGTGTGCTTACATAGCTAGTGCGTGCACGAGAGAGAGAGAGAGAGAGTTCTCACCAGCCATGCTACCCGAGGAGTATCTTCTTCTGGTTGCTGTGTGGAGAATCAACTACATGTTAAGGTCCTTTTATAGAACAATTATGTGAGTTAATTAGTGTAGTTAGTGAAAAGACCCATTTTTTGAGAATATTTGACAAAATAACCTAATTTGAAAACTATTTAGCTAAATGACCTAGTTACTATTTAGATTTCTATAGTATACTTTCTATAGTAAATTCTATAGGATGTGTGACCTTTCTTTAAATTCTAAAAGTTTTTGGGTTTGAAGATAATTTCTACTTTTATTATTAAAATTTTGTTTTCTATTCTATAGCTTATGATATGGCTAAAAATAAGGATTAGATCGGAACCGTTCAAATCAGGCATGAATCTTAAAGCTCGGGGTCAAAATGGTAATTTCACCTACAAATGGGTCTGAAATGGGAACAGGGCCTTTGTCCAAAGGCCCAATAATCCATAAACGGATAAATCTTACTGGGTGCGGACTCCAACCCGCAAGAAACCCAGTCCAGCTGGATAGGAAATTAGGGTTTATGATTGTCCTTAATCAACGGTCTTGATCACTTCTATTGATCCACTGGGAAGTAGGGATTTGATCTTATCCCGAAACTGGTTCCTAAGGCGGCTATAAATACCCCTCATCCTCCACTGTTACCGGGTAATCAATCTTTTGCCAATCAAAGTTCTTTCATAATCTTTCTTATTACTGACTAGAGCGTCGGAGGGTGCATCGCCGAAATCAACCCCGGTATTTCGCACTTTTTGCAGGTCAATGGCGGGAGATCACGGTCAAACTCCGGTGGAGGTGTTTCAGGTTTGACTATTCAGCTTCTTTCGAATCCACAAATCTATCTGTTTGCCCCCACACCGATTTCAGCGGCAACAGATTGGCGCCGTCTGTGGGAAGAATGAATAGTAATCCATCCTCTTCCATCGGTTAAGATCACCACCAGCCATGCCTCCAAGAAAACTGAGATCTAGAGGGTCCAACCGTGCACCCATTCCTCCTCAACCGCAAAAGGAGGCTTCCCTCCAAACCGTCCAGTAGCAGGGACAACTTCCTCCTCGGCCTAGTCAGCCCCTGCAGCAGGAACAACCTCCTCTTCAGAACCTTCAGCACCAGTGGGCTCAAGCCGGGCCCCAGAACACCGGTATTGGAATCTCTCGTTCTCACCCTCAGAAGCAACCTCTTTAGCGCAACCATATCTCCGTACATACCCCTTCAACCGACTCAATGGCATCTCATAACCATCGGCCTTCCGAAGACCTCCGCAACATCCTCATCAACCGGCAGAAAGAGGAGGACCTTCGCCACTGTTTGGATGAAAGGCGGGCCCGAGAGGGAGCCTCCCGCTCAAACATTCAAATGCACGATCCCCTTGCCGCCGCAATTACAGGAGGTCCCCTCTTCATAGGAGGCAAAGAGAGTTCCCTGAGTACCGTCGAAGAAGGCATCATTCTTCTGCTGGTCGACAGCCCCAAAGGGATCAGGGGGACCAGAACGGACCTATAACCCGAGCAGAATTCCAAGAGTTCCAGGTAACAATCTTGAAAGCCCTCAGTCTCCTACCAAACAACAACAACAATGTTCAGAGGATTCCCACTCCTCCGTCGGTCCAAAGCCCTCGCCACCGGTCCCTAAGTCCTCGTCATTCTCCGAGCTATCATCGCCGAACCCCACGCTCCCCTTCGTACGAAGACGAGTCCAGAGGCTCACCTGAGTACTGTTGAAGGGATGATGTTGTCTACCGCTGTCTCCACGAGATGGAGAGGCACCTCGGCCAACTAGATAGCGACGAGAACTGAGAGGAAGGACCCTCCGTTCGAACAGATCCCCGTTTTCTCGAACCATCATGGAGGCACCCGTTCCGGTAAACTTCAAGGCCCCACAGTTCGAGACATATACGGGGGAGTCAGACTCCGTGGATCACATCGAGAGTTTCAAAACTCTAATGATGATTCATCAAGCCTCGGATGCCCTCCTATGTAAGACTTTCCCAGCCACTCTCAAAGCCCCAGCTCGGGAATGGTACTCCCACCTCGCTCCATCCTCCATATTCTCTTTTGAATAGTTCGAGACCCACTTCATAATCCAATTCGTGAGTAGCCGCCGCTCCAAAAAGACGAGTATTTCACTACTCTTTCTTAATCAGAAGAAGGGCAAAAAGTTGAGAGATTATGTCAAGCAGTTTACCGCGGAAGCCAGGTCCATAGCCTTCCTCGACCAATCGGTCGCTGCAGCCGCCTTCCAGTCCAATATCCTTAACTCTAATCTCCGATCCTTCCTAGCCAAAAAACCCCCCAGGGACTTCTCCGACCTCCTCCTCAGAAGTGAGAAGTATATTCAGGCGGAGGAAGCTGAACATCGCCCCACCTTCGAGGGATCCTCTTCTGGAAATAAGTGGAAGGCAGTTGATGACGAGGGGGCCAAAAAACTCTAGAAGGACAACGGGGGTCAACATCGTCTGTCCCCCCGATTCGAAAAATTCACCCCTCTCAACACCAATGTTTCAACCATTCTCATGGAGGTAGAGAAAGAAGGGATCCTACCTCCTGCCCCGAAGATGAACAATCCCGGAAAGAAGAGGGATAAGGAGATGTGGTGTCGCTATCATCGGGACCACGACCACGAAATCAATGACTGTCGGGCCCTGAAGAACGAAATTAAAGCCCTCATTCAGAGAGGGCAGCTATCCAAGTTTGTAAGAAAGGACTGGATCGATCTTCCTCCATCCCCCAGGGGGGCTAACAAGCATCCCAAGAGGCGTGAAGAGACTCCCAAATTTGAAGAAGAGCGCATCTTGCACCTCATCCAAGGAGGCCCATTGGGAGGAACTTCTAACTCTTCTCGAAAGGCTTTCATCAGGGAGGTCAACTCGGTGCACAACATACCCCCTCCCAAGGATCTCGGGGTCCCGGTTACTTTCATGGATGAAGATCTAGAGGGTGTCCGAACGCCCCACTGTGATGCACTGGTCATCAACCTCCACATGGAAAACTTCAAAGTAGAAAAGATTCTGGTGGATAACGGCAGTTCTGTCAACATCCTCTTCCTAGCAGCTTTTCGAGGACTCAGATTATTACGAGACAGGCTGAAGCCCGTCGGCTACACTCTCCATGGGTTCACGGGAGTGCCAGTGACGATCGAAGGGGTTATAACCCTCGACGTAACTGCTGGCAAAACTCCTACTACCCGAACGGAGCCAATAGACTTCATGGTAGTCGACGTCCCAGCCGCTTACAATGTGATTCTAGGCCGACCTGGCCTAGCTATTTTAGAAGCCGTTCCGTCAGCTTATCATCTGAAAATGAAGTTCCCCACCAAGGCAGGTGTAGGGGAAGTAAGCGGAAGTCAAGAGATGGCCCGTAAATGCTACATGACCTCGACCGGAGGACCCATCCTTTCCCTCGAGACTCTTGAGATACCCTAAGGGAACACTCTTGAGATATCCCTCAGAGCAAGTCCGACCTGCAAATTCTTCATCAGCAAAACCCTCCCCTGTGCCCTCTGTTCCGATATAGTCCAATGCATAAAGAAGAATCGGGACCTCTTCACATGGTCAGCTGCCGACATGCCGGGAATTTCCGAATATCTCCTCGTCCACCACCTAAGTATTGCTCCGGGGTCCAAACCGGTCCAACAAGAGGCGTAAATTTTTCCCTAAGCGCCAGCAAGCTATAAAGGAAGAAGTGGAGAAGCTCCTTAAAGCCCAGTTCATACAAGAGGTCAATTATCTCGAGTGACTCTCTAATATTGTTATGGTTAAGAAAGCCAACGGAAGTTGGAGGATTTGCATCGACTTCACGGACTTGAACAAGGCATGCCCTAAGGATCTTTTTCCACTCCCCAGCATTGACACCATGATCGACACCACTTCAGGCCTTGAACTTTTGAGCTTCATGGACGCCTTCTCCGGATACAACCAAATCCGAATGTTCCCCCCAGATATTCTGAAGACGCCCTTCGTCACAGATCAAGGCCTCTATTGCTATAGAGTGATGCCCTTCGGGCTCAAGAATGCTGGTGCCACCTACCAGCGCCTCGTCAATAGGGTCTTCCAGAATCAGATTGGCCAAAACATGGAAGTTTAAGTCGATGATAAGCTAGTAAAAAGTATCCATGGGTCCGACCATGTCGCCGACCTACAAGAAGCCTTCGACGTGTTGAGAAAACATAACATCAGACTGAACTGGAATAAGTGTGCATTCGGGGTCTCATCCGGCAAATTCCTGGGCTTAATGGTCAGCCAAAGGGGGATCATGGTCAATCCCGAGAAGATAAAAGTCATTCTCAATATGGCTCCTCCTACAAATGTGAAAGAAGTTCAGAAACTCATAGGACGCCTCGCAGCTATAGGGCGCTTCCTGTCCAAACCCGGGGAAAAGTGTCTTCCTTTCTTTAAAGCCCTTCGGGGGGCTAAGGGCTTTGAGTGGGGCCCGCAGCAGCAAGAATTGTTAGACCAACTAAAAGCTTATCTGTTCAACCCCCCACTCCTCAGCAAGCCTACTCCCGGGAAAACACTCTACCTATACCTTGCTGCCTCCGAGTAAATCCTCAGTGTTGTCCTAGTAAGGGAAGAAGATAAGGCTCAGAGGCCTATCTATTATGTGAGCAAGGTCCTTAGAGACGCCGAGCTCCACTATTTGAGAATGGAAAAGATAGCATACGCCTTGGTTATGGCAGCCAGGAAGCTTTATCCCTGTTTTCAATCCCACTCGGTGGTCGTCCTTACCGACCAGCCGCTCAAGCAAGTCCTACACAAGCCCGAGACCTCCGGACGTCTGATGAAGTGGTCGATCAAGCTAAGTCAACATGACATATCTTATCAGCCTCGGACCGCTATCAAAGCACAAGTCCTGGCCGAGTTTATAGTGGAAAGCACCATCCCAAAAGTGATTCAAGCAGCGAATGGGCCGCCCATCTGGACAGTGTATGTAGATGGGTCTTCTTGAGCCGAAGGGAACAGAGCCGGACGTGGTGTTCAGTATTGATGTTCAGCCGGATACAACTCCAATCTCTAAGAATCCGTACAGAATGGCTCCTGTTGAACTGACTGAGTTGAAGAAGCAAATTCAGGAGTTACTGGATAGAAGTTTTATTAGGCCAAGTATTTTGCCTTGGGAAGCTCCTGTTCTGCTCGTCAATGAGAAAGATGGTAGTAGCAGGTTGTGTATTGACTACCGTGAGCTCAATAATATCACAGTGAAGAACATGTATCCGTTGCCAAGGATTAATGACCTATTTGATCAATTGGAAGACACTTCTGTATTTTCGAAGCTGGATCTTTGTTCTGGTTACCATCAAGTTAAGGTGAAAGTCGAGGATGTACAGAAGACTACTTTTTGTACGAGATATGGAAACTATGAATTCTTGGTGATTCCTTTTGGAGTTACTAATGCTCCAGCTGTGTTTCTGAGTTTGATGAACCGGTTTTCTCTCCCTTCCTGGACAAGTTTGTAGTCTTATTCATTGATGACATTCTTGTCTATTCTCGGAATCGAAAAGAGCATGTTGAGCACTTGAAAGTTGTTTTGCAAACTTTGAGGGATCATCAGTTGTATAGGAAGCTTAGCAAGTGTGAGTTTTAGTTGGATCATGTGGCATTCTTGGGCCATATTATTTCTGGTGATGGAGTTTCTGTTGATCCGTCCAAGATTTCTGCAGTTAAGGATTAGCCGACGCCGAAGTCTGTATCGGAAGTTTGGAGTTTTCTTGGTCTAGAGGGTTACTACAGTAAGTTTGTTCGAGATTTCTCGAAGATTGCAGGGCTATTGACCAAATTGATTAGGAAGGATCAAAAGTTTGTGTGGGATGAGTCCTGTGATGAAGCCTTCTCTGAATTGAAGAATCGGTTGATATTAGCACCTGAGTTGACTATACTGGATGGATCAGGAGGTTTCGTAATTCATTGTAATGCTTCAGGGAGAGGTTTGAGTGCTGTTTTGATGCAACGAAGCAAGGTTGTCGCATATGCATCTAGACAATTGAGGTCGCATGAGAAAAATTATCCGACACATGATTTGGAGCTTGCTGCTGTGATTTTTTGCTTTGAAGCTTTGGAGACATTATTTACTTGGAGACCGAGTGGAGATCTCCATCGACCAAAAAAGTCTCAAGTATGTGTTCACTCAGAAGGAGCTGAATATGAGGCAAAGGCGATGGTTGGAGTTGATGCTAAATTATGATATCAGTTTGTATTATCCTGGCAAGATTAATTCAGTACCTGATGCTTTGAACAGAAGACCTGTTGCTATATTTCTTACTGAGCAGAAAGAGCTTGTGGAAGCTATGAGGAGATTGTAATTGGATGTGGTATTGCCTGGTTCTTAGCAGAGTTGTATGGTGCTTCAGTTACACTCGTCGTTTGTAGATTAGATTAAGGAGGCACAGTCTGATGATGTGCAGTTGCAGTAATTTCGAGCTGAGATTGAAGTTGGTTCAAGAACTGATATGGTGATTCATGAGGATGGATCTCCCTGCTTTGGGACCCATCTATGTGTTCTGAAGGGAGAAGTTAGGCAGAGGTTACTTGAAGAAGCTCATTGCTCGTATTACTCTATCCATCCAAGTGGTACAAAGATGTATCGAGATTTGAAGTTACATTTCTGGTGGCATGGTATGAAGAGGGCTGTTGCAAGATTTGTTTCTCGGTGTCTGATATGTCAACAAGTGAAAGCAGAACATCAGAGGACTGCTGGACTTCTTCAACCACTTCCTATTCCGGAGTGGAAGTGGGAGAATATCACTATAGATTTCATGACTGCTTTGCCTAGAAGTCCCAAGGGTCAAAATGCCAACTGGGTGATTATGGATCGGTTGACGAAGAGTGCTCATTTCATTCCTTTCAGAGTTGATCAGTCTACAGAGAGCCTGGCAGAAAGGTATATGCAGGAGATTGCGAGATTGCATGGTGTTCCTGTCAGTATTATATCAGACAGAGACACTAGATTTAGATATCAATTTGGGAAGAGTCTTCAGAACGGTCTTGGGAGTAAGCTGAAGTTCAGTTTTACATTCCATCCACAAACTGATGGTCAATCAGAGAGACTATTCAAACATTGGAGGATATGTTAAGGTCCTGTATGCTTCAGTTTGGAGGATCTTGGGAAGATCATCTACACTTGGTGGAGTTTTCATACAACAATAGCTATCAAGCTAGTCTTCAGGCAACTCCGTATGAAGTCTTGTATGGTCGGAAGTGTAGATCACCAATATGCTGGGGTGACATTGGTGGGAGGAAGCTTTTAGGGCCAGAGTTGATCATGATGAGTGTTGATGTAGTGGCCCAGATCAGGAAGCATTTGCAAGCCGCACATGATAGGCAGAGGAAATGGACAGATATGTACAGGAGACCGTTAGAGTTCAAAGTGGGTGATCATGTGTTCTTCAAGGTGTCTCTATGGAACAGTGTGATTTGGTTTGGTGGTGGGGGCAAGTTGAGCCCTAGATTCATTGGTCCACAATGATGTGGTAGAGCGAGTAGGCAAGGTGTCCTATAGACTCGCATTGCTGCCAGCTCTTTCCGGAGTGCATAACGTCTTCCATGTTTCTCAGCTCAGCAAGTATGTTCGGGATGATAGTCATGTTATTGACTATTCGGAGTTGTCGGTTCGATCAGATTTTTCTTGTGAGATTCATCCAGTTTCGATTGTGGACCAGCGAGAGAAGATTTTGAAGAATAAGGTTATCAAGTTGGTTCGTGTTGCTTGGAATCCTCACTCACCCGGTGAGTCAACTTGGGAGCTTGAAGATGTGATTCGGAAGAGGTTTCCTCATCTGTTTGAGTAGTTCTTGTTCCTTTCTTTTCCTCGGGGTTACCCTACTACTACTTGCTTAAATTTCGAGGACAAAATTTTATTGTAAGGTGGGTAGGATTGTAACTACCGTTTCCGCTATTTTCATTTTTTCCTTTTTTTTTAAGATTTTATTTGTAATTAAATAAAATACTCTATTTTTGTTTCTTGATTATTTTTTTAATTAAATCTTGTTAATGAATTTCTCCGTTCTCCTTGTTGAGCTGTACTTATTGATTCTATTTTCTTTTGTTAATTGCGAGTATTTTTATTTGAACCCTATTATTTTAAACTCATCTCTTATTGAATTCTAAACCCAATTTCAATTGTTCTTGATCCAAAACCACCATTATTGGATCCTAAACCACTAACCCAACATCCTAATTGTACCCTATAAATACAACTCTATTGCAAATCCTAAAAATTGCACAAATTGAAATCCTAGAGCTGCTTATTCTCTCTCCTCTCTGTTTTCTCTCTCCCCGTACAAATTTTTCCCGCTCAAACCAACCTCCTTCTCCGGCCAAACTCCGGCCACCTCCGGCACCCCTCCTCGTCGCCCAACTCCCGTCGACACCCCCGTCGATGCCCAGATACCCAAAACTTGAAACCCCCTTACTCCTTGCCTTCTGCCCTATATCCGATCGACAACCACAGCCAAAACCCCAACCTGTCCTGCCCCTTTCCGTCGACATCGACCCCTGATGCCGTTGCCCTCGCTTTCCTTTCGCACCGCCCACCACTGCGTCGATGTTAGCCAGTGACGCCATCAAGCCCCTGGCCGTTGCTGACTGTTGTTGTGTCTCTTTGGCTGTTGTGCTTGGATTTTATTTCACGTATATTGCACATGCTAAATTGTGCTAGTTCGTGGGTTTGTTGCTTCGGGATCCTTATCCTGTTATTCTTCGTATTCGTTTTCACCATCTAAAGGAAATTCACTTCCTCTTGAATTGTTAATTCTATCAAATTCAAGTTTTGTTGAAACTCTTGCAAGTAGATCACTTTGTTTATCGTATTATACATTGTTCATCTCTTTTGTTGGGTATATTGAGGGTTTACATGAGCTAACCCCAATTTACTTGACATCGTGCTACTTTTGACTCCAAGATTGATTCTTTCATGTGTGCATATAGAATTGATAATATGGTTGGTCATATAATTGTCACACAAATAAATTATTGTAGTGTTAATTGCGAGATTGTATGTTGTTTGATCGATTGATGATTGATTGATGATAAATTGATCTATGTATGTGTTCTTAATCTTATTTACCATGTTTTTATACCCTTCATGCGGATTAAGAAATTTATCGACTAGTAGAATTGATACCCATCATGTTTAATTAACTTATTTCATGAAAACTACCCAAAACCTGTATATTGCTTACTGTCTGTATGTTGACTGCTATTTCCAACTCAGTAAATGATCTTAAAATAAATTTCTTTCTGAATATGAATTGTAGCATTATTTTTCTAGTTTCCAGAAAATCTTGAATTTCTGAATTCCGACTTGCATAGCAAAAGTTATGCCTGTTTTACTACAGCTGTGTTTTTACTTTCAGATTTCCAGATTCTTGTACATTTCATATTTCAACAGTAAAAAGGCTGATCAAATGTTAAAATTTTACTCTGAAAATTTCCAAATTGTTACTTAACATGTTTAGGAGTCTAGAAAATATTTTTAATAAATTTATTATTGAGTTTTTGCTGGTTCTAAAAATAAAATAACATGATGTCAATTTTTTGCCTGAACATGAATCTGTAAAAAATAATGTGTTTGACCTAACTACTGTTGTCGGATTTTGAACTTTAAACTTGCGTTGGAATAGTGTGGAAGTGTAGTTTTCAGAATTTTAAATAAGGCATACTCCAATGCATCTAAAAGATTTCAAAATACATATAAAAAAATTAATAGAAAATAATTACATAAGAAAATCACAAAGTCCACATTCATCACTAGCATTCATAGTAAGAAAACATTCAGAAAAAAAAAGAAAAATCTCGAATGGTAGTAAATTATAAGGAACTAAATAAAAATACTAAGAGGTTTGGATACCCACTACCAGACATGCAAATACTACTCAACACAGTAAGAACAAGAAAAATATATTCAAAATTTGATTGTAAATCAGGATTTTATCATGTAAAACTAAAAGAAGATTGAAATATTTAACAGCATTTGGCACACCTTAAGGATTTTATGAATGGAATGTATTACCATTCGGTTATAAAAATAGCCCAGGACTATTTCAAGAAATATATGGATAATATATTTGAAAAATACAACAATTTCATATTAGTATATGTAGATGATATTCTAATAGGATCCGAAAACGAGGAACAACATAAAGAACATCTGCTAAAATTCATAGAAATAGTAAAAAATGCAGGTATTATATTATCAAAAAAGAAAATGGAACTGTTCAAAACTGAGATAGAATTCTTAGGAACAAAATTATCACATGAAGGAATAGAACTACAACCACATATAGCTGAAAAATAAAGACATTTCCTAATGTCCTAAAAGAAAAAAGAGAAGTACAATCTGTAATAGGGTTACTAAATCAAACAAGAGGTTCCATACCAAATTTATCAGCAAAAACAAATTGGTTACAACAAAAACTGAAAAAGTTTAAGAAATTTGAATGGACCCCAGAGGATGAAGAAAAACTTAAAACATTAAAACAATAGACTTCAGAATTACATAAGCTAAGATTACCTGTTAAAAAATGTTCATGGATAATAGAAACAGATGCGTGTGAAAAAAAATGGGGAGCAGTATTAAAATTCATTGAAATAGGAGAACAAGAGGAAAGACTAGCCAGATATACTAGTGGATCTTTCACACAAACCCAACAAAATTACCACATAAACAAAAAAGAACTACTAGCAATCTTAAAAGCTATATAAAAGTTTAAATTATTTATAATACATACGAAATTCACAGTAAGAACAGACAATACGCAAGCAAAGAGTTGGATCAAAAAAATAATAGACCTAACTATAGCAAACAAAAGATTGATAAGATAGCAAATGGAGTTAGCACATTACGATTTCTCAATAGAAAACATAAAAGGAAAGGACAACATTTTAGCTGATTTTTTATCAAGAAATTAACTATTTCATTTGTTGCATAATGAAAACTAGAGTCCAGCAAATAGAACAGAATGTTATTTACCTAAAGAAAATCATGGAACAAATAAAAGGAGCATTTAATCAATTACAATTACAAATATACGGGCTCCAAAGTCTGTTCTACCAGTATGTAATTAGCATGCAACCACAGAAAATATGGTGGACAATACTAGCGAGAAAATGAGTGAGATAGGCGAACCTACTCATTTCTTAAAAGAGGATGCACTTACATCCTCAAATAAGACTACATACTAGGAGACGCTTCTTACAGAGAAAGCTCCTATCAAAGTATCAAAAAAAGTATTATATTTACGATATATTCAAAAACTATGCTAAGTAACCGAGGTGAACCAGTTCATCAAAACCATATCACAACATATGAATAAGGCCATCATCCTACCAGGAGCTAATCCAAGAACCACCAGGACATTGTTCAAAAGATGACTTATTCATTGCATCTATCCGTCTAGAGAATGTGAGGAACTGGTCCACTTACCAAGAGACATTTACAAAGCAGCCAAGAGTTATTTTGGCCTTACAAAGGCCTAAAAAATATATGTCAGAATGTATTCAGTCATCCCTGAATATATTGAAGACAATGAAAAGCTTCCAGCAGAACACGTTATAAAAATAGGGATGACCACCCAAGTGATCTATGGAGCATCAAATATTGTACCATACAAAACTGAGAAATTTCAAAGCCTAATCCCAGAAAGAAAGGCCATGGACTTCAGGAACAAGTATTGTGAGTTAAAAGATATAAAACTAAGAAACAACAATATATGGATCTATGACCGCCAAGATCAAGAAAAAATAATAATGTATAGTATAGCAAAAATAAAACAGTCACAAGATAAGTATGAGTTATTTGACAGCTGGTACCAAATACTATATACATGAGCAATGATAATGACAGAAGAGACAGTTGGATACTACTCCAGCTTGATGAAGACAGAACATCAACACAAATGTGGAGCATGTGAACCTGTCTGCCAGGGGAAATCCCTTTTTCTAGAGTAGTCCACAAGACAATTATTAAAGACTAATGTAAGCAACAATTATTTGGCTGGTGATGTAAGCAGTGACGTATATAAACTTGTTGTAAGATGATCCCTTGGTCTATAAAAGGATAGGCTGCGTAAGTAGAAGACAGACCATCTAGGAGAAAAGAAATCCCACAAAAGTTTGTAAGCAAAGTCTGTAAGAAAATTGGGAGAAATAAAATTATCTTTCTATGAGTTCTACTACAAGATCTTATACAAAATAAGGTATGAAAAACTAATTTTTCTTAGGAAGAGTTTTGTAAGGCTCTGCCTGAAGGATCTTACAAAAATACTCATTTATAACCTTCTATATTTAGACTGTACACCTAGTAGTAGGAAACGAATTAGGTTGTGGTTGCCTGTATCGAAGTGCTACTAGTTGTTCCAGACGTATCTCTCGGATGAAGCTCTCTTGAGAGCATAGTAATCCTGAGATGGTAGGAACATAAAAGGAGCACTGAAATCGGGGTGCATACCAGAGGTATTTTATCCACTGGTAGTAACTGGTACAGAGCAGCTCGAAGAAGTTTAACTAGGTCGGAAGCATGATGGACCGTTTTGTTTTGATTTTTAGGGTATCCTTAGAAATCTCTCTCTACTTCTGATTTTATAATTATTGTTGTTCAATAATACTAATGGATAATAATAGTTTGAGTATTGCCTCAGAAATTTTTTAATTAATGATTAATAATCAAGGAAGTGATAGAATGCTAGTTTTTTATGGTTATTATCCTCATAGAGTAACAAGTATGAATGATTATTATGAATTTAAATTAGTCTTCTTTAGTGTACAACGAGTAATAATTATAACAATAAATCAAATAAATTCTGGAGAAACTAGTAATATAAATGTCGAAATAATTGATGATCTAACTTTTTATGAAAGATCTTTATTATTTTATGAGAATGGTGTATTTAGTAGTTATATCTGGAGCCCTACAACAACATATAGACAATTTCTAGAAGAAGATGAACAGATTGGAGAAGAAAATAGACATATAGAAGAACTCGAAATACCCACATATGATAGTAATAGTGAAATGTCTGAGACAGAATTAGAATATATGGGAGATCTTGAAGACACGTTTGATTACTTTTTTGAGATAGACAATATACATTATTTCGAAAAATATTATTTTACAGAAAATTATCATCTTTAAAAATTTTTATCCTTTAAAGTTTTAAAATTTCTTGATACTCTCTTTAATTCTATTTTTCAGGAGAAATTTCACGCTTCGCACCCAAGTTGGTATCAGAGTCAATACAGAGTAAGTAATTTTTACTTAATTTCTGTAATTTTCTTTTAATTAATCACTAATTTATTAGCTATAGAATAGAAAACAAAAATTTAATAGTAAAACTAGAAATTATACTAAAATCCAAAAACCTTTAGAATTTAATAAAAGATCACATATTCTATAGAAAATATTATAGAAAGTATATTATAGAAATTTAATTAAGAGCTGGTCATTTCGTTAAATATTTTATTTTCTAATAGGATCGTTCCGCCAAATAAATAAAAATAGGATCGTTTGGCCAAATATTTTCAAAAAGTGGGTGAAATAGAACAATTCTGTATGAGTAGGACCCACTAATGCATGGATTGTGTAATGATTGCCTAGAGCTTTCATTGTCTGTAGACTATATTGAACATTATTTTTAACTAGTAATTTACACGTGTGATGCATGTTTTAATAATTTAAATAAAAAACTTAACGTATGGAGGATTTGAACCGAAAACTTTTTTTACATTAATTATCTACGTGCGTTGCACATGTTGGTAAAATGACAAAATTGCAAATGATACTAAGGCCTTATCCCATTATAATATTAGAGATTAGAGATAGTTTCTGGCTGGAGCTTGCACTATTCTTATTATGAAAAAATAATAATTATCATAACATTGCCAGTACAAATGTAAAATTTCGATGATAATCAAGAAGAAACACAAATATATATCCATTATCTTTAGTTACAGAAGAAAACAAATCTTGACGATTATATCACTATGAGAGAGCCTACTTGTAAATTGTAATGTAGGAACACAAATTCAGGCAGATTAAAAAGCCGAAGGTTCGATACTTAACAATTGAAATTAAAACAGAGAGAATTATATATTCGCAAGTTTAGGCACATTATTTTTAACGATTTTCGCGAGTTCATTCGCACGTTTTTCTTTTATATATTCCAATTCTATCACTATCAGGGAACGTTCATGATTTTCACGAATGAGTTTATTCTCACGCTCCTCCTTTCATGCATGCACCTAGAAATAGAACGTGGCGTGGAGAAGATGGCGACAAAGAGGAGTGATAATAGAACGTGGCCTTCATGCATACACATAGAAGTCTTAAAAGAAAAACAGAAAAGAAAAAATTATAGTTTGGCCTCTTGTTCGACAACGGGCTTAATTTCCATACTTATTTAGGCTCAACCAATCAAAATCTTTCTTGGAATTGCTTATATCCTTGTATGTTATTATAAAAACTAGAGTAAAAGTAATTTTATGGATGAAAACATTTCTCAATTAAAATGTTGTATTTATAATGTTCATTTCAAATGCAATTTTTTCTGGATTTTTTTTTTTTAATCTTAAGATTTCTTATTTATTGTTTACTTAACTAGAAAGTTGCGAATATACTTGTTTAAAAAGGTATTTTAAAATTTTAAAATTAAATATTATACAAAATAAGATATTATTTTGTATAAATTTAATGGTGGAATGAACTAACAAAAGAAGATAGAAATAAGATCAGAAAATCACGACCAGTTGATGACAAAGGAACATAAGAATACTCAGCACAACACTTAGAACTAAAAGATTTAATTACAAATTACGATATAACAATAAGAACAGAATTTAGTGTCTATATAGAAAAAACCAAGTAAGATGGAGACTAAGGAATCTAGAAATATGTAACATGTGTTATTTTGACAATTACACTTGTGAATACAGAGAATATTTCCAAGAAGCTATTTCATAAAAGAAGAAAAGATTCCAATCTTAAACTCATTTTTCCTAAAACTAATAGATCCATGAAGTATACACCTATATAGAGCATACATAAATGAGAAAGTGAAACCAGAAATAAATATTTTAGGATATAAAACACAATTTGTAAATGATTATAGGCATAAAGTCAGGACCGGCCCTGAGTTCCCGGGGGCCCTAGGCGAACTTCCGACATGGGGGCCCCTAATAACATATATATTATTTTACGCGCAAAATACGTACCTATATTTATAAGGAAAGTTTAAATTTTGGGGCCCCTAAAATTGTGAAATCTCCGGGGGCCCAAGGCGGCCGCCTTACCCGCCTCTAGGGTAAGGCTGGCCCTGCATAAAGTATGCCAAAAAGGTAGATCATCTATAAAATAGTATAGAACATATCAACAAAGAATGTGTTGTGAAGATGCAAAACCAAATCAATGGGGTTGTAATAATTGATATAATTATACAAAAAGACATAAAAGTAAAATGCACAAATAAAAAACCAAAATATAGAAAAACATTTATGAAATATAGAAAACCCTATAAAAAGTAATTCAGGGAAAAAAATAAAGATAAAAAATATCCGAAAAATTTAAGAAAATATAATTGTTATATATGTGGAGAAATACGACATATATCACCAAACTGTCTTATAAAAATGAAGAAAGAAAATGTAAAATGCATAGAGAAGAAACTGAATAAATTTATTACATAAACTATAAATTCATAGAATATGAAGAAGAATGGTCAGAAAGAAGTGAAAATTAGACAATAAAGGCAATGGAAAAAGATAGTGGAAGCAGTGAGAATGAAATAAAAGAATATGAAATAAATATGATAACAGCTAAAATATAAATACAGATAACTTTAAAATAAAACAACTATCTCGAAAATTATACGATACAAACTAGCTAGAGAAAATTTTGAAATGACCATACCAAATTATATAGAATTTGACCTTAACAAAGTAAAAGAAATTTCTAAAGGAAAAAACAACACAAATAATGTTTGCCAAAAGATCACTATTAATAAAAAACAAACAACATGCGTGAGAACTAATACCAATAATAAATACATTAGATAATCAAAATAATAATCAATTTAAGATAGAAATAGAATACTATGACAATGGTGAATAAAACAAACAAATAGCTCTTGTGGATACAAGAGCCAAATTCACATATTAAACAAACAAATATAAAAACAACGGAATCAATACCATTAGAAAACTCATATTACTATTTGGACTACTATAACAACAAACATCCAATTGTCCATAAAATAATATTACCACTAAAAATAAATGGCAGAAATGAAATACTATTACATCTACATGTAGATCTAGAACACAATGTTAATGAGATGTTATTAGGAAATGACTTCATTACAACTGTACAACCATATTAAATACAAGAAAAAACAACAATAATAGTAAATAATAAAGTATAGTAATAAATAACATATTGCCCAAATGAATCAATTACGAGCAACAAAGAATACATTATAGATGCTAATGGAATTTGCTTACGAATGATACAAATCAAGAAACTACCACAGTTTGATAGACATTGGAGTAAGAACAAGCTTACGCGGTTTAAATATATTACCAAAATGGAAATAAGATGGAAATAATTAAAAAACAATTACTGGATTGACATGAAAAAGCATTATACTTGACAAATACAAACAAAATATTATGATACAAGTAAGAAATTATGTCATAAATATACCATTAATATACCAATTTGATGACATGAATGATGATGTATTATTAGGGAACAACTTTTCACACAATATAATCCTATGACTATATCACAGAGAACTGTTATATTCACAACTTCTTGTAAACACCAAGTAGTAGCAATTAGAATAACACAACCTTATACTAGAACAAACTTACCTCACATTAGATTTTCTTCAACCAAGCGTGGTGAATATCAGTATTTGCCAAATAAAACTAGAATATAGCAAGTCCATGATATAATTACACAATAAATTTTACAAAAAAAGGAACAACCTGCATGGAGAAGACCATTTAGCAAAATGGCACTTAAGTAAACCTACAGCTCATATAGAGCTAATAGATATGAACAAAATAATAAAAGTTAGACCTATAAGATATACTCCAACAGATTTAGAAGAATTCAACATACATATAAAAGAACTAATTGAAAACAGTTACATAAGAAAATCACAAAGTCCACATTCATCACCGGCATTCACAGTAAAAAAAACTCACAAGAAAAAAAAGGTCAATCTGGAATGGTAGTAAATTGTAAGGAATTAAATAAAAAATACTAAAAGATTTGAATATCCACTACCAGATATGCGGATACGACTAAATACAGTAAGAACAAGAAAATTTTAATCAAAATTTGATTGCAAATCGGTGTTTTACCACATAAAACTAATAGAAGAATCGAATAAATAACATCATTCAATATGAATGGAACGTATTACATTTAGGATATAGAAATAGTCCATGAGTATTTTAAGAATATATGTAATGGATAAAATATTTGAAAAATAAAATAATTTTGTACTTGTATATGTAGACAATATTCTAACAGGATCCGTGTTGCTGCTTTTTTCTGTGTAGGTACAAATAGATGATGTGAATTATTTTTAAAACAATAAAGAACTGACCTTAATTTTCATCGATATTGACTATTTCCAACTTATCTTGACTTCTGAATTTGACGAGTTTGAACAATTAGATTTTATCTGAATGCTGACGTTTGCTCCAATTGACCTGCAAAAGTCTGAAACACCAGAGTTGGCACCAGCAATAGATCCTCCGACGCTCAAGTCAGAACTCAGAAATATATGAGAAGTTTTTAGTGGAACAATACTGATTACTAGATTCTTGTAGAGGTCATGGGGTATTTATAGTCACTTTGGGGACCAGTTTCAAGATATTGATTTTTCTCTACTTTCCGGTGTTTTGATTAGGTTGGTTACTTTCTTCTTCATGAAGATATAGATTTAGGAATCATCTCTTGGTGGAGAGATAACGATTTAAACCGTACTTTATGAATAATTATGAGTTTAAAATGATTTTCAGATAATTATGAACTTCTCCATGTTGGGCCATTATGACCCAATTTGACAAATCTGTTTTGGATAGCTGGGCTTGAAAGAGTCCCAATTTCCTTTTACAGACCTATTTTTGGTGGAATTGATCATTTTACCCCTAAGAGCTTTAAAATTCATGCCCGATTTGAATAGTCCTGATTTGGTTCTATTTTTATCCATATCACAAGTTCCCCATGGCTGAAGACTAAATTTTACGGCCTTTGAGGAGTAGTTCTTACGTTTTTAATGGTTTATAGAACTTATCAAAGTTTTCGAAGACATTTGAATCTTGCTCAGAGTGTAACGGTGTTATTCTGAGTTAGTAAAATACCAATAATTATTTAGAATATTCTGGACTTTTTTTTACTTTTCCAGATTTCTCTGATTTTTTTTTTCTTTCAATTTTTAATAATTTTTCAAAATTTTTATTCGATTTCCTAATTTTTTAATTAATTTTCAAAATTTTAATTGATTATTCTCAATTTATAATTACTTCTTCGGAATTTTAAAATATTTTCCAAATTAATAATTATTTTAAAAACTTTTAATAAATTAATTCAAAATTTTAACTATTTTTTCAGAATTTTTAAATAATTAATTCAGTTTAATAATTAAATAAAGGAATTAAAACAATACCTGATGATGTGGCCGGATTAGAGACGTCGATCACTGGCATGCTCGCATGCTGAGAATATCGGATGGTGGAGATCTTCTCCCGCCTTGCCCGGTGCCATCCTTACCCAGTGCAAAGTGTCAGGTACACACGTGAGGAGACTGAGCCTTCGATCATCATAGGCACGCTGATTGAGGAGATCAGATGGCCCACGTGGTACCTCACACATGTGTTACCCGGTTTCACTGTTACCCCGTGTGGTGCCAGATATGGCGCCACATTAGCATTGACTGGTCAAACTAATTTTTCTTCTTCTTCTTCTTCTCTAGTGGCGACACGTCACTTGCCCCGCCTTCTTTTTTTTCTTTTTCTTTTCCTTCTTGGGCCTTTGGTCTTTTCTTTCCCTTTTTTTTGATGGGCTTTGCCATGATGGGATCCTTTTCCCCTCTTTCTTCTTCTCTACTTTTTTGTTTTTTATGGGATTTCCCGTCATCGGAGCTCCAAATTTATTTATTTTTAAGCTAGTTTTTCTACTCGGATATCTGCATGTAGCTGTAGTATAACGAACTTTCTCGGTGCTATAAATATCCGATTGGAGCGTGTGACCCCTTATTTTGAAGGTGACTTGAAGATCTACCCTTCCTCTTCAGAAGTCAACTAAGGAATCATCTGTCTTTAAGGGTCATAACATGCATTTGCCTCCGTGCAGTTGAGAAGAGCATTTACGTCGAGGATCTATGAAGAAGAATTTCACCCCCGGGGAGCTACGAAGAGAAGCTTTGGTCCCGGTAGGATAAGAAGAAGAGCTCTGCCATGAATGAGCTTTGGAAAAGGGCTTCGTAAGACTCTTGGGAGGAGCCGTTCGGGAAGCGAGTATAGGGAGCAATTCTAGAATGAGTTGAGCTCCGAACTCGCTTGTGGAAGAAGTAGACCGCTCAGGAGGCGAGCAGGATGAAGGACCTTATCTGACTCTAGGGAAGAGTCGTTTAGTAGGCGAGTTTGGGGAGCACCGCTAGACGAGTTGGGCTCCAAACTAGTTGTTGGCGAAGATGACCGCTCGAGAAGCGAGCAAGTTAAATAGCATCGCCGGGCTCTAGGAGAGAGACATTTGGGAAGCGAGTTTAGGGAGAAGCTTTAGGAACGAGTTGAGCTTCGAACTCGTTGTGGAATAAGAAGGTCACTCGGGAGGCGAGCAGAGTACCGAACTCATCATTTAGGGTGAACGAGTTGTTGAGAGGAGCTTGGATGACGGGCTTTTCCCCGAGGAGGGACAAAGATGAGCTTTTGCCCCCGAGGAGCTATGAATAGGAGCTTTGCCCATGAGGAGCTATGAAGAAAAGCTTCACTCCCGATGAGCTAAGTGCCTATGCTGGAGGGTTGATATGGATTTTCCAAGCATTTTTGTCTCGACTCTTGATCTCTTGGTGTTGCAGCTCGTGCTATGAGTCCGTAAGTTGGGAGACTGGCTCTAGTGACGATATAGACTTCGGACTTAGTGCTTCCTAGTTGATAAGTTGTAGAGGTAGTCCTAGCGGATGTGGTGGACTCTGAGCTTGCCATTTGAGTGTTAGCGAGCTGTGGGAGAAGTTCTAGAGGGATTGTGGACTCCAAACTTGTTGATAGTTAAATGATTTTTGGGAGAAGCTCTAGAGGAGAGGTGGACTCTGAACTTGCTGCTTGGATTCGGTGAGCTTTAGGAGCAGCTCTAGAGGAGAGGTGGACTCCGAACTTGCTGAGAGTTGAGCAAGTTTTGGGAGAAGCTCTATAGGAGTGGCTAGACTCATAATTGTTGTTTGATGGAGGTAACGAGTTGTAGGGGTTTTCTCGAGTGGCATCTTGGACTCCAAACTTGACTTGCTCACAAGTTTGCTTAGAGTGGTTTTTTTGCCACGGTTGAGGACTCTGAGCCCATTTTCTGGGTACCAAAAAGTTGTTGGAGCATATCATCATGCGAGTCAAGCTGCTATCTAACTGTGGGCAAGTAGATAGTGAGACTATAACTTTGAAGGTATGGACTCCAAACCGGTTGTACCCTCATTTTTCCCAGTCAGGGGAGTAGCTCCAGGGGAGCCAGTCCCATAACCTGGCTTATTGGGGGAGTTTTCCCTAAGCATTGCTTAGGGTTTAGTTCGCAACCTTACTTGGGGAGAAAACGAGTTTGCAAAGAGTCACCTCAGCGGTGAATTGAACTCCAAACTTTACATGCCCATAAGTATGCTTGGAGTGGGTTTCAGCCTCAATTATGGACTCCGAACAAATTGGATTTGGGGGTAACGCATTGTGGGAGCAGATCGAATGGCGAGTCATGCTTGGAACCTACTTATGTGTAGATTGCTAGAGCGGCATGCGAGCCATGATTATGGACTCCGACAACGTTTTTAAGTGCCAACTAATTTTGAGAGTATGCCACAAGTTGAGTCATACCTCTCACCTTTCTTGCTTGGCAAGTAGGTGGAGAGATTTCAACCCAAGAGCGTGGACTCGGCACAAGCTATACCCTCGTTTATCCAAGTGAGATGAGTGTTCAAACTATTGACCTGACATCGAGAGAATTTGTAAGCCAATGAGTCTTTGGTGTAATTAGGTTAGAGGAGTTGGACACCTGACTCACTGTGTGCTTTTGAATTTCTGTAGTATAAGAGATTAACGATTTGTGGGAGAGGCTTTAGCTGGACTCCGAAACCATTTTTAGTTAATGAGTTGTTGGTGTATCTCAAATGAGGGGCTGATAACCGAATTCATTGTCTAGAGTGGATGAGGAGTTGGTATAGCTCATATGAGGAGAAGAGCACCGAACTCATTGCTTTGATTGGGAGAGTAGTACAAGAATTTTTTAAAAAAAATGCTAAAGTTTTTATTAAAAAGATGAACTAGTTGGTTGCTTTGGTTGCACACCTTTATTACAAGTTCTAAACTATATGACTGCTTCAATTGCCAGCCTTTATTACATATTGTGATCATTATAAGTATCGAACTCTATTACATGTTTGAACTAAGGGGACCTAGAGGAGAGTATTAAGTACTCTCGTTGAACTTGTAGAGGTGCTTGCTCAGCATTTCGAGTTCTTGATATCCCCCCCCCCCAAGACTTCAAGTTGATAGGCACTGGGACGGACAACTTTCGGAGACTTTGCACAGTCTTTGTTCTCACAGATATGCTTAACAATTGGTGCTTTGAGTTCGGGGGAGAATCTCTTACTCACACATAAGCTTTTAGTCTCATCAAGTTTGAAGCAAGGGGTCTCTTCGAGGTCGTCACCTGGCTATGAGGCGTAGTGGTTTTTCTTTTAGGAAAGCTCCATATATAACGGTGCAACATGCTCAGGCCTCTGCTTGGCTTCCTTTCACTTCCCCTAACCTGGAGGATGTGGAAAGCTGAAGGTACAGCATGGAGAGCTGCGAGGCCGGTACGGCCAAGGATAGCGTTATAGACGGCCTTCATGTTGACGACCATAAAGTTCATGGCCTTGGTTTGAGAGGATGGGACCTTAGCTGCAGTTACATCTAGTGTAAGTATTACATCTATCTAAACGGGTACTCCGAAGAATCCATGTAGAGTATGTCCTACGGGTTTTGAGACAGTCTAGGTAGAGCTTAAGCTTTTCAAATGCATCTGGGAAGAGTATGTTTACTGAGCTTTCGTTGTTAACTAGGATGTGGCGCACCTCATAATTTTTCATATCTAGGCTGATGACTAGTGCATCGCAATGAGGTGTTCGGACATCCCCAAAGTCCTGGTCTGAGAAAGTCACTAGGATTCCTAAGCCTTTAGCAGGGGAAATGTTATGCACCGAGTTTACTTCCTTGACTAATGCTTTACGGGAGGGGTTCAACTCCCTTCCCAATGGTCCCTTATGGATGGAGTGGAGAACTGCTCTTGGTCCCGAGTCTTGGGACTCGGAGGGTTTCTCTGGTTGCTTGTCAGCCCGTTAGGTAGGAGGATGTCCAATGTCATTCATTTGGGTGAATTTGGATAGGTATTCTCGTCAGATGTGGCTTTCAATTTCTTCTCTGAGAGCTTTGCAATTATCGGTGGTGTGCCCATTGTCTCTGTGAAATGCGCACCACTTGTTCCTATCCCTCCTCCTGACTGAGGAGCTCATATTGGAAGGAGGCCTTAGTAGCTCTTCCTTGTCGACCACCATAAAGATGGTGGATATGTTTGCATTGAGTGGAATGTAATTCTCAAAGCGTGGTCCTCCGGAGGGGAAGCGCTGGCCTGTGGTATCATTCAGGAACTTTTTGGATCCCTCTTCAATATCACTCTTGTGCTTATCCTTGGAGGAAGACTCCCCTGGACCTCGGGGATGGAGATCTTCTAGAGTATCTTCAGCTTGGATGTATTTCTTGGTCCTTTGGAAGAGGGTGGAGAAATCCTAAGGAGGCTTCTTTGCGAGGGATACTTTAAGAGATTCATGTCTCACATTGTGTTCGAAGGCAATGAGTGCAATTGATGAGTCAAGAGAAGGGATGGCGTGTGATTCGGCCATGAATCTTCTGAAAAAGTCCTTGAGTGGTTCTCCCTCTCTTTGCTTTAACTCTAGAAAGGAGGCATTGGTCTTCACAGTCCTCCGGCTGCTTACGAAATGGGTGAGAAATAGTTCTTCAAACTGATCGAATGAGAAGATGGTGTCAGGAGAGAGGCGGGAGTACCACTTTCTTGCTGTTCCCTTGAGAATTGTTGGGAATGTCATGTAGAGGAGGGCATCATAGGCTTGATGGATCATCATAAGAGTTTTAAAACTTTAAATGTGGTCGGCTGGGTCTATATCTCCATTGTAAGACTTGGTGGCTTGAACTTTTCTAGGATGCGATCTTAAAGGATAAACATTGAGAATGGGAACCTACTAGGGCGATAGCTTAGGTAATGACCCACTTCCTCTTTGTCGATTCTGCAAAGCGGTCCTCCATTGTCTTGAGGTGGTGGACAACAGGGTCTTTCCTTGGCTCAGATCATGTAGAGACATAGGATTCTTCTTCTTGCACAGTTGAAAGACGACTCCTACTAGTGTGCCGACCCTTCCTTGTGGTGACTTGCAGGACTTGATGGATTCACAGAATTAGGCCCCTGTGATGGGTGCATCTTCTTCCTTACGGTTTTTGCAAGTGCACTTATGCTGGGGAGGAGTGCTTTCCTTGCCCCTTCGACCATGAGAATGAGGAGACCTCTTTTGGCATGACCAAAGGAGGGAGGTGCTCCTCCCGCTCCGATGATGTTCTGAGTGGGAGCCTTGGCCTTAGGCACGACTTTCTTCCCTGTGATGGCAGAGCTTTTTCTTCTGCTGCCTTTTGTTGATAATTGTACGAAGGTCTAGCAGTATCAAGGGTACCAAAGTAAGCACCCTGGGAGGCACCATGGGAGGAAATGTGGAGTCGATGGCTAAATCGACCAAGGGTCTGTTCCCCCATAAACATGCAGGGTGAAGTCCAGAGTGGCATGCAGAATGATGTTGTTGAGAGCCTGCTGATGTATCCCTAATGAGAGGGGGTTATGACGTTGGGTGATCAACCTGTTGAGGAAGAGGTGGAGGTTGTTGCCCTGTTTGAGGGTGGTTGTTGCCCTGTTTGAAGGGGTTGTTGCCCTATTTATAGGGGATGAGGAGGATTATTGTCTGAACGGCTACTTTCAACTGCATTCTTCCTTTTTGGAGGCATGGCTGGAAAAAAAAAGTTTTCTACCAGCGAATTTTGGTCGAAGACCTTTGCTATTTCTCATAAATGGTGTCAATCTGTTGCTTCTTTTTCTGTGTGGGAGCAAACAGATGATGAGAATTCTTTTCAGAAACAATAAAGAACTGAACTTTTTAATTTTCGTCGATATTGACTATTTCCAACTGGTCTTGACTTCTGAATCTGACCCGTTTGAACTGTTGGAACTGATATGAATGGTGACAATTACTCTGATTGACATGCAAAAGTCTGAAAACCGGGGTTGACTCTGATGAGACGCTCAATTCAGAACTCATAAATATATTAGAGGTTTTTAGTGGCAAAATACTGATAACCTGATTCTTGTGGAGGTCATGGGGGTATTTATAGTTGCTTTGGGGACCAGTTTCAAGATATGGATTTGTCTCCACTTCTCGGTGCTTTAATAATGATGGTTATTTTCATCTTTATGAAGACATAGAGTTAGGACTCTTCTCTTGGTGAAGAGATAAGGATTTAAACCATCTTTTATGGATAATTATGAGTTTAAATTAATTTTTAGATAATCATAAACTCCTCCATGTTGGGTTGTTATGACTACCCAGTTTGAAAAATCTATTTTGGGTACCTGGGCTTGAAATATGCCTAACTCCCATTTACAGATTCGTTTCTAATGGAATTTACCATTTTACCCGTGAAAGCTTTAAGATTCGTGTCCGATTTGAACATACCCAATTTGGTTCTATTTTTATCCATATCAATCCGAAAATGAAGATCAATATAAATAAAATGTAGTAAATTTCATAGAAATAGTAAGAAATGCCAAAATTATAATATCAAAAAGAAAATGAAGTTATTTAAAATAGAGATAGATTTCTAAGGAACAAAATTATCACACGAATGAAGAGAACTACAATCTCATATAGTAGAAAATACAAAAATATTTCCAAATGTTTTATGGGAAAAAAGAAAAGTACAAGCCTTAATTGGACTATTAAATCAAACAAGATGATGTATACCAAACTTATCAGCAAAAACAAGTTGGCTACAACAAAAATTGAAGAAATTCAAGAAATGGGAATGGACTACAAGGATGAAGAAAAACTTAAAATATTAAAACAACAAACTTCGAAATTAAATAAACTAAGACTACTTGTTAAATAATGTACATGGATAATAGAAACAAATGCAAGTGAAAATAATTAGGATCAGTATTAAAATTTTTAGAGGAAGATGAAAATGAAGAAAGACTAGCCCGATACACTAGTAGATCATTCATACAAATACAACATAATTATTACATAAATTAAAAAGAATTATTAGAAATCTTAAAAGCCATTAAAAAGATTGAGTTATTCATAATATATACAAAATTCATAATAAGAACAGATAATACCCAAGCAATAACTTGGATTAACAAAATAATAGATCCAACTATAACAAATAAAAAATTGATAAGATGGCAAATGGAACTAGCACATTATGATTTTACAATAAAAATTATAAAAGGAAAATATAATGTTTTAGCTTATTTTCTATCAAGGAATTAACAATTTCATTTTTGCAGAATGAAAACTATAGTTCAAAAAATAAAAGAGAACATAGTTTTCCTCAAGTTGACAGAATTACAGGTTTGGAAGACTGGTTAGGGTGTGAGCTTTGGGGAGCAGCGGGTCTCGGGTAGCCTTGGGAACCTTACTCTTTTTTTGAAATTCTTTTAAACTCCTATAATCAGTAAGTAGAAACATATAGTATATTTTTGTGAAGATTCTACACCAACAGAGAGTTTGGTTCTTGGTTGTTGGGTGTGAATTTGGGCGCTAATGTGCTCTGGTTCGATGATGGACGGGGCCATTTTTGGGTTATTATTATTTTTGCATAGGTTAAATTAATTTAAAATGTTAATGGAATATTTTGAAATAACTATATATACACTTAAGATTTATCTTGTGGTAAAAAATGCATTTTTTGAAGATATGGTTCCAATGATTATTTGGATTTATTCCACAATCGTTTCGTTTTAAGGCAAACTAAAATTTGGAATATTTTTGAGATAGTCGTGTTAAATTTAGAGATGTATTTTGTATTAAAATTTTTTGTAAAAGTATGTGATGTAACAAGTGCGCATTAGAGTTACATCGTAAGTATAAGTGTCTGCATTAGTCACTAGGTTCATGACATACTGACATATTTAGGGTAGTCACATCTCATATTTTATTTTGCATTCAAGTTTGTGATTGTCAAATTGAGGTATCGTTGTAATGTAGCACTGCGTCAATTGTATGCAACTGACGTGCCTGCAATTCTCATGTTGCATGACACAGATTAGCGATCGACATGGGCTTGAACTAGATGTCGATGAGTGTAACACCCCGAATTACAAATAAGTTTGAATTCGAAGTTCCATAGGATTTTTACACTTCACTTCGTACAATTTTACAAGAAATTAAAATTTTTTTATACAACAATATTTTACATCAACGCAGCGAAATTATAAATTACAATATGTTACATGAATTAAATAACAACTTGAACATTTCTTTAAGCAGCATTCATTCTTTAGTTTTGTCATCCACTTTATCCTGCATAGAGACTGTGGGCACGTCAGTTACATATAACTAACGGTATGCTATAATACATCAATTTCTCTTACTTGGAACGCACACACTTGTCACAAACAAAGCTAAGGGGGACTATCTTATTAATGTCGTGTGTGAATGTGCATTTAGTCCTTAATTCATTTATTTATATTTAATGACACTAATGTGCACTTGTTCGGATTCTATGCATCCCATAATACATAGGTCCGAGGGCAAGCCCTTAATCGTTCTTCATCTTGTATGGTTGATTCACTCGCTATGAGTTAAACTACTACGGTAACTACGGAAAGTATCCTAGATGTTCTATGAGTTACGAGCCCATGTCCAGACAGTCTGGAAGGGAATTCCACGTCAAGACATGACGCATCATGCAGACAACCCATGGACAATTCACCTCCGTCATGGAACGATGACACTATGTAGTCACCAAACACCCCACAAGCATCGCCACGGTCCCGATAATTCCAAAGATGTATCCACACTATGAAATAACGCATCATATAAGCAGCATGTGAATACTCTCACACCGTAGATCCGTGGCCCTCATACTTGTATTTTTCTCTTACTTTCATCACATCTCCATTATGTGTCTAATCCTTATATAATTGAATCATGAATAAAATTAATACTCTAGAGTTAGCATTACCTCTACACTGGTCTTAAACATTAACCATTACCCATGACCCAATCTTGGTCTTTATTTATCACATTTCTCTTTCAAAATTTCAATCATGTCGATGTAAGGACTTAGATAAAACTCTAGTGTCAAACTCGTTTCGTGTTCATCAAAATGAGAGTATTCACATTCACAAATTTCTACATTTCATCATGTTTCTTTTTACTTCATTATCCATGCACATTTGCATAATTTAAACGACAATCTCATATTTAATCTTACTCAATTTTTCATGTCAAAAATCTCATTTTAAATCTCTACATCAAAATTCTTTACATTCAAAAAATATTTGTTGTCTTTAATTAATAAAAATCATATTCTAAGAAACTTTATTAATTTCTTCTTCTCAAAAGTTGCTTCTAATTCCCATTATAATAAGTCCAATATTGTAGAAATAATTTTCATGAAGTCTAGGTATTTTTAGAAGAATTCTAATATTTTGTTTCTCAAATTTTTGTACGCTTAAAAATACTTTAAAAATCAAGATAAGAAAAAAATCAAAATTCCAAAACAGTGGCCATAGCCGAGATTCGAACCCAGAGCAAAACCCCCGCCAGTGAACAGTAACCGCCCCAAATCGCACCCGTCGACCAGAAAGGCCAGAGTGACTAACCGATATAGAATAGGCTTGCGGTATATTTAAAGTCTGGTTTTCGGTTTTGAATTGAAAATCGAGTTTAGAAAGAAAAAAAAGTCTCTTGAGAGACTCGAACCCAAGACCAAATGCTCCGCTCAGCTACAGTAACGCACCCAAAATGCACCCGAAGACCAGTAGGTCTTGAGTGACTAACCGGTATAAAACTCAATTGAAATACTTTTGTACAAACTGTACTAAATCTAATCCTTCTTTTAATAACCTCGATTTTTTCACAATTAATTTGTACTTATAAAGAATCTATATCTTCTCCAGAATATATTTCTTTAAAAACAGTAACTTATATTTTCTTAGATTGTCAAAATCTTATTTTGAAATGCATAGTAGACTATTTCTTTTTAGTTCTTTGAAAAAGTGGATCATGAATACATTTTTGACAAAAAAATCCTTTTTAGATGAATCTTTTATCAACATATTTCCCTTTTATTCAAAATGCATTCATACAATTTTTCATTCTTTAACATAATCAACGCTCTTAAATTATAGTCATATGTTTACAAAACTAATCAGTTTCTTATGGTTCAATGAAACCAATAAAGATGATAATCTAGTGAATATAATGATTACTCATATCATGTTGCAATTTAAAACCCACTTTTACACTATTCAATTTTTTTGACAATCCATGGATTTAGTTTGCATTCAATAATTCATTCATAAGCACAACTTCATATATTGCATGTCTACAATTCATTCATAAGCAAAATTTGCATATAATCATGATTCATCAATTCATATGTATTCTTCAGCATGCAAATTATTAACAAGCATCATAATAAATCTTAATTACACATTGCCAATTCATTTAACTAACTTTTCATGTAGATAAACTACATTATCCTTTTTTTCTTACTAGTGTCTTCAAGCAAGTAAATAGCAATGTTTCATACTTGTTTCTAACATTAAAATCCTAGGCATGACATCTATATTAGAAGTTTGAGAAATCGCCCACCTTATTGATGAACAAATAGAAAAACTCCTAAGGAAACTCCTTGAACGCACGAATGGGTTCCCTTCTCCTCCTATTTGTGCCACAAAACACAAGCCTTCTCCTCCTTGCTAATGTGAACCTGAGACCTCCTCCTCTTGAAGGTTTGGGCCGGCTTCCAATGTTACAAGAGCACACAACACACACACTCAATCTTTTTCTCACACAAACTCTTTCTTTTCCTCACAATTGCTTCCTTTTCTTTTCTCTTCCTTTGAAATATTTTTCATGCAAGTAATGAAGAAGACAAGGGAGGGGTATTTATACACAACTCAAGCTCAAATGATGGGTGAGATGAGTTTAGATGAAAGGCTATGATGCATTTGGGAGTTAGAAGAACTACCACCATCACATAACCACCCTATCACTCTCTCCATCACTCCCACTCCAAGATCAGGGTCGGCCACCCTCTCTCATCAATTTCCATATGCTTGTGCAAAGCACGTGCCTCATTATGCATATTACAAATTAGTTTGTACATTAAATTGTTAATTTATTAGCTACTTGATCAAGTCTACATTACAAGTTGTATTAATTATTATTATAAATAACTAGTGGACTAATGGGCTAAGAACCATGGGCTCTCTAATTAAATTAATTAATTTATTTAAGTGGGGAGAATTAGACTATTAGGCCTAAAAATTAAAATAGGCTTTTAAAAGAAAAGAAAATATTTGTTCATGTGTATAAGAATAATTTTAAAGTCAAAAACACACATTAAATTGCACATGCAAACACATGAAAATAAAAGAAAACTTTATTGATTATTTGAAAATTCAGGATGTTACAACACTCCTTACTTAGAATAGTTCCGTCCTCGGAACTACGCTTAAAGAGTGAGAAAACAAAACATAAAAGAAGAAAGAAAAATAATAATAATAATACAATCAAACAAAGAGCTCGGGATGATCCTTCAACATCCTCTCCTCGGATTTCCAAGTAGCCTCTTCAACCATCTGGTTTCTCTACTACTTTGACCATCGGTATCGTCTTATTCCTCAAGACTTTCTCCCGACGATCCACAATCTCAACCGGTAGCTCAATGTAGCTCAGATCTAGCTGCAAACTCTCCGGCACTTC